>CP137681.1:29888706-30322080 GCA_037976565.1 Mesocentrotus franciscanus | reverse complement strand
GAAGGAAGGACGGACGGCATGCTTACTATGAATCCCCGACTGCCGGCGAGGATAAAGATGGTCTAGCACATACATGTAGCTAGTAATCTGCACATCAATCTAAATATTTTTGTAATCTTGTACACTGTATTGCCAATACTAAAAATGGGAAGATTCACATTGTTTTTTTCCATAATTATCTATAACATAGCAATTTATAAATTGTATTATATGCATGCCCACAATTTCTATGTGGATAAGACACAGTACAGTACCTATTATATAAATGAAATCACGTTTAGGAACAAAATGATAAAGGAGTTTGAGTTATTACCATAAGGCGAAAAAAGAAAAAGATGTTGTATTGCTCTTTGCGACCGACCCCCAAAATTGGAAATCTACGGTCGGCTCTTTAAAAGTTTTTTTTATAATGTTTTTTGAAGAAAAACTGTTTAATGAATCAGAAAATATAAATTTAAAGCATTCAAAACTGAGAAGAAAAATTTAATGCTATCAAAACTGAGGAATATCAGCCTAAAGAGGAGGGGAAATAATAAAGATTTCTGACCGACCGACCCATGTTTGGCACCATACATTGGGGCCATACATCTTCTTTAGGCCTAATTATGATTAAATATTTTAAGTAAAGACAAATAAAATGAAGTTTTTGATTGGAATACCCGGTAGTTTATTTTCATACTGCAAAATATATTTCATGCATATATATCGTCTTTGTTAACTGCCTCTTTATAATAAATCATTTCATTCTCCTGTTATGACAAATTGTGTTTCAATAGTCAGAAATCTCAGAATACAAATTACACACAATGTGTTGTTAATTTGAGCAGGCCGCAATGTTTACCCGATCTAGCAACAACCAATGCTGGTAATTTGCATTCTGACTACTGAGAAACAATAATACAAAACAGGCAAATGTAATAGCTCATTGCAAGGTAAACATGTATAAATTTGAATACATTTTGAAAATGGTCTATTACATGGACATGAGCATACTAGTCAATTACATGTATGATCCAAAGGCATCAGTTTTTACATCCATTCATTGAAGAGCTACATGTATGTAGCATGTACATATAATAGCCATCAATAAAAAATGGTGAAAAAATGGGGCAGGAGTCTTACAATGTAAATACCCTGATCATGGAACAATCCAAAGTTTTTATTAATCCATCTACATACATGTACATGTACCTCATAGATTTGCTGCTACTGTTACACTGGATCAACTTGATCTACCACTTTCTCAAAGGATAAAAAGCCCGTCCCAATCGGTGGAGTATGCATGCAGTTTCTTCTTCATCTTGACAGTCACCTTGTACCTTTGTGTTGATAGTCATCAAGTGTCTACCTGCCCTCTGAAAATGGATATGCATTTTAAGAATTATAAAATATATCAAATATCTAACATATCATACAGAATACAGGATCAAAAGAAGTACATATTCTTATAATATTTCAGTACAGATGTGTAGTTTATAGATCAATATGTCTACATGCTACACCTATTATTGGAAATTTCTTTACTGTCTTATCTTTTGGGAGATATGATGATATACATGTATTGCCCTTACTGAAATCAGGAAGGGCAATATTTCCTTGTATCTCCTCAAGGCCAGTAATATTATATAAATGACAAACATGTCAAGCTCCAATGAATGATAATGATAGGTTATGCCAAACTATAGTGTATACCATTTCAAAACCCTTTATGTTATCTTTCCTATTAATGTTACTCATTCAATCCTAAATCTTCTACATACATGTACAGGGTTGTAGGTGAATTTCACATATTTTAGGGGGTAAGAATATGATCCATAAGCTATTCATAACCTATCATCATGATATTCGAACTATCACATCAGATGTAATACATATACCAACATATATTCGATTTAGAGAGGCTGCGTTGTTGTAAGGGAAAGTTTTTGCCCTGACTTTTTTAATTTTAAGTTACATACATGTACCGGTAAGGTTTTTTGTTGATATGCCTAAAGTGATCTTATATTTACATAAATAGAAAAAGAATCAATGTGACACCTGTATCAAGATTTGTTTCAAAACAATTGCAGCTACCATTTAAAGTTAGGATATTTGCATAGAGGTCGGGTCAGCAAGACAACCATTATTGGAAGACATTGGACGATCACATTACCAAAACAAAGCCTTCAAAATTTTACAATTATTTGTAACATTTGAATTGAACCACATTGCTCACTGCATGCAACACTGTACGGAAAGAGAGTGACTTGTCTGATTTGATTTACATTTCTTTAAACATAGCCCAAAAGAATACTGGTAGTCTGGTACTATTTACATTGAGAGGGAGAAAGGGACTGGCCCATAAATTGTAACTGATGCCACGTATATCTATAATGTATCCTCACAGCTCACTGAACATTGTATACCGGTAATATTAAAGTTGAAACAGGATTTTTCAAAGATTAGAATTTTGTACCACTTGGAATAGTAGGCTTTGACCACTACTATTACATGTAGAGGTTTTAGTTTATCAATACTTCAGAGTTGAAGCTGCCAGGAGAGGAATTTAATCATTTGTTTATATTACCGGGTAGTAAGATGTTTAAATGTTATGATTATACTCAGATCAAAACCTGTTTTGCTTTAAAAAGTGATTTGAAAAATGACACTACATTGTAGCAACAACTTCACAGAACTAGTAAATGGAGCTTCAAATGTAAATGTCACAGATATTAAATATTTGAACTTTGAAGAAGATGCATTTCTGAAGCAATCCACCCTGTTTAGAAAGTTGGTTTTCGTTAATATCACTTATTAGAATATATTACTTTCCTTTTTATTGTGTGATACCTGTAGACCTATTTCTCTATGCAATGATATGATACAGTACCCAATTTATTGTGGTGCCATTATTGAGAGTTATTATTTTGAGAGTTTCAACAGGTCTTTGGATAACATGATATCTGTTTGGGTGCAGAAATCTACAATTTCATTAAAATATGTATTTTAGAATCAACATTAAAAGTAAGAGTCACTACCGGTATTTTATTTTGCAACATTGTCACTTATCATGTTTCCCATTCAGCAGTACAGTATACTGCACATCTCAAAATTACAAAATCCATATAATTTAGGCACCAATGTAAAGGGAAATTAATTGGTCAATGAAATGTTATAATGCAATGCTATGCAATTGATGAATTAACAAAGGACAAACTTCTAAAGGTAGTCATACAAATGATACAATCATGTTGACAGAAAATTAAAATAGCATAATAGGTAAGGTCCTGAAGTTGGAAGTCTTTTGTTATTCCAGTTTATGAGTTTAAGAATGGTCCCCAATTAGTAAGGTTTTAATTACTGATATTTGCTGCAAGCCTGAAACTCCAAATTTGTCTACTTCAACTCCTTGAAAAAGGGTCTTGTCTGCTGAAAACAAAGCTACATGTACATGTATATATACATTCTGTTGTACAGCTTTTTGACAAGGCTCTCACAATAAGGATAACATCATTTCCTTCAGGATGACACAGTACACTGTAGAATTTTTGTTGCCGTGCATTAAAAATATCATGAGAATGCTAAACTGTATTATGTTTTGAACCTGAACACATATCACATAATGTCTGTTCTCTGATTCTTAAATGTTGGTATTTGTATACACTCTACATGTAAAAAGTTACATGAGGGTATTCAACATGTTTTAATGGATGCTTTTACTTTGTTCGGTACAACATACCCTAGATATATACAGTAAATATACCTACAATGTAGGTTGAATTGAGAGAATATTTCTTTAATACAATATATCTCTAGAGTTGATAAATTATTACATCTCTATTTAACATCAACCACGAAAAGAAAAAATTGTTGGGTGAAATATTTGCTCATTGTGTTAAAGATTTCTCTACTAAAGTACTGAAAATGGTTCAGAAATTGAAGTTATGAAAATAATAATCACTATTCATTCATTATTGTTTTTAACTAATCGACCTACATGTAGCCAATGACTTTGACTCACTCACTCGATATTCAAGAACATTATTACAATTTGTAAATAGTGACTTTTGGTCATTGGATGATGAATGAAGGTTTTAATGATGAATTTCATGGCTATTTAATGTACACATCAGCAGCAAAATAGAGAGTTGCTATATTCACAGTATACAACTAAATGCTTCTGCTGGTTCTGCACACACTATGCACAGTATCAATAACGTTGTTGGATCATATAATATACCATCCTATATTGCAAGTTGAATTGGTAAATAAAGAAAGATCAGAGAAAAATTGGTGAGAGTTTGAGGGAAATGCTCAGAGAAAATAAAAAAGTTCAAAGTAATTGAAAAAAGAAAAGAAAACTATTAGAAAGCTGTAATACAAAACCAGCATATCAGTCATTCTACTGTAATAAATTTGGGGCAACTCTCCATTCCTTTCACACTTTACAACAAAATTTACAGTATTCCAGTCCCTTTTCTCTCAGAGCCATTCTGAGTGTTTCCACAGAAAAAGTGATACGGTATCATACCGTGTCATACCGTCAATTTCCTGTGGAAACACAAGCGTGTCGACCGAGATACGGTATTTCAGAACCACCTCTGGGAGGTGGATTTTGCCGTGTCGATCCGTGTCGATTTCCTGTGGAAACACACAGCGACAAACCGTATCTGGCGGGAGGGAGAACAACGTGGAATCCTATGTAGATCTGGATCCATGCTGCGCGCGCTCTGTGGAAACAAATACCGTATCGCCGCGACACGGTATTTCTGTGGAAACAGATTGGTATCATACCGTGTCGCCGCGACACGGTATTTCAATTCGGATCGCTCCACTTTTTTCTGTGGAAACACGCTGATAGATATCTCAATACCGGTAGGTTCATGCCCAGTTGACCAAAGGCCCGCTAGACTGAAGGCCTCTGTTTGTATAATGCGCTATATATACATGAACAAAAAAATCTAATTATCATTATTATTCATACATGTACATGTAGTAGGGGCAGCGGAACATTTTTCAGTGGGGTGAGCATTGACGTACATTTACATGGAGGCATGCAGAGAAAGGAGACAAATCTGAAGGGGAAAAAAATCGGCTTTGCAGGCCTTCGGTCTCAGGGCCTTCGGTCAATCGGGCAGACCCTGCTTAATACATACATTAGGTCCTCTAAAAATGAAGAGGTCCTATTATAGACGTTATAAGTGTTTAATGATATGAGAGAGTGGTCCAACATTACATCACAATGCCAAATCATCAATTTGAAAATTTGAATTTTATATATACTCTACTGACTACAAATTTCAAACATTAAAGGTATAGACCAGTTTTGGAAAGGCGTCCCTCTCAAAATATGAAACGGAAGCTCTTATTACCAATCATGTGAAAGAATATGCTTTTACTCATACGTGATGACACATTTGGCCGGAAACCGCCTATTACTTGATATAGGGTAGTCCCATATACATCTTTCTGTGTACAGTGCTTGTAACTTTACCAAGACTGGGCCAAATTTCTTATCATGTTGATGATTCCAGAACCTTGCAGTATACACCAATACTTACATGTATATGCTAGATGATCAACCTTTTCTGATCGATTCCACAACGTTTCTTTCATAATGCAATCGCATGACCAGAACTGGTCTATACCTTTAAAAGCCTACTTATTACTTATCTGAGTTTGCTCAACTTTTACCAGAATGCTTCTCCAATGTTTTCTGCTTTCCGTACTATCAGGGATACATTTCCTAAAAATAACTATGACTACATGTATCAATACTTGCTACTGGCTCTCAACCTAAATCTTTATTTCCTGCACCCCAGGGAAGAACAGTTTTCCTATACTAACAAATCTGAATGGGTTATCCAGCCATTCACTTTACCATTGATTTTACTATGTACATGTACATGCATTTTCTTTGCATTGTTTTTAATATTGTGATATGGAAAATAAAAACCAATACCAATACCAAACCTTTACAATGTTTACTTATTAGATAAAAAAAGAGTGACAAAATAAACATTAAAATTGTAACTTGCAATACTCTTTGGTGTTGAATAACATGTACATGTATGATGATAAGGTTTTAACCTTATTACCCAGCAAGTCTTCAATAATATTCCAAATATTTATAAGATTTCTTTTATTGTCATTGAAATGTTTCTGGATAATAACAAAGTCAGGTTTTGCATAACAATTTATCAAGTATATTACCCATATTCTTATTAACCTTTTACTAACTTCAGAAGCATTCAGACAATATTGTTTATGTTTATTGCATCAACCAAACTAACTCTAATGTCATCCAAAAATGTTGTTGTTTTAACAGCTACATGTACTAATGTATTTACAGTTCATTTCTATTTCTTTTCAAGAGATTTTTGTCATATATTTTTGTTTTGATATAGAAACAAAATTTGAGTAAATAATACCAACAAAATCATTGCCGTTAATTTGCATAATCTTCAATGGTCAATGTTAGGATTAATCGTTACATGTACATACCGGTAATCATCTGGTGTATGAGTAAATATTTTCATGTTTGATTTGGGTTTCTGAATATCACTGTAACTACTATCAGTGATAGTAGTGATTAATTGTTGCAGTAAAAATCATCTAAGTCATAATTTCATCTCTAAAATTAGTGTCAAGAGAATCTAAAATTCACATACACCTGTAGGAACACCACCATCCCTTCAACACACGTATACATGTACATGTATATTTACATTGGATAAAAGTGTAACCCTGTTTATTGAACAATAATGAAGTATTTCATGAATCCATGTTTCAGAGAGGTTCTTGAGTTAAAGGCTATCTGTTTGGATAATATGTCCTAATTTGGAATTAAACTAATCTAAATTAACCATTATACCCTTGATAAGCTGAGTTAAGCTCAATATCAGTAACATATTTACAGAGAAATAAATTTGACAAATATTCTTAACATAATTGAAACATGCATGTGCAGGTACTAGCATTTTTGTTATCCTTTTTCATAATTGTGTACATGTACATACATTAGTCTACTCTTAAACATAAACTGTACAAAGGCAAAATTCTTTTCTTTTTTGGTAACAAACAAAAAAGGAGTAAAGTATTACACTAGTTAAAGGTATTAAAGCCCTCTATACAATTGTATAATAATGTTACTAGTCAATGGATGAGAGTGAACATATCCCTGCATGTTGATCTACTGATATTAGACATACAATTTGATGGTAACATTTCACTTGAATTGTATCATAATCTAAAAGGGATGTCATTTAAGACACATTTCTGATGAAAGAATACAAAATTTGGGTTTTCTGTGGACAATATAAAACCCAAATATTTTTTTTTCAGAACCCCTTTCATTACCCCTTGACAATCACCCCGAGGACAACTACCCCTGTGGACAATACCCCCTCCCCTGTTCATTAAAGGGAACTCTACCCTGATACAATGTACTAGTTTTAATAAAAGCAGAATTTTTTCAGGGAGGCAATTGTCCTGGGGTGGGGGTAATTGTCTGGCTTGGAATCCACCGGAGGTGATTGCTCAGGGGTAATAGTCCTAGAACCTGTTTTCTTTTATCAATATTTGTCTTCAAACACATTTTTGGGGAAATCTTTGCAGAAATGTGTCTTAAATGGCAACCCCTTTCACATTATGATATAGTTTACAACATGAAATTTTGCCGTCAAATTTGGGGCTCCCAACACTTTAGAGGGGCTTTAAACTGCAAGGAAAATGTTCAGTATATGTATGGTTCACTGTACAAGAGATGTACCAGCCAAATGTGACATTATGTATTTAAATTATCCATTATCTTTGCATGAGATTAGCTTTCTTACATCTTTGTTTTTATCACGGAGGATGAGTGCAATAACTTGTCCTGACTTGTCCATGCAGTGTTTTAGGACAGGATCTTGTCAGGGATAGCAAAGCAGCATTTTTCTTTTGTCAGGTCTTCTTGGATTGATTTTTTTTTCAAGAAAGTTTTTTCCTTCCTCTCAAAGAAGCATGCAATTGTGTAGAAGACTAAGAGTTGAATTTAGCTACAATTGCCAATTGGGCAAGATTTTTTTTCTTCTTAGAATCATCTGGCATTGCCTTTTTCCTTGATAGCTCGTCTGGTTCACTCTGATTTCAGCATTTGATTCACTGAGCCTAGTATGTTTGGCTCCACTGACCGTCTCTATACGCACGGGTTAGTGAGGGGAGGTTATGCAATGCAGTTTGTGTGTGATTGCTGATCTCATCGCGCACAGTAGCTTCAAGAAAATGGTCAGATAAGGTGAAAGTAAACTTGTCTTTATATTTTGATGTTCTATAATGATTTTTCAACGTTATTTTTATTGTATATATGAAAATTAGATTATTTTTTTCAACCTTTTTTCTAAAACAATTTTTTGAGAAGAAAAAACGAGGCCAAATTTTGTGCAAAATTCCAAGGAAAATCTCTAATTGACCCCCTCCATTGTGCATGTGCCAAGGATTACAGATTATCGTACACAGATGTGTCAGTGTATGGGAAAGTCTGACAAATGTTAGTTTTATTCAAATTTAAAATTCCCATACCAGACAGTTATTTCTGTCCAACTTCTTGGCAAGAGAAATGCCAAGGATCTCATCAACTGCTTTGGGGATGATTGCGTTTGTGCATCTGTAATACCTAGTTTAGGCAGAGGCTGCGGAGACTGCACGGCTACATATACTGCACTGAACTTGCACGATTTCTGTACAACCTCCGAGCAGCCTCTGTACGGATTGGCCCCGGCCTGCCGAGGGCCAATACAAGAAATGGCATGATGCTCGTACACTGTAGATAATGTAAACACAAACATCATCGCCCGTAGCCACTTACGATGCCCCCAAAATCGCACACACAAAAAAATTTCGTAGAACAATTTATCGTACACCGACCGGGGCACTGTAAACTAAGCATTAGCACTTATTAGTTATTGATACGTTGAAGTAACCTATAGTTCAACTTCTGTCGTGACTTGTGAGTAATTCTTCTGTACATTTGCTTGGAGTTGGAGAAACAAGTTTTACCTATGTACGTACCTAATATAGTAATACCCCGCACATTTATTTATACACCGTAGCACATCGTCCCCAAAAACATGGTATCTAAAAATGTGCGGGGTATTCTGCAGTTATAAGCCCAAGTTTTTGCTATCCTATGTGTATCCCGTTTTTAAGACAAGTTAAGTGGTAGTTTGCATTCTTTTCATTTTAGTTGTAGAGGTGTAGATCTTACTTTACTAGTACTAGTAGTCTAGCCTGTAGTAGATTCTAGTAGTAGTACAGTAGTAGTAGTAGTAATGGCTATGCCTCTGCCGGCTGCCTGTGCTTGCTGTGGTCATAATTCATATGGACTTATTTCAGCTAAATTTTGTGAAGTTATTCACTTGTTATTGCCCAGCTCAGTCTAATAATATCAGTAGATCAATATGCAGGGCTATGTTCACTCTCATCCATTGACCAGTAACATTATTATACGCGAGATTGTCAAGATTGGAATCATGCATTTAACTGACTAGGCCTAGACTAGTACATGTACTACTAGTCTTATCGTCTTACTCTTAGTGAGCTACACCGCGCCACTGCTAACTCCAAGGAGTTCCGCCGCCTTCGGCGGCGGAGCTACCTGGGGTTACGCCACTGCTTGCTGAGCTGTGCAGCTGTACCGCCACCGGGCTACATGTACATTGACTGTACATGTACATACTGCGGCAGAAGCACAATTTCAACTAATGAAGCTTAGCTATAAATAAATTAAAAAAAAAAAATATATATATATAGACCTATGCATATACTGCTCTTGTTGTCAAAGAAAAAACCAAAACAAACCTTACCTTGAAACATCTCGAAAATACCAAAGATATGAGAATATGTAGCTTTTCACCGGCTTATTATTATTTGGAACGTCCGATAACAACATGCACGTGTTAAGATATTATCTAGATAGTCTAGTTCTAAGCACACGCAGACTGCTATTTGTGACATTAAGCTGATCAAGTGTACCGAAAAAGAAAAGAAAAGTGTACCGACCCAGCACTGAGCCACCGACCATACACCCAGTGGCGGATCTAGGGGCAGGCCCTCCCTAGAAAAAAACAGGTAAAAACGCCCTTTTTGTAAAAAAAAAAAAGAAGATGGGCCCGCTCCTGGCGCTCAAGGGGCCGGGAGGGGGTGGGTGGTGGTTGAAAAAAGCACCCCCGTTGAGCACAAAAATGAGTGCTCACTATATTTTATCTCATAAAATAATCACAAATTATAGTAATCATCAAATGATTATCACACCTTAGGGATAATAGACGAATGTGCATTAGAACGACTGAAAATAAGACTATTATTGGAGATTACACCAAATGGCTACAAATTAGACCAAGTGATAAATAGATGAAATGATTATTAGATATGTAGATTGTAGACGAGCTTGGGTGTAGACCATATTGGAATAGATCAACTGGGTTGGGTAAGAGAACGCTTAATTAGTCTTTATACAAGCATAACACCAAAATTATCTTTATGATTTCAGCGTTAGATGGTTGATACTTGAATTTTTACTAAACAAAATAAAGGTGAGAATATATGGAATGGTAACTAAACATACGAATTATGGCTCATATAAACGAGTCATAATAGTGAGATGCGCCTACTATTTCACATTAGTATTTCTTCTGTTTTCACCCCATGATCCAATATCGGCTGAGAAGATTAGACTAATTTCAAACGATGTATATTCGGTATATTCCCAAGAAGAAAAAATCACTGTGTAGTATAGTCTCCTTAAAGAACAGTTTCCGATGTTGCATGGCTGAATATTGAAGCAAGAGATGTTGTATCTCGTCTTTATCTCTCTGACAAACAAAAAGAGATACTGCTACATCTAGACACATGCATAGATCCCTCACAGGCTCACACACGCCTACAAAGGGCTGATTCGATCGGATATTTTAAGACTCGCGTTAAAATTGAATGTATTTCTGTTTTTAAGACTAGCAACACTAATCAATGCTTATGGAGGCCATTTCACAATTATTTACTTTCAATAAGATAGCAATAGTAAGCATTTGAAAATATATGATTCACAAGAAAAATATTATTACATAACAAAACTAAAGAATTTGATTTTTTACCAACAAATTTCATTCAGTCCTGGATGGTAACTTCAAATTGGCCACTAGCCTGGTTGCTGCAGAAAGATTTTCGTAAGTGGATTTACGTCATCATAAAGCTATACCACTTGTTATTCAACATTTTGCTATTTCAAACAAACATTTAAAATTTGTCCCTTAAAAATCAATTAAATATATTCTAAAACTAATATATTTTTATAGAGTTTTTATTTCAGTATTTTTGAAGGTCCGACATTTAAAATGTGTACCGATATAAAAACATAAATACGAGATTCACGTCAAATCGGCCACATTTGCTACGCTCGGGAACGTTATAACTACGCCTCAATAGTCTATAGAACGCTTCATACCCCATGGTGCAGAGGTTGTAACCGAGTCGTATGCACATTTCACCATTTTCATCACATATCTCTTTGTGTCATTGAGAACGCGGATTGTATCGCCTGAATTTCCCGTTGTACCCTAATCTTAAAAGTTAATCTCTCATGCAGATATATTATCTCTATGTTAGAAAATTGATGTTTTCATTTCATTGATTTTGTCTGCCTTCTGTTTCAAAAATTTGTATCTGTTTTATTCTCAACTGTATTATGTGTAGTTTTGTTTTTATTTCTGCGTTTTCAAAATAGAACATAACATAAAGTAACAATTATTTCTTCATTATACGGCTTCGAGAGAATTAGCGGCATAACTCTTAAATTATATAATTGTACACGCGAAATTGATCAAAAATATGAGTGTCATGCTTGACGGACCTATAAAATAAGCGCTTTATTAGAAGCCACCATAATTATATTATTATTATCTATTATTATTATTATTATTTTGGAAATATTTCAACATCATTGAAATAATTTTGGATTTTGGGATTGCATGATCATATAATTTACATTTTTCACGGTAGCTTCAAGAAACTTTTTACATGTAGTTCTTTTCTGTGAAATGTACTCAATCTCTGTCTTTGTTTTATCTATGTTTAAAATGAGTTTATTCTTCTTAAACCATTTGATAGCTTCCCGAAGGGATTGACGTAGGTTGCGCTCGATTGTGTCTGGAGATTGGCCCGTGTATATAGACGGACCTAAGCGCTTTATAAGAAGTCACCATAAGTATACCATAAGTATATCATTATTATTTATTGTTATTTGTTTGTCATTATTATCATTATTAGTATCACTTTGGAAATAGTTCAACATCATTGAAATAATTTTGAATTTTGGGATTGCATGATTATATAATTTATATTTTGTACGGTAGCATTGAAACTTTGACCTATTTAATTACATATAGAAAAAGCCCCGAACTGTCGAGGGGAGTGAAAGGTATATAGAGAAATTCTCCGACAAGCAAACAAACTTAAGAGAGAATAAACATGTATAATTAGCACATCGTAACTCTAGTTTTATGCCAGATTTGATTTGGATGGGGAAAGGATGCAGGCCCCTGCTCCTGAATCCTCATAGTTGAACGAGATACATTTTGAACATAATAAGGGCTAGTAGATACTAATCTTTCTTCATTGTTTCATAACAAGAGTGCACAATATTATTGTTAAATGAAAATTAAATTGCTTCCATTAATTTTAAATACTATACTTGTGTTCAACCCAACTTCATGTTGAAGTGATATCGTAGTCTTCAGTTAATCCTTTTGTCATGCATGATGACTAATAAATCTCCAGCTGGAGAAGAATTAGTTGGTCTGATGATGTTCCGTAGGTAGGGCTTATGGTGTATACATAAAAATGAAACAACAAAAAAAAAAACACCAAACAAATTTTTGCAATGTATTTTTTCTCCAGATCGCGTAGAAGATGAATTTGATTATCAAAGAATCGTTCAGAGGCACCACCATATAGCTTATTGATACTTTATTGATACTAATTTATGTTCATTCTGTTAAAAAAGAAGAAGAAACTTACAAGCATATATTTAATAGGGTGAATTTACTCGGGAGGGATGGGAAAGCCATAGGGTTCGGTTTCTTGTTGGGGAGGGTGAAGGGGGGGGGGGAGAGGGAGGGTCAGGGAGAACATCTTTATTTTCATCTTCATTCAATGTAATGACTTGTAATATATTTTTGTTGATGTATTGTTTGTAAGTACTGTATTATGTTATCAAAATCAATGATTTTATATGTAACAGAATGTTTTTTTTTCTGTCTCGATTATGTTAAATTTGGTTCATTGAATGAAAAATAAAATACTTTTTAAAACAAACAAAAACCATATAGCACCAGAGTTGAGAAAATTGTTATTATATAATATAGAGGGACCAAGAGAAGAATCCGGGTCGTTGGTGGGGGCGTTCCCTTGTATGGTATGGCCACACGGCTGTAATGTCCCTTGACAAGGCATCAATCTACATTTGTCACTCAATACCCAGGAGAGAAATGGGGACCTGGTGTAATGACGAAAGCATTTGTGTTAGTAATGGCAATATGCCCTCGCGATGACATGGTCGGAATACCCCTCCAAGGGAGTGGAGATGGTGCATATTGTGCCTGAATAAAAGCGATCACCGGGGTAATACTTAGAGACGGTATTACGTTATAATTATTATTAGAAGTAGTAGTAGTAGTAGTAGTAGTAGTAGTAGTAGTAGTAGGAGTAGTAGTAGAAGTAGTAGTAGTAGTAGTAGTAGTAGTAGTAGTAGTAGTAGTCGTAGAATCGTTATTATTATCATTATTATCATTTTTTGTTTCTATCATCATTATCATCATCTGATTCTATCAAAGAGAGAGAGGGGAAAAAACAGGGAAGGAAGAGAGAGGGAGAGAGAGGAGAGAAAGGGGTGGGTGTGGTTGGGTAGACGAGTGAGTAAAGAGAGGGAGCTATAGGGGAAGAGGGGGAGGAAAGGAGGAAGTGGAGAAAGAGCTAGAGGAGGGGATTGGCGGACGAATGATTTAAAGATATATATATATATAAGGGATGGACAGGTTGAACAAGAAGTTGGGTTTGGCCATTAATGGGGTAGGCTACTCGTTTACGGTCTTACAGGAAGGCCTTGATCATTTCGGCCTACTCTGTTAATGAAACACAATAAGAATGCAGAGTATTGTATTAGCGTTTGGTTTGGAATGACTTCTATTTACGCCACTATAACCCCGGACCTCCTCTCTCTCTCTCTCTCTTTCTCTCTTTTTTTTTCTCTCTCTCTCTGTCTCTCTCTGTCTCCCTCTCCCCCTCTCTGTCTCTCTGTTTCTCTCTCTCCCTCCCCTCTCTATCTCTATCTTTCATTCTCTCTCCCCCTGTCCCACTCTTTCCCACCCTTTATGTATCCTACCCATATCTCATTGTCTGATTTTAAAAAGATCTCTTGTATTATACGAATTATTTATCATGTTTGATAATGTATTTTATAAATTTGTTAACATATTCTGTCATCTTTTTTATAAATCTTACACTCAAGAGCGTTTTTAAAGATCAATGCAAAAAAACAATTGCATCGAATCAAGACCATTAAACACCATGGCAAAGAATGAATTAAAAGTAAACAAATAAATGACTGAATAAATAAATGATATGAAAAGATAACCAAACAACTGTCGCTCAAGGAAATATGTGGATGGTGGTGGTAGTGGTGATCGTCGTATGGGCGTGCGTGCGTGCGTGTGTGTGTGTGTGTGTTTTTGTGTGTGTGTGTGTGCGCGCGTGTGTGTGCGTGTGTGTGTGTGTGTGTGCGTGTGTGTGTGTGTGTGTGTGTGTGTGTGTGTGTAATTCGGTTTTTACAGACGTGTATATATAAATCAGATATGATTTTTTACGTCTGGGGACCGACCTTTACGTCACCATCCGAAAGACGTGACTCAGTTTCAGAACCGGGGTCGCCTGAGCCAGTTTGTAGGCGAAGACGGAGAGCTGACCAAGTGGATGTGCCGCTGGATCAACTCCCATCTCCCGAACAAAATCTAAACCGTCAGACCTTTTCATATAATTATAATGAAGACCCCTTTTCAGGTACAAGAAGTGCCCCTTACAGCCTCTCACAAGTGTCCCATTTACCTCTGAGTATTGTCCCTATTTAAATTTGAGAGATGCCCTTTTACTTTGAAAAAAGTGCCCCATCCGGACCGTCAAGGAAAAAGTGCATAGCACATACAGGTGATTTATTATGTACTACAGGGCTTCTCAAAGTCCGGAGCGCGGGGCGTGTCAATATGGACATCCAGGGAGGCTCTGTTTTTTTTTTAAATCCTAAAAGGACCGGGGCAGAAATCACACGACCCCTTTCATTTGATATCAAGTTTATTGTATTTCTGCAAAAGGGTACAAATGGTACCGGTACTGCAAAGGGTCAAATATCGCCGCGCTGCGCGCAACCAAAATGAATATTACCCTATATACATACTGTACACAATGCAGAATTGTCACCTCTCAGATATGTGAATAGTTAATTAGTAATCATTCAATATCCATTTGAGACATAGATATGAAACTTCATGGGCTTATTCTTTATAAGATACTCTATCAATATATCAAGGTTAAGAATTTTTCGTCATTCCATGGCCGAGATCCCCCTCCCCTCGGCTGAGAGAGTACCAAAATAACCAGGCCTCTTTAGGGTTACACTGTAACTATTCCCCTTGGATCAGATATAGAACTTACATTTTAAAAACAATCCTCACTTTCTTCAGTATACACGTGCCATTACTGTAAATTATAGGATTAGATTGTCATTTCTTAACATTTGGATCAATTCTTTCGTCTTCCAATCACTCCATTTGTGACAATGTTTATTGGCTTAATCATCTTATTGCCGGGAAACGATGCCACTTTTCCTATTGATATGCATACCAGAACTTCCACTTTTGACTGTCTTAACTCTTGAAATTAAGATACGTGTAAACTGTAAAAACACGTATGTATAATATTAGAAACTTATATGTATGGAAATAATTGATAAAGTAAACTAAATATGCCAATTGTTTCGGACCTTTTAGCTTTCATGGAAATCACGTCCGGACCGTCAAGGAAAAAGTTTGAGAACCACTGATATTTACAGTAAAACATTAGGGGCGATTTTTGCATCGCGATCCAAATCGCACTGATTGTTATGTGTGTACTCGCGTACAAAGCGTGTTGAGTGGAGTGTCTTTCACAGAACGCCATTTAGCAGGGAATCCCAACTGATACGTCACTTCAAACTCTGGTACATAAATACACTCCCAATGCACTTCCTACATTCACTGTCACATAATATTGGGAGCGGATATCCAGTCAGGTAATTAGAGAGTGATTGTGTATTGATATTATTATTATTGATATTATTTCTCTTAATTTTCTCCGATCTTCATTTGTAGACTGCCCTCTCTTCTTCTTCTTCATCTTCTTATTTTTTACCTTTCCCCAGAATTCAATCTTCTCTTTAAGCTATCTGTATATCAAATTGTTAAATGGCTGTCTTCTTTTCCCCAGGTCATGCGTCATTGAATGTTTTCGCGTATGTAATCCGTCGAGCTTATCACGATCACTCACGTAATCACGTTATCAAGTTTTGAGTACTTTGTAAAGCACGCTATCTGATCTAAGAATTAGTGTTGGGTTATGTGACCCAACATTTCGTTGAAATTTCAGTGTAAAACACGAACAGTGATGTCACTTGACGCATACCTCAATGTAATGGCCACTGAGATTAGACTTACATCATCATCATCATCATCATCACCACCATCACCATCATCATCATCATCATCACCATCACAATCATCATCATCTTCACCACCATCATCATCATCATCATCACCACCACCACCATCACCACCATCATCATCATCATCACCACCACCATCACAATCATCATCATCATCATCATCATCACCATCACCATCTGCTAGCTACTTCGGTGTCAACTCTTTCTTATGGTCATCGCTCTTTTTGCAAAGCTTCTGCTGAACTTTGGAACGAACTACCTTTACATGTCAACAACTGTCAAACTGTCAACCAATTCAAAACTTGTCTTAAGACACATTTATTCAAAATTGCTTTTGATGTTCATATTGATGTATATTTCTTTTTTATTGTAATTTGTAGGTTTATTTGTATTTTTGTTGTTGTTTAATATGTAGTTGTTTGTCATTGTATTTTGTTTGTTATAGCGCTTAGAGACTTTGATGGAAAGCGCTTTATAAGGGCTCGGTGTAAAAATGTCAGAGGAAGTAATATCAGATGAAAAAATGTCAGAGGTAACAATATAAAAACAAAAGCATGTCAGAGGTTGATTATTGGTAATGGTTGTATATTAGGCTTATCGAGAAAGAAAACAAAAAGGATTCTCTGCAGTCATTATTTCAGCGCTGCTTTATTTTCTTCTTTCTTTAACTTTTATATACCTTCTGTTGCTCCTTCTTGCCCTATTTTGGACCCAAATACTACCATAATCATTATTTATTAAGCTTACCTGAGCCTTTGCCGTCCGTCGTCCGTAAACCTTTTACATTTTCATCGTCTTCTTCTTGAAAACGCATGGTCAGATTGTAACCAAACTTGGCAGGAATCATACTTAGGGGTAGGGGATCCAAATTTGTTCATGGGAACACAGGGGAGGGCCCCAAAGGGCCTAAACTATTTAAATTTCAAACATCTTCTTCAGATTTAGCAGTACAACATTCAAGGTATATGTAGATACCTTCTTAGGTAAAGAATAAAAGTTATTCATAACAGTTCCCAGGGTGGCCCCATTGGGACCCTGAGGGAGGGGGGCTCAATGTTAAAAGTAACTGTTTCATCTGCTTCAAAACGCATGTTTGAATTTTAATAAAATTTGGCAGAATTCATCCTTAGGGGTAGGGGATCCAAAGGTTTTTTTTTCAAATGGTTAACCCAGGAGCTTACGTCTCGACATTATTTTTTGTTTGATAAAGTGCTGAGATATTATGACGGCACTGATTTTTATCCCGACATTTTGTTGCACCTCTCACATTTTGTTTGTAACTCTGACATTTTTACCTGGCACCATTATAAGCACCGTTATTACTATTAAGGCTTTTTTTTGGGGGGGGGGGAATATAAAAAGTTCAAACATTATGATCTACAAGGATACTAACAATTACCGGAAAATCGTATCAGGAAGGCACGGGAATTGCTTATGTTCTGTGGATGAACGAACGAGGAAAAGAGAGTATTGCGCAATTTCCTATGACAAAATGCTTATTCACGAAGAAATTTCATGTTGTTTTTTCCCGAAAAGTTTCTGTGGATAAACGAACGAGGAAAAAAGAGTATTGCGCAATTTCCTTTGACAAAATGCTTATTCACGAAGAAATTACATGCTTGTTTTTTTCGAAAATATTTTCTCTTTTTCATACAGCTTTGGACGAGCTTGTCTAGTCTTATATTCATGTATATTGTATTATTGTAACGTTTGATTTCTGACAGTGATGAATGTTAATACGGGGATTAGCCTTGACAGGTCAATGACCTTTGCTACTCCCTCACATCCACTTCATCACAGCTAGTGTACGCATCTTTTCTCATTTGTATCATTTGCTATTTTCTGTACAATTCTGTTGATAGATTGCTTATTGCTGCATACATTGCATTTTTAAGAGATGTGAAATAATTGAATTTGAATTTGAATCATCATCACCACCATCATCATCAACACCATCATGTAAAATGTCATAAAATACGCCGATGATACTGTCATTAGTGGATTTCTACTGAATGATGCTAGGGTTTATTTTGAGCAAGTCAAACAGTTCGTTGACTGGTGCGATAGTCGTCATTTGGTCCTGAATGTAAACAAAACTAAGGAAATTATTTTTGACTTCCGCCGCTCACCCCAACCCCAATTACATGAATCTTTGGTTATCATGACCATTGTATCGAACAGGTTTCAGAATATAAATACTAGGGAACAGTTGTTGACGAGAAGCTAAATTGGAATAGAAACTCACAGATTGTAGCTAGTTAATCAAGCCAAAGATTGTACTTTCTGAGAAAACTAAAGGAATTCTTCCTTCATTCCTTTTCGGTCTATTACTCTGCTATATCCTCTTCTTTAGCGTAGGTATTTACTTTTGTCATAATGTATTCAAATTTGTTTGTAAATCTAATTGATGTTTTTCTTTTGTGCACATTAATGTATTCTCATGTTATTGATTGTTATCTTCCGACAGTGGAGGCCAAATTTCTTTGCTTTTGAACGTGGACAATTACATTTGAACCTTGTATCATCACCACCACCACCATCATCACCACCACCATCATCACATATTCTCTCCGCATTTTTTTAAATTCTCGTCTTTTAAAAATCTCTCTTTTTTACCACTTATCACTTTCATTGGAAAGCGATCATCATCTCAATAATCATGAAGAAGTTGGCTATTCTGTTTCTCGTGCTTCTCATCTTGTAAGTATATACTACTACTACTACTACTACTACTACTTTTTTTGCAGGAATCGATCCTGGAAGAAACACACGCGTGAAAATGTCTTTCAGTAGTTTTCTTATCAAGAAAATTCCTTATCTGCCCGATATGTCTAATTGCAGACATTGCAGAACGGAATTGTGACATGGTTTCTGAGTTGTAAATGTTGATCTTTATATATATATATATACACACCCAGGATCCTCGCCATTGATGTCTCTTGAACATTTAAACTATCAACCGTTACACAGGCAGGATACAAAGAAGGAATAAACCTGGATGAAAAGTGGACTCAAGCTCATTGATAAGGCATTGAACTTTAATTTGTTAGTACGCGCCCACTAACTTTTAGAATAGTTGCCTGCTGATCACATCCAGAATAAGTGACATATATTTGCATGTACGTCATCAGCATATAACATTAAATTCAGTTCGGGGGAAGCAACGATCTCGCTGATAGGATCGCTGTAAAGCATAAAGTAGTGGCCCGGCGACTGACCCTTGAGGCACATCACATTCAATGCTGAAGGATTTGATAATGCGTCCTTAACCTTCACAACATGGGACCACTCAGACAGGTAGGTGTAACCCATTTCAGAACTATACCATCTTTCGTCTAAAACGATGTTGCAGTCGATGGTCGATAGTGTCAAAATCCGAACTGAAATCCAGCAAGATGGGAAGAACCTCTTTTCTTTGATCCAAAGTCAAAGAATGACATTCTGGACGCGGACAAGTGCAGTTTCAAGTTTTCAACACTGTGAAACCATAGGGTCCATGGTGAAACCGTCTATATGCCGACTGTAGAGGGCTGTGGAGATTGTTGTGAGTGAGATACTCCGAAATTCGTTTCACTGCCGCCTTTTCGATCAGCGTTCCAGAAAAGAGATTTGAGATAGGACGGTAGTTTGACAGATCGGCAGGAGAAGCGTCACACTTCTTTATTAGCGGTGTGACAAGAGCTGCTCTCTTTACTGAGACTTGCAGACATGACACCGCGGAGCCGAGACTGACATTAATCGAAACTGTGATCAGTGGAAGTAATACCGAGGCAACATCTCTTGGTGAGTGATGTCGGCAAGGGGTCTGGAGGAGATGTGGAAGACGATGATGATTTTAATAATCTTCTGACTTCATCCTCAGTGACACTTTCAAAAACCACTATTGAAGAAAGACGATTTCTAGATAAGTCAATAGAGAGCACCATATTTGTTATGTTAACAAAAGGTCATCTCTCAGCTGTTTAATCTTGTGGAGAAGAAAAGCTCGCAAATTCATTTGCCAAAATATCATCATCTTCACGTTTTGGCAAAAGTCGTCTCAGTCGTCTTTGATGTCAGATCATTGACAACCTTGAAGAGCATTTGTTGATCACAGGACAAGACTTTACTCCTGCAGTATTCAGTCTGAGTCTGTGATAGATGATGATAGTATGACCAGGCGCGTACGCAGGGGTGGTTTGGGGTTAACCCCCTCAGTTTTTAATGTGTGTGTTTCGGAGGACCCCCCACTGAACATAATATCGGTCGGTATAATTTTCCAATTTCCGGGACAAAAAAAAAAAATATGTACTCTTCGTAACATATTATATTATATCCTTTCTTTGTTTCTAATATTAAGTGCCCTTTTCCCCTCTGATAATTGCCCCTTTTCACTTTTGATAAATGCCCATTTCAAAATCTGATATAGTTTTGTAGGCAACAATGCGATTAGTGCGAATTAATAGGGAAAAGGTGGCTTTTTTCAGAAGAGAAGAAGAGCACTTATCAAAGCTGAAAATTGACTTTTCAGTCAGAATGTAAAAACGGCACCTTAAATATAGTTTTCCTTTGTTGAAAGAATATTAAGAATGATCCTACATGTTTGGATTTTAATTCATTAAATTGAATTTTAATTTGAATCATTGTAATCAATACCGTGATCATGTTCTAATTGCGTTAACTTTCCTGTCTCTGAATTAATCTCGTTCAGGAACAGCGCCAGTGCCGGCGTGTTGTCAACCGCTGCCGGAGGAGCCGCAGCAGCAATTGTTGGAGGACCTATAGCGCTTGCTGCTATCGGTTTTACATCGACCGGTATTGCTGCTGGGTCAATTGCCGCGGCAATGATGTCAGCCGCCGCCGTGGCCAATGGGGGAGGTGTGGCCGCAGGAAGTGCGGTCGCTTTGCTCCAATCTGCTGGAGCAACCGGATCGATGGCTTATGTTGCTGCTGCTGTTGTTGTTTAGATTTATATGCGTTTATCGTTCAAGAGTGAATATGTGGCACCCGGTGTGACAGGCATGCTTGTAATGGATAATTAGAAGTTATTCCTTTTGATGATTAGAATTTTCAATGTACCATACATGAAGGTCATCCTTGGCTTATTCTAAGTTAATCAAACCGTAATTTTAGCCAATTCAATTTAATTTTGCATACTGTACCCTATGTCAATTTTCCCGTTGTACCCTAATCTTAAAAGTTAATTTCTCATGCAGATATATCTCTATGTTAGAAAATGGCTGTTTTCATTTCAATGATTTTGTCTGCTTTCTGTTTCAAAAAGTTGTATCTGTTGTAATCTCAACTGTCTTATGTATAGCGCCAATATGAGTGTCATGCTTGACGGACCTATATAAGCGCTTTATTTGAAGCCACCATAATTATATTATTATTATATATTTTTTATTATCATTCTAATTAGTTATTATAATTATTTTGGAAATAGTTCAACATCATTAAATTAATTTTTAATTTCGGGATTGCATGTCTATATAATTTACCTTTTCCACGGTAGCTTCAAGAAACTTTGACTTATTTAATTACAAAGCCCCGAACTGTCGAGGGGAGGGACAAGTTGAGAAATTCTCCGACAAGCAAACAAACATAGGAGAGAATAAACATGTATAAATAGCACATCGTAACTCTAGTTTTATGCCAGATTTGATTTGGATGGGAAAGGATGCAGAACCCTGTTCCTGAATCCTTCTAGTTGAACGAGATAATTTTTAAACATAATAAGGGCTAGTAGATACTAATCTTTCGTCATTGTTCCATAATAAGAGTGCACAATATTATTGTTAAATGAAAATTAAATTGCTTCCATTAATTTTAAATACTATACTTGTGTTCAACCCAACCTCATTTTGAAGTGATATCGTAGTCTTCAGTTAATCCTTTTGTCATGCATGATGACTAATAAATTTCCAGCTGGAGAAGAATTTGTTGGGTTGATGATGTTACGTAGGTAGGGCCGGTTGTGTATACATAAAAATGAAGAAAAAAAAAAGACCAGACAAATTTCTGCATTGTATTTTTTCTCTCCAGATCGCGTAGAAGATGAAGTTGATTATCAAAGAATCGTTCAGAGGCACCATGCTTATTAATACTTTATTGATACTAATTCATGTTCATTCTGTAAAAAAAAGAAGAAGAAACTCATAAGCATATATTTTATAGTGGTGAATTTAATCGGGAGGGATGGGAAAGCCATAGGGTTCGGTTTCTTGTTGGGGAGGGTGAAGGGGGGTCAGGGAGAACATTTTTGTTTTCATCTTCATTCAATGTTATGACTTGTAATATATTTTTGTTGATGTATTGTTTGTAAGTACTGTATTATGTCATCAAAATCAATGATTTTATATGTAACAGAATGTTTTTTTTCTGTCTCGATTATGTTAAATTTGGTTCATTGAATGAAAAATAAAATACTTTCTAAAACAAACAAAAACCATATAGCACCAGAGTTGAGAAAATTGTTATTATATATGTAGAGGGACCAAGAGAAGAATCCGGGTCATTGGTGGGGGCGTGTCCTTGTAGGGTATGGCCACACGGCACTGATGTCCCTTGACAAGGCATTAATCTAAATTTGTCACTCCATAACCAGGAGAGAAATGGGGACCTGGTAGAATGACGAAAGCATTTGTGTTAGTAATGGCAATATGCCCTCGCGATGACATGGTCGGAATATCCCTCAAGGGAGTGGAGATGGTGCATATTGTGCCTGAATAAAACCGATCACCGGGGTAATACTTAGAGACGGTATTACGTTATAATTATTATTAGAAGTAGTAGAAGTTGTATTAGTAGTATTAGTAGTAGTATTAGAAGTAGTAGTAGTAGTAGTAGTAGTAGCAGTAGGAGGAGTAGTAGTAGTAGTAGTAGTAGTAGTAGTAGTAGTAGTAGTAGTAGTAGTAGTAGCAGTAGGAGTAGTAGTAGTAGTAGTAGTAGTAGTAGTAGTAGTAGTAGTAGTAGTATTAGTAGTAGTAGTAGAGGTAGTAGTAGTAGTAGTAGTAGTAGTAGTAGTAGTAGTAGTAGTAGTAGTAGTATTAGTAGTAGTATTAGTAGTAGTAGTCGACGTCGTAGAATCATTATTATTATTATTATTATCATTATTATTTTTTCTTTCTATCATCATCATCATCATCATCTGATTCTATCAAAGAGAGAGAGGGAAAGAGCAGGGAAGGATTCGGAGAGAGAGAGAGAGAGAGAAAGGGGTAGGGTGGGTGGGTAGACGAGTGAGTAAAGAGAGGGAGCTATAGGGGAGAGAGGAAGGAAAGGAGGAAGTGGAGAAAGATCTAGAGGAGGGGATGGGCGGACGAATGATTTAAAAGGAGGGAGGGAGAGGAGGAAGAAGAGGAAGAGAGAGGGGCATGGGCGGACGAGTGAATTAAAGAGAGAGAGAGAGAGAGAGAGAGATAAGGGATGGACAGGTTGAACAATAAGTTGGGTTTGGCCATTGATGGGGTAGGGCCATGGACCTATTACGGATGGACATTCGTCGTTTTCTTAACGAATTCATTGTGATTGTCTCCGTCAATGTAGTCTCAATAACATTCCGTACATGTTTCTTCACTTTGATCTCATGAGGTCCACCGCCAAAAGACCGGGACAGAATCAAGATAGTGATTTTACACATGTTAATCATCATGCGCAGAAGATAATAACTCGCTTAAATCATGGAAAATCGATGTGCAGTTCTGGTTTATAATCGGAAATTGTTGTTCCGTGTACTGTATTTTATTTTGAAAAACACGTTTATATTTCCAGATAGAGGTTTATTTGGATTGGTTTGATTTAAAATCCCGTTTCCCCCAATTTCCTCATAATATTCCAAAGTTACAATGCACAGGGCTTATAAAGATCATGGCCTTCTAATTGTTTTATAAGGTCATGGGTGTGTGCGAAAGTGTGCGAATCAGTAATAATACATTTCATATCACCAAAATCGTCTGCTTTTCCACTTTGCTGCTCCCCATTGGGGATGCTTTTTAAAAGACACACTCTTACAGAGCACACCATCCAAACAAAACCCCAAAGAGGGAAACTGCTCCCTTGTCAATGACCGATAATGCTTGAGCAGTCGTTATTGTTAGAACAGCTGAATGTTCTCATTAAGATGCACATAATCAGAAGGCGGTGGAACTCATTGGATCAAAGAAAGAATCACGTCGAATGTCCATCCGTAATAGGTCCATGGTAGGGCACTCGATTATGGTCTTACCGGCCTTGATCATTTAGGCCTACTCTGTTAATGAAACACAGTAAGAATGCAGAGTATTGTATTAGGGTTTGGATTTTGGAATGACTTCTATTTACGCCACTATAACCCCCCTCAACCTCTCCATCTCTCTCTCTCTCTCTTTCTCTCTCATTTTCTCTCTCTCTTTATCTATCTCTCTGTCTCTCTCTCACTGTCTCTCTCTCTATCTTTCATTCTCTCTCCCCTGTCCCACTCTTTCCCACCCTTTATGTATCTTACCCATATCTCATTGTCTGATTTAACACAAATCTCTTGTATTATACAAAGTATTTATCATGTTTGATAATGTATTTTATAAATTTGTTAACATGTTCTGTCATCTTTTTTATAAATCTTACACTCAAGAGCGTTTTTAAAGATCAATGCAAGAAAACACTTGCATCGAATCAAGACCATTAAACACCATGGCAAAGAATGAATTAAAAGTAAACAAATAAATGAATGAATATAAAAATGATATGAAAAGATAACCAAACAATTGTCGTCAAGGAAATATGAGGATGGTGGTAGTGGTGATCGTCGTATAGGCGTGCGTGTGTGTGTGTCTGCGTGTGTAAGCGTGTGTGTGTGTAATGGGGTTTTTACAGACGTGTATCAATCAGATATGATTATTTACGTCTGGGGACCGACCTTTACGTCACCATCCGAAATACGTGACTCAGTTTCGAACCGGTGTCGCCTGAGCCAGTTTGTAGGCGAAGACAGAGAGCTGACCAAGTGAACGTGCCGCTAGTCCAACTCCCATCTCCCGAACAAAATCTAAACCGTCAGACCTGTTCATATAATTATAATGAAGACCCCTTTTCAGGTACAAGAAGTGCCCCTTACAGCCTCTCACAAGTGTCCCATTTACCTCTGAGTATTGACCCTATTCAAATTTGAGAGATCCCTTTTACTTTGAAAAAGTGCCCCTTTTGTGATAAGAGGCCAGGGAGATCTCCCATACGGACCGGATAGGTGATTTATTATGTACTACAGGGCTTCTCAAAGTCCGGAGCGCGGGGCGTGTCAATATGGACATCCAGGGAGGCTCTGTTTTCTTCTTTTTTTAACCCTAATAGGACCGGGGCAGAAATCATCCGACCCCTATCTATTGATATCAAATTTATTTAATTTCGACAAAAGGGTACCAATGGTACCAGTACTGCAAAGGGTCAAAAATCGCCGCGCTGCGCGCGACCAAAATGAATATTACCCCATATACATACTGTACACAATGCAGAATTGTCACCTCTCAGATATGTGAATATTTATTTAGTAATCATTCAAAAACCATTTGAGACATAGACACGAAACTTCATGGATTTATTTTTTATGGGATATATACTCTATCAATATACCAAGGTTAAGCATTTTTCTTCATTCCATGGCCAAGATCCCCCCTTCCCCTCGGCTGAGAGAGTACCAAAATAACCAGGCCTTTATATAGGGTTACACTGTTACCATTCCCCTTGGATTCCCCTTGAAGTGCCATTAATGTAAATTATATGATTATATTGTCATTTCTTAACATTTGGATCAATTCTTTCGTCTTCCAATCACTCCATTTGTGACAATGTTTATTGGCTTAATCAGCTTATTGCCGGAAAACGGTGCCACTTTTCCCGTTGATATGCATACCAAAACTTCCACTTTTGACTGTCTTAACTCTTGAAATTAAGATACGTGTAAACTGTAAAGACACGTACATGTATGTATAATATTACAAACTTATATGTATGAAAATAATTGAATAAGTAAACTAAATATGCCAATTGTTTCGGACCTTTTAGCTTTCATGGAAATCACATCCGGACCGTCAAGGAAAAAGTTTGAGAACCCCTGATGTATTATGTACTCGCGTACAAAGCGTGTTGAGTGGAGTGTCTTACACAGAACGCTGTTTAGCAGGGGATCCCAACTGACATTTATATACATTGCTCAAAAACGGTCAAAACTCGAAATTGAAAATTTCAACGATTTTGGCCACGAGACCACTTCGTGAAAACGGTGACGATATATTCCAGCATTTCCTTCAGGGAACTGATGTGAATGGGCGATGAAAAAAGAGGTTGACTTTAAAGTAACCTACAATGAAATATTGCTCATGTTTATTTCTTACAATGTCAAAATTACTTTACGGGATCCCCTCCCAAAAGGCTTAGGCATGGGTGATGGTAGGTATGAGGTTAATGCATGATCAGGAATTAGTTGAGTAGATGGAAAAGAAGTGAGAAATAAGCTGAAAGAAAGATGGAAAATTGCCATGGAATGATGGAAGGCATTGTGAGACAGGCCCAACATGTTCTAAAACAAGTAATAATATTCAAGAATAGTTATGATTTCTTTCACCTATAGGAGTTCTTCAAAAACTAATTAAAAACGAGTAAATAATCAATGTCACATTATTAACAGGGCTTAAAAGGAAAGTGAAAAGAAAAACAAGAAACAAAAAGATTGAATGAAATTTGGGACCTTTTGTTTATAACACCCTTCCAATAATAATGCACCTTCTAAGACTGGTTATAGTTTTTGAAATAAAATAGTGCTCTGGTCAGGGTCTTGGGAATATTATGCTTATATTTCAGAGCGTATCTGGTATGATAAGTATATCTGGGTGAAGAAGGAGATAATGGAAGTTTGTTGTTTGGTAGTTGGAACGTAAGTTTTATATTATGTTTTTAAGAAACAGACAGTTTGTATGAGATCAGGAGTGGAAATTTTCTGTCATTTTGAGAACCAAATTTTGCATCAGTGATATTCTGTTTCATTGAATTGAGTTTCCCGCAGAGAGGATTCAGTTGGTTTAATTAAAGAAGGAAGAGAGTCAAATGAAGAACCAAAAGCAATATGTTTTTCATTTACTAATGAGAACTATGTTTTTTTAGATCTCCTTACACAGAATATTGGAATGGGTTTTTCACGATGAATGTTGTTTGGAGACATCAATATTCATAAAATGTATGTTTCTATCACCAGGAAATAAAGAATTTTCTGTCTACATGAACCTTTCCTGGTTGCTTATTAATGCATTTGCCCACTGGTAACATAATACTTTCACAAGTTGATATCCCTCACCATTGGATTTTTTTTTGGTAATGTCTAAATTTCGTTTAAAAATAGATGATATCAGTCTGGTAGGCCTACACTGCAGGCAAGAGTCAGGACTAACATTTAGCATGTTATTAATTTTATTACCACTCTTATATTCTCTGAAATGTTATCTTTATTGAGGGTGACTTGAAAAAGTTAATAACTTGGAAGGGAGGGTGCAACCGGCCACACGCTTCTACCTCTTGGTTGCTTTGATCCATTGCCGAAAATATTTTGGCACCTATCATCCCCCCCCCCCAACCACGGATACAATAATTGTCCCTCCACACCCCTCCAAAATGTTGGTGTTGTCTAAATGCGGAAATAGGATCAGCCAGTAATTCTCAGGAGAAGTGTATTTTCATAATTCTGCACCCAAGTACGTACCTGAAGTACGTTGCACTTTTTCTGGAGTCAGACTGTAAGCAACTAGGAAATATTGTCATTCGCCTTACAAAACCTGCAGCATCCATTACTACCCGAAAAAAACTGTTTAATTTTTACCGAGGGTTTTAAACAAGGAACAATAAATCTAGTTTAATTTTTAGGAAGTACTATCGGAGTCAATGATATTGTTCTCGCAGTAAAAGCAAAGTTAAACTGTAGTGTTTACAAGGTAAGTTGTTTGTTGAACTTCTTCCAACACTTGTGACTGTGTATTCATATTCACACAAAATGGTTGGGATGTTATTTGGTGGTAAGTGAGATGTATTTAAGTCGAGATTAAGAGGAATTAACACGAACAGGCAAATCATGATCTATTAAAGTTGTAGTCCTTCTGTATCCAAGTGCAACTTTCATGGAAATGTATGTTTGAATATCAAGACTAAGATTGCAAAAGATGCAACCATGCTAAAGTCTACAGTTATGCATCAGTTTTGTAATACAATTATTGTTCTAAAATGAATTTGTTGTTGCTCTGGTGGCTATTATTAGTAATTCTAGTTAATGATTCCGGTTTTTAGTCACGCGATTCTCCTCCTTCCGTGCGAGCATGCAGAGCAGTGACAAGTCGCTTATGCACACTACTCACCCCAAAATCGCAACGAGCAAACACCAACGGTTTTTTGTATGGGTTTTTTTTCCAGTAGTGTAAATGGCAGTCAAAAAAAATCGATGACTCTCTAAATGGTGTTGGGGCTGTGTAAATGGCCCTGTCAATGTGTAATGATTTTTATTTTATTTTATTTAATGTTGTATTGTTTTATTTCAGGTTGGTGCCTTATTCATTATACGTTCTACCAGACATTGCCTTATCAACATGGCATCCATACAGAAAGTAAAATGGAGGCACTACTTCCTTGTCTTGATCACTGTCATGATGCTGGTGGAATGCATCGATGGAAGCAAGGATGGCCAGCTTTCATCCTACCTCAGAGCTGTTTTTCAAGATGGGTCAGGCACAACGCTCAACCAGATGGTGGTCAGCAATGAAAGTGGAACAGACTTCGTCTACATTGGAGGACTCTCAACACTTTATCAGCTTGACTTGAATTTGGCCCTACTGAGGAAGGAGAGCACAGTTCCAGATGATACAGCGGAATGTGGGAACCCAGCATGCCTGTATGATACCAAGATCTTGGAGGTAGCGCCATCGCCTGTTAGTAAACTTATTCAGTGCGGCGGACCAGGAGGCAAATGCGAACTTAGGAATTTGACGGATATTTCAAGAGAATTCGGTTACACCTATTTTTCTGAAGTAGTAAATGTAAATGACGGTATGTCTGTAGGAGTTGTCGCAGTTCGACAGTTTGAAACCTCTGAGGTATTCATGTATGTTGCCCAATCCCAACCCCAACACAACGGCAATGAACCACCAATCACTCAGAGAGAACTGGAACACGAAAATCCCAATTTAATATTTTGTTATTCAGGAGGAATATACCCTGTCACTGACGCAGTTGATTACATTCAAGGAGTTTCCTGGATGACTTATAACTATTTCATCGTACATAGTGGTTCAGAATATGCAAGACTAGGTAGAATCTGTTCAGACAATACTCAAGAAGAACTTGATGCATACTCTGAAATCATATTGTCATGCCAGTCGTATAGCATTCTTCAGGCAGTCTATATTGATTCGAATGATGTACTGTATGGTGTCTTTACAAATGGAACATATTCGGCCTTGTGTTCATACACAATGAATGACATTCAGGAGAAGTTTGTTGATACTACTTGTGGCTGTATCCTACCCTCTGGTCAAGATGCAAGCTGTAGTGGAACAGGAATATCATACCTGAGTTCAAGGTCATTCTGCTATAATTCAAACGTCAGTACATACAATTTTGTTTCTCAATTTTCAGAAACAGAGCCTTTTCTCATGATTACAATTTGTAGTTATAATATATATTTAGCTTAATACAAATATATTTGAGGTTTAGCCCTGAGTCACATTATTTTCTTTCCGTTACTTTACTTAACAGTTTTTATTTGATTTGATTTTGATTGATCCGGATGATGTACTTCACTTGTTTTTGCAAATAAAATCTGTTTTAACTATTCAGTGGATTTCTAATTCTCATGACAGTGAATAACAAGAGAAGCTACTAGACTATACTGGATGTGAATAAGTGGTCTTACTGGAGCATGAATTCATTCTGTTTGATATGACTAAAAATGAAATGCCCTTTTCTCATTAATAATTATGGAACAAACAAACGATAAAACCATAAAATCCCTTGTATGAGACATATCCATATTCAAGGTGCTCCTCTAACTTTGGGAATGGGGAGGGGGGTTAAGAAGTACAAAATGATAATAACAAATCATCCATGCTTATTGTACGAAGATTACCGTAACTGTATTTCTTTAGTTATGTGCTTTGAGATATGGTTACTTACAGGGGCGGCGATCCGGGGACGGGGGACACGTCCCCCTCGATTTTTAGGGGATCGTCCCCGGAAAATTTGAAAAGGTGCAAAAAAAAATGTATAGCAAATACTGCCTTTTAGGCACTGGTGGGCCCAAGAGTGCAGCGTTTAGACAAATGAAAATGTAAAAATCTTCTCACTCGGGAGCTAGGCTCCCTCGCATAATATCCTTCAAAATGTACAAGTAGATATTGTAGGAAAGTGAAGTGTGAAAAAAGTATATTGCTTGTTTTTATAGTATAGTTTTTTTAATATTTCAAAAACTGTGAAGGGTATTACTTTCCGTCACCTTCACCCTCTCGTTCACTATGCTCCCTCGCGCTGGCGTACTGATGGGGGGCTTGGGGTCAGTTGCCCCCTGCCCCCAATAAAATTTATATACGTGGTTTATTTCTTATTCGATACCAGGGATTTACAAATGTTGCTGAAATGGCATGATTTTTCCCTGAGCTTCCGGGGGCTCCGCCCCCTGGACCCCACCAAGGGCCCTAAACCGTGCCCCCTGGTTGCTCATCTGACCGTTATTAAATGCCTACAACCCCTAAGCTTCTGGGGGTCCGCCCCGGATCCCACTCCAATTAGTGACCTGCATGCCAGTGACACAAATAAGGTATCAAAATATGCTCATCTGACTGTAATTAAATGCCTAAAACCCCTGAGCTTCATGGGCCCCTTGACCCCCGCTGGGGCTTTGCCCCTGGACCCCAAGCCAATTTACGCTCCACTTGCTTTGCTCTTCCTGATCGTAAATACTTTAGCCCCCACCCCACTTTGAAAAACGTTCGCGGGGCCTTCATGTAACATGTAAGAATTGTGGTGATGCGGAATTTTTCTGCCCCCAAACGTTTTTGGTCATTTCGTCCCCGGTCATGAAAAGAAATCGCCGCCCCTGGTTACTTATACAATTCTATTGATCAGCATATTGATTTATTTTCACATCTAAGCAGAGATTACTTAAAATTTTCTTTGTTGTACAAAATCTTTACAAATTAAAATTGCCCCCAGGAAGCCCAACATTTAAAGCTATTGTCTTAAAGGGATGGGGTAACTTTGTCTCAGATTCTGAAACAAAATCCTGGATTTAGCTCATGCTGCAATGATAATTATAAACCTTTAGGTGAGTCAGGAACCCCATGACTTTTACAAGCCGATCGCCTGCTTGATTATCAAGATATTTATGATTGGAAATCGAAATTAAAAAATTTGTTTTCCTAACGGTTTTTATAACACTACAGTCTATTGGGGGAAATGAGTATGGTAAAACCGGTCACTCAAAGATTTTTACTTTTTTGAGGCACTTCATGATTATTTTAAAGCGCAATTTTTGTAGGGCTTCAATATTACACCATATCACAGACACTGATAACACGTAGGGCCATGCATCTCAGATTTAACATTGTTAAACGATGCCTTTAATGGAGGATTGGTGAATATTCAAGAATTCAGAATAAGTTAAGAGAGTAGAGGTCTTTGTTTCCAGTCCATTGTGACTGTACCATGGACAAGTGATGGCCTGGTGATAGAGTCGCTACCCGGCAAGCAGGAGATGGCAGATTCAAATCACGCGGGTTCCAAGATTTTGTCTGACTTGTGTTTCAGTTACAAGATCGAACATGCGATCTTTATACTGGTGCTAGCCAAAACAGTTTTTTAAAAATTGAAAAGCAAAACAGGTTAATAGAATTGAAGAAAATAGAATTGAAGAAAAAAGAACTGAAGGGAGAAAGATGCTAAAGGGAAATCTTGTGCTTTACACAAAAATGAAGTTGCTCATTGTAACCGACTATGTATATGATAAGTTCATTATTTAAATTATTGCCATAATTTTTACAGCAGCGATGATAGTTTATTGCATCGTAACATACTGGTGACTGGTATGCATCACCAAATATAGGGAGACAAGTGATCAGATTTTGAGATTGTCAGGTCAAAGCTCACAGGTCGTAACGATAAGTTGACTTGTAATTAGATGTATATTTAATAGGCTATTTGTTATCACCGTGATATTTCAAGAATGTTTCAAGCCTTGAATTTTGGCTGAGGCATATTGGAGACATATTCGCATTTGTCTTACTTCATTTAATATTTTGTTTTGAATTCAATTTGTACATGTTTGTACTTTTTATCACCAGCCCAGCCAAACTAGACAAACTATTAAGGACAATTTTCAGTGTGGACTTGACGGTCAATACAGTTTCAGATATGCACAGGCTACAAGTCTCCTCACTGGAAACCCTCTTGCAGCAAGTCTTCCTGGACAACATTCCTCTATCGTCACCCTTAATAAAGAAAATGAAGTTGTTGCCTTGGTTACCACCTCAACACTATCAACTGCTACTCTCAGCAAGGTAATATTACTTAATTTATTTTCATATCTTTATGAAGTTTAGTATGCAACTTTCATGTGCATTTGGTAAAAGATGTCAAGATAAAAGAAGAAGAAAAACATGTCATACTGTAATACAAACTCATTTGATCATTTTAAAGTGTCAGTCATGATTCTTTTACAATAGGTTATATTCAAATGACTACGTGGGCTAACAGTGATGTGTAGATCATGAACAGAGCATATCTTGTATATAGATTATGTACTCGATGCTCATGGGCAAGTCCAACTACATGAACATGTACATATTTTGTATATATATATTTCATATATATACTTTTAATATTCGTAATACTTTGTACATATAAATGTATTAAGAGACTTTAGGACATCTAATAATTATTTAATAAAATGAAGACATAAAATGTGGTGTAGGTTAACCCACGGAGAATATCTTCCTATATAACCAAAGAAAGAAGAAAATGTTTAAATTGTGTCATTTCTCATGGTTAAACTTTCAGATTCATGTAAAGCCTAACAATACTGGGAGACTTTACGAGACGGTCACTTTTGAAGTTGGTGGTAACATCTTACATGATGTATATATCAACCAGGATACGAGGAGCTCTACACTCTGACCACCAATGAGGTATGAATGTAATCAAATAATATTCCATTTCAGCTCAATATCATCTACCTTGTAATGTTCGGAAGCTCTCTCAATATCAGTGAGTACAGTGGCGCATTGAGGGATGGCCTTGGAGGGGGAACATCAACAAGAATCCTTCGATCTGTTAAGTCAACCTCTTCTTGTTTCCAGAACCTTGCAGTACACACCAATACTTATATGCTAGATGATCAACCTTTTCTGATCGATTCCCCAATGTTTCTTTCACAATACAATCGCATGACCAGAGCTGGTCGATCTATACCTTAACGAAGTGTAGTGATTCATGTCATTGGTTGCACATATAGGTTTTCAAAGTTATTGTTTAAAAGGAAGGCAAGCAGGAAAATAATGCTGTGAACTCATGTGAGCACTGAATTGGCACCAGATACATGTAAATATAAGATGATTTTCTCATAATGACTGTTGTTCACATAATATTATATAAAGCCATGATCAAGTCTAAGTCAAAGTCAATGAAAATGAGTGTTATGAGAATGTAACGTGTCTAATCGGATAATACATGAATCATACCAATGAGACCGATGCCAGGCTGATAGTACACCGAACAATATACATTATAACAAAACGCTGAGAATTAATGGATTTTAGTCATTGTGGAGTCGTTTTGGCAACTACAATGTAGTTCACAACTGGACAGATTGTGGGCCATAGTTGTTGGAAGAGTCTTTTGGATGATGTTTTCATGTTATCAATTAAGGTACATGTACATGTACATGTACATAGCACAGTATGGTCGAGAGATATTTTAATGAAGAACAGCTGCTATGAAGATGACATGTACAAGCTTAGCAGGTGCACCTGATGGAAATACAATTACTTCAAAATTGAATGGGGACAACCAATTGTAGGTTTTCAACTGGACTAAACCATAGAAATACATTTTTGTTGCAATGTATATCTGGGGTCCATGCCGTTGTACAATATTTAAAGTATCAACATCAGATGTTGCTGCTGTAAAGAGTTACATATAAAGTTTAAACACCAAAATTGTGAATGTAAAAGAGTCCGGTAGCAGACTATATGCTCATGTATATGTACACCCAAGTACAAATATAACTTTGAGTTAACTTCGATCCATAGAGGCTTTTACTTGAAATCTTTTTCCCCATATACTTTGAATCCTTAGCCATATCAATCTATCATATTTTTGTAGGTGATTTTACGTCATGTTTTCTAATATGCAAATTATATTTGTGATTGATCCCATCCAAGGAACATAAGGGCAATGTACATGTGAAAATTGTTTCAATTATTGCTGTTAAGAAGTGAAAATTTACCTGGACTTTGATTTGCTTGCAAAATATATAACAATCTATAATATATATGGCTCTTATGAATACACATAGCTCCCTAATGATGTTCACATACAGGCAATCAGTACATCAAGTTTTGACTGTTATGAGAAGTCTTATTATTGATATCCTTTCTTAATTGAAGCTTCTGAAACTGGCTGTTGTCAATTGTAGCCAGTATTCAAGCTGTGATGAATGTCTCGGACCAACCAATGACGATGGAGATCCTTTCTGTGGCTGGTGTACATTGGAAAGAAAGTAAGCACCCTCAAATCTCATGTTTATTACAGTGAAACCTGTATATAAAGACCATCCAACAGAGAAGAAAAAAGATATTATACATGTAGGTGGTCTTTATATACAGGTTCCTTTGATATGTGATTCAGGGTAAATCGCTATTCTAGAGAAAATGAAAGATGTGATCTTTATGGACAGTTGGTCTTTATGTACAGGTGATTGTTACAGCTGGTTGCACTGAATTTTTAGAATGTTGCAAAATATCATACTTATCATGCTCTTATTGAAAATCTGTATTGGAAAAGAAAACCTTGGAAATACTCATGGACATGTATGTATTATGACGTGACGACGTATGTTTTTGTGGTTATTTTGTTTATGTATATTCACTTTTATTTGTAATGCTATCAGATGAAACATTCTGGTATAAAATGTCTAAATCATGAATTGCAGATCAAATGCATAGTGGAATTGTGATTCCAGAAATATGAAAACAGTAAAGATTTTCTGTACATATGAGGAGAAAACAATAAAAGGTACTAGCTAGATAAAATATATCATTAATGTTGGATTTTCTAATATGGAACTGAATGTTTGCTCTTGTTAAATGTATTTATTTATTGTACATGTAATATGTACATGTAGACATACATACAGCCAAACAAATGAAGTTAATTTCCATTTCACAATATTTCAGTAGACATGTAGGTCTTTGAAAATATTCATAGGAACTGCTCCTGTTCTTTAACTTCTTACTTGTGTTTTGAAACAGATTTTATACCAACCTTTTTAAAATAATTTATTTATAGAATCATGAATATGAATTGACATCGAAGTATCATTTATCTTGGTAATTTGAGTGATAAAGGCTCTAGTAGGGCTTAAAGGAGAACTAACCCCAAAGAATAAGTGTAGGTATTCTGAAAAACTAGATGAATTCCTGCCTTTTGATGTACAATAAATCTTACGAACCTGTACAAGAGATATATGAGTGAAGATTTCTTGGCATGATGTAATGCCTTTTAGCATGACATGGGCGCAGCCATTTTCTTGAAAATGTATTCTTTGGGGTTAGTTCTCCTTTAACACTTGATACAGAAATCAGATATATATACTATATATATATATATATACTATATATAAATCTTAGATGCGGTTGGTAACATATGAGACTAACTAGTTTGGACTTAATTGCCCAAATAAATTAGGTATCCTATTTCATGTTTGCAATACAGGTGTAGTAGATCCAACGAATGTTCAAATTTAAACTGGCTTCAGTATAACCAAGACTGCATTACCATTAACAACTTGGATCCTCCTTCCCAGGAATTAGACAGCGCTCCTCTGATGGTAAGTGCCCCCCACCTGCATTCACTCATTTGAAGGCACAAAGCCTTGTCAATTGTAATGCGTACCAGAGAGTCTGAGAGGTAAAACTATGTAGACTAGCTCCTGCACTGCAACAAGCCAATATAGTTAAGCTAGGCTCAATTCTATAAAACTTTGTTTAATGAAGTTCCACAGTAATGTTTGTGCGCACATTAGTTGCGCAGGGCTAGCTAATCATCCTAGAATACGATACTTTTATACAGTATTGTCTGCCTATAGTGATTTCACGGGCATAATGAAAATTTAATTACCTACTTTGAGAGGGAAAGTTTGCCTGTGTTCTTCATATTTAATACATATTCATACGTGTGTAAATTGTGAAGATAGATATTAAGAAATATTGTTCGTAGGAAGATGAACGATGTAAAAAGGGAAGTGTGCTTGAAAAATTGTCTCATTAAATTTTAATTGTAAATTTATACACTTGTAAACTTGGCAGCAGTGAAATGGTTTATGAAATATGAGCTAATATGTAATCTAAGAAATAGTGGTTGATGAAAGATAATCTTAGAATCATAAAAACTTAGTGGCTCTTTAGTAGATCAATGTTCTCATAACCTGGATATCCTGGGTTCGAAACCAAGTTGATGTGCCTTAGGCATTAAACCTCATTACCAAGTCCCTCAGAGAGGACTTAAAGCGGTCAGTACCCTGGTTGCATACATTCTTAGCAGTCAAATTAAAACAAACGATCAGATCCGCATGGCACGAGATGGAGGATTTTTCATTTTCTTCCTGTCATTACTATTACTGTATGATTTGTCCATATTTTCAATATTTGTATTTTCCAGGTTTCCTTCAGAGTATCGCCACTAAGATCCCTTCAATCTGACTCTGAATACACCTGTCGGTTTAATGATGTTGTTACCAACACGACTGTGAATGGAAGGAACTTTACTTGCATGTCACCTGCAGTAGATGTAAGGCCAGTCATACCAGATGGTGAAAGTAAGTGCAATCATTTTTACTCAAATTTTTCTGCAATTCTCGGCATTCGCGATATGCTGTGCCACCTATCAGAGAAAACGGGCAGGCCCAAATCCACGATGCCTCATAGGAAATACTCAACATCAAGAAGCCTGAAGTGAAAAGTCTCGGGCTTCAAGAACCTAGCTAATACTGCTAGCAATACATACCGCATATTTTTACGCGATATTTGGACAATTTCCGTTAAACAGTCCCTCTGCTTTGCCATGTTTGTGTATCCGTGAAGCTTGAGAATGCTTTACCCACACTTCCTAACTTCAAAAAATTGGAGAAATACCTGTGGATGAAAGAACAATTCTGCTGCATCAGCGTAGATTTGATGTCTACCCCGGATTAGTTGGAATTTGGCCTGGCCTATCTGTGACATTCGATAGATGACGCGCCGTAATGCGAATAATGAGAATTTGGGATTATTCATACAATATTGAATGGCCTTGAGTAGCATTCAAGGGTTTATCTCACAAGCTAAATATCTTTCAGGAGTCCGCATGACAAATTCAACATTTTCAAAGCCAGTGCGAGTTGCCCACCGAAGAAAAGCCGTTTCCACTCCTACTGTATTCTGTTCTGAGACATAGAGACATGCAATAATACCTACATGTATGTATTATGCGATACCCAAAAACGTTTAATCATTATTATTATTATTATTCAGTATTATCATTATTATTATTTATCTTTGGAAACCTATTGATACAACAATTTAACTGTTTATTTTGGAGGGGCACTAACTTTCATATTTATTACTAGTTGATATGGTGTTGATTTTTCTTTAATATCACATGCATTTTGCAATGCATAAACCCTAGTAAAAATAGTGGGAAATTATCACAGAAAATGTGTTTTTTTAAACTATTTCAACAGTGAAATATATTTTCACGCACTGTGATACCAATTTAATGGTTACAAGCACGGCTATAGTAGTTGAAATAGACACTTGTCCCAGTAATGTAAGTTTCACTTCCCTCTTGACTTAAGCAAATTTCTTAAGTAGTTTTGCACTTGAACTGTTGCTCACTAAGCCTTTGAAAATGTGTTAAACTGAAGGGAAAATATAAATATAAGAAAGGTTGTTTTTCACCTTCAATAGGTTAGAGGAAATACCCAGCAATGAATGGAAAATTTAGAAAACAGTTTTCATATACACTCATTGTTTCCGTTTTTATACAAAATATTCTGTCATGTAGTATAGTTACCCTTCAAGGTGAATCTAGTTTCAGCCATTTGCAAACCTGTGCAACTCTAATCAAAAGTTGCTCATCTGCCGTGTTAAAATCTAATACCATTTGTAAAAAAAATAGGATTAAGGGCCTTTTAGAAGTACTTTTAAGATACACAAATCTATGGCAATTATTCTTCTGAATCCATTATATTGGCACAAGACACGGCACATGCATATACATGTAGGATAGATTGATAATACCATTTAAACGCATCATGGTCCTTGTCGTGCACTTCATTTACCCCATAATCAATGCCTGCTATAAATGTAGGTTACAAGACTTGTTCAGACAGAGTAAGCTGTAATTCTTCCAAAATTATATTTGTAAGAATTCAGTTCTTATTACTCCGGGTTAACTTTTATGCTGTTCTTTCTGCCAAATGATTTTAGAGTTGATCACTTCACAGCCCTTTCATTATAGTCACTAATGTGTGAAATTCAAGTTAAAGTCCTGTAGAGAAAATTTCAGTATTAAACTCTGGATTTAGTCGTGTCGTTAACCAAGTACACGATGAAAATGTACTATTTCATACTGGGTGTGCTTTGCCCTCCAAAAAATTAGGGGAAATGAAGGCCTTTGTGGAGATGGCATTCATGTTACCTTTCCTTATTGTGAATGTCACTTTTGCATTGCGTAGGTGTAATTCAGGACACTTTGAGTTCTTTCACTGGTCTGGTAGTATTTGCTTAAGTTTGCAGTTGTGTTTGTGCAGTGGGTTGTGACAATTATGATTCAATGATTCAAATGGTTTTATTTCTCATGCAAAACATAATACAATGAATACGTATATTACAAAAAAATATACAATGAGACGACAAATATAATAGAAATAGCACGAGAAAGGAGGAACTAACTAGAAGCAGAGCTTGTTGAAGTGTTAGTTCCTCAGATGCTGTTTTACAATATAATTATCTTGTACAAAGTATACTTAGAAAATCAATCAATAATAATAAAAAAAATCAATATGAATTTAGGGGGGGGGTTAAAGAGAGGAGAAAAAAGAAATGGATGAAAATAGTAGAAGTCAAAAAGAAAGAAAAATAGTGTGGAATACTTCCATCATAATAATGCGCCATCATTTCCTCTTACAAATGATTCCGTGTTTGGTATTACTCATGTTTGTGGTGGTGAAACTGAATACAAATATGATCGCACTTCATATTCACCATGCCCTATGACAACGATGATAATAATGATCTGGGTTCATTATAGCACATCTACAAGGCCGAATTCACAAAGGTGGTTTGTAGACAAACCTAGGTTTATGTGCGTCATATGACGCGTTTTGACGCGTTTCCGGACCAAGGTTTTCGGGCCATTAATTGTGTCTAAGTTATTTATAGAAATAATATTACGTCGGTTTGATTGGGGTCACAATAAAACATGCATGGTACGTGATGAAAGATACTGTAGATTTTTTTTTGTGCAAGGTTTTCAGATTAATGTTCAACTCTTAAGCTCCTGTTAAGACGGGATGCAATATTTCAACTCTAAAGGCCGCAGAGGCAAGATGAACTTACTAATGTATAGAGTGCATCACAACTATAATAAAAAGATCACAGAGTATACATAGAGCCCTTTTTACCCACAAGTGCAAGTCAATACATGGGTACATTTTTTATTTTTTATTTTTTTGTTGAGAGAGAGAGAGAGCAATTTAATTTTAGGTTCACAGCTACACATCCGAACGGGGCTTTACAATTTTTTGTTTTGGATTGATTGATTCAAATTTATTCCATTTCATATCAATTGTTTGCACAATAAAGAACACAGTTAACAAAGTAAGTACAAAATTATGAAATGAAACAGGAACCTACTGGAAAGCATAGATTGTTTTTGTAGGTTCCCAAGAATAAATATAATATGAACATTATTTTCATAAATCACTTTAAAGTGTCTTAATAATCACAGTAAAAAAGATACACTAATAGAATTATGTGAGAGTGAGACAAGATTTCACAAGCAAAGGCCAACCACAGTCTATAGCCCATTTTAGAATACTACAGAACAGCACCAATAAGATCGTATTGTGTGAGGCCACTATACGTAACATGAAATGAAATTAAATTACTGAAAATCATGGTTCACCGGCTATGAATGCTTTTTATATTCACTAGCTGATATCTTCTGATTGTATGCAAATAACACTTCATGTTTACAGTTCAGCTTATAACAGTCAGGTCTTTTACATTTTTGTAATATTTTCACCGAAAAGTTACCTTATTTCCTTGGTTATTGAAAATTCTGAGTGACATAGTAATTGTATATATGACTTCTTTATAATCTGATGATTGTTTCATGGTGGATTCTGATTTTTTATTTTAAACTCTAGAATTGTTTAACCAGGAATTTCATTGTGAGTTGTATATGTGATAGAGTATTTAAATAGCACATGTAGCATGGTATCCATGTATGCTTTATTCAATGTAAAGAATATTTCATGTCAAAATTACACATGCTGATAAAATATCTCCCTTTAACTTTAACCATCTCTGCCCAGTATCTTTAATCACTTAGAAACTAGATCTCTTTGATTATGAACACCCATGACATTCCAGAAGTAATACGATCACGAGAATGTACCCAAAGAATGATGTGATTGGAAATTTATAGATTTCAGTGATGTTAATATTTTGATCATATTTGTTTTTGTTTCTGTAGATTCTGTTACCATGACGCTTGGTATATTTTCTAGTGCAACAAATAATATCATCGTGGTGGAAGAATTTTACTTCTTCAAGTGCTCTGCAATGCACAGGTACGACATTGTCATGTCAAGAATGTATGTTATTATAAGTTCATGTTTTTCATTGCAATGTGATGAAGGTGCTTCTATTGATACAAACAATTTTACATCATAATTTACATGTTGTCTTTAAAGAGGAACCAACCTCTTATTTTTGGTTTTTTATTTTTTTTAAACTAAATATCTCATTTCCGCAAAGGTTTAATACGGGAATCGCCCAGTTCCTGTAGATAGTGAGTTAATAAAGAATTTATTTAAAATTCTTCATTCAAGATCATCGAGAGTTCGACCATGAGTTCCATAATTTGTTGAAAACTCACTGAATAATGATTGTTTTTTCAATAGGAATTTTTAAATGGTTCGTTTTGTTTGTTCTGTTGTGTATGAATTTGAATTTGAATTTTATTAGTAAACTTCATTCATATACATGAACGTTTTGTATGTACTTTATTTCTGCTGTAAAACTACTAACCTTCATGTCTTGAAACTTCATGATTTGTCAACAAAGGCAATTTTCATGGTATGAAACTTTCACAAATTCTGTCAATTGTGATTCAATAATTGTGCGGCATGAAACTTTTCTCCGCTTTTTAAAACCCCTATAGCTTTGCTTTCACTTGTTCAGTTAGCCATGAAAAGTTCTTATAGGTTATATTTGTTCCCTTCATCACAATTTATGAACAAAAACTCGAATATGAGATATGCTTGAGGCGTGAAATAATATACTTCAGTCCAATTAATACACCACTCAGTTTAAAGTGCTTATTGAACTATATTGTCTGATACTAAGTTTGTCGTGGTAGCCCAATGCTACGTTTACACTATATTCCCGGCGGCCACGGCAATCACGGCTTGTCACGTTTGCCCATTCCGTCGGCCGCGTTGACTCACGTCCATCCCGTTTTGTCTACGGTGGCCTGAAACGTGATTGCCATGGCCGCCGGGAACATAGTGTTAACGTAGCATAAATATTTCTGGAGATATCGCCGTTTTCATGATTTTTGGCAAGTGAGCAATTTTCATGGAATTGTCCTTTTACTAACCTTTTGTCCCTTCTTCATTCTTTTTTTTTACCATTAGTTGTTCAGAATGTGTAGAAAGTGATTGGGGTTGTGACTGGTGTGTCTATGAAGGCAGATGTACCTTGGATGGGTTAAGTAGCTGTACCACTCCTACCAATGAAGTCGTTGTTAGCGTAAGTGAAACCTGTATATAAAGACCCCTCAAGGAAGATAAAAAATGTGGTCTTCATAGGCAGGCGGTCTTTGTGTACAGATATCTTTAGTATTAGAGCCTAAACAACAGTTTTCAATGAGTAATGGTTTTCCTGGGAAATGAAAATATTTTGTTTTTACAGACTGGTGGTCTTTATATACAGGAAATCACCAGAGCAGATTTAAATGCACATGGTTTGTTAAGATAACCAGAAATGTGTAAATTGTTTTCGTCCAATAAAACTACTGATAAGCTTTTAGTATTTTATTTGTTAGTGTATCTCTATTAGTAATTTTGGCGATTGTGGACTTTATCGCTCTGTGAATTTCAATTACTGTTTACTTCAGAATGGCGACTAAATGAAATAAATGTATTCCTCATTCTAATGGGCACTGGGTGTAAAGTTGACTTTTTATAGAGTTATAAATATCACAATGGAAGAACAATGTGACTTTTTAGTATATACATACATGTATGTATGTATAGAAAAAAGGTTTGGTCATTTCTCTACTTCATTAACCCATTACATAGGATTTACTGTGATTTTTAGCTCTTCTTCCAGGTACTATGAGATAGCAAAGGATATATCACCAAGAGCAGATTCTTTCATATCGGCATACTGTCACATTGAACACAACCATCTATAATATAATATATAATATGGTGGAGAAGAATAAGAAGAAAAGGAAAATTATGGCAGATATTGTTTATAGGTCTTCATCGTTGTACCAGTTAGTATTGATATTCCTCTTCCATTTACCACTAAAATATCAAACTTCATTATACTGTACATGCATCACTAAAGAGTCTTTATTACTTTGCTCGTTTATAAACACAGGACGCTACGTCGTGTCCGCGGCTAGATGATGTGTCGACAGAAATCTTGACTACTGTAAGCGTGAGTCGTGCTATATACCTCAAAGGGATTAGCACAAATGTGCTGTTGATAACTGCAGTGCTAGTACACCTTAGTCACACCAACTATGTCGAATAGAACGTTAAATTACAGATAATGGAAAAGAATCGTGGAGTCGGCTTGGAGTCGGTTTTGCAATGTGACTGAAATTTGAAGTTTATTTGTTCCACAAATTTAAATTCTTTTTTTTTCATACAAGCGTAGAAGCGTAGATTACACACAAACAAATTAAATATTTCAAATCAAGTATAATGTACTAAAAATAGGCACGAAGTTTAGAGATATATAGATATGACAGGCAAGGTAAAACAATGTAATAACATACATAAAATGAGGTGTAAAGGGTACATGAGCATTTGTCTACATCAATAATCCACTTCTTGTAATGGCCAAAATTAAACTGATTGAATCTTTACGCAGCACCAAATGTACGACCATTCGGTACAAGGGTCTAAAAATCAGACTTTTTAATAAAAGGACTGCAATCCCTAAAGTCGATTCAACAACTAACGGTCGTTATTTTCCCACAAAAAGATATTTTCAAGCCCTTTCGTTTTGAGGGAAGTTCTACATTAGTATCATCTTTCAAATGCCGGTGGAATTTAACCTTTTCAATTGTTTAGCCTACAAATGGGACATAGTACCTTTAACTCAGAAGATTGTTCTTGTATTGGAAGAGATAGAGAGCTGCTTTATAGCTTAATGTTACAAGATATTGCTGGAAATCAAAGTAGGTACTTTTAATCATTTTATTGAATTATAATCATGTTTTTTATGTATGTTTGGTGACATATATTTTGGATGCCGTTATATATATGAGATGTTAGTAAAGATTGATGTACTGGTGTTGGTAAACGTGACTATTATTGGGATTTATCCCTTTCGAAACATAGTTGTATATGTTTATGTCATTGGGTTATATATCATGAGACTGATCTTTCATTTATATTCATAAAGGTTGCGCGTCTCTCATGAGAGTGTATTGTAGAGTCATTTGAGTTTATTGATATATCTTGTGTATTTTTGTATTGCATTTTTCTATGATTTGCCAATCAATCTGAATCATTATGATGGTACATGCTCTTGTTTGGGTTGTGTTCATAGGTGATGAAATTTACTAGTTTTACGCCTACTTTGTAAGCTTTGAAAACCGCCTACTTTGTAAGCTTTGAAAACCGGAACGCCACTGTTGCAGTTCCATATTGGAGGTAATTAGTCATTTACTTTGATTGTATGTAGAATTTGTTTATCACACAGTTTGTTCGAGTCTCTCTATCAGATATTAGTTATATATAATGTTAGCTTTAGTTTTAGTATCTTAAATGCAAACAAATATCTTACATGTCACATTTATTGTCATAATTATCAAGACGACCAGTATGCATTCGTAATTGTATGATGGACCCCTTTGTAGACTAGCTTTTAGCTGAAAGGGTGATTCTTCCCATATGTGGAAAAATAAAGAAATAAAGAATAACAAAAAAGTCTACTTTTACAGTTTTTTTAAGTGTAAATGAATAGGCATGCATTGTAGGTATTTTGACGTGAATAAAACCACCCTCATATATTGATTGCGATTCCAGAAAACATGATAGTTAATGCCGGTAGGATATATGTAAACGGTTGCTAGAGTCAGCTTTGTTTAAGACTATTGTTTCTTTTATACTCATGACTTTGTTTTATTTTTTGTTTAGGACCATACAGATGCAGAGTAATCATCCTCGATGCTGTGTCGGTTTTCTTTGATCACACTTTATTTATCATTGTTTTTTATTCATATACTTTTGTCTCTTTTGCTTGTTTGTAACATTCTATTAATAAAAGAACTTTCGGTTGAAAGGTAAAAGCAAAATACTACAGACTCTCCCTTTATTACAGCCTTCTAGTAGAACCTTGTAATCAATAAATTAATTTCAAACGTAATAATTATAATTCAAACACGTCCTGTACACATATAGGAGGTCACATTAGCAAACCGGTGAATTAACACGTGGTATAAGTTCAAATGACCCCCAAATTATATCAACTTCAAGCAGATCTTTTAAACACGGGGTGGTGTTACTTTCAACGGTTTACAATATTCAAAAGTGATGGGGGTACTTCATGAATAGCTTGTGAGTGTGTGTGCGTGTGGGTTTTAATTTACAGACGTGTATCAATCAGACACGATGATTTACGTGACCATCCGAAAGACGTGACTCAGTTACTAACCTGGGTCCGATCAGGGAGGTGATAGAGGAAGAGTGGAATCAAGCCGCTCTCTTTTGATCCCATGCTCCAAGCCGCCGAAAAGTTATGCGCTAATCTGCAAATGTTGACCAGGTGGTGAGATAAAAGAGCGCATGAAACATCATGATTTAGAATTCCTACATCAGAAAATGGTATCCCAGCATATGTTCGCTGTCCCTTTCAATGATTTCTCATCAATAATTGTTGAATGTGTAATGAGTACAACAAGCGTACACAAACTTGTGTAATTTCATCCTTTTTTCCAACTGCAAAAATACAAAAAACACGCGAAAACACGCATTAGCTAATTTAAAGATATCGAAGATTGTAAATCATGGATTAAATGACGGGACATTAAAACATGCGAAAATAAGCGCATTATCCTAAAATATTGAGTTGTTGTCAGGATTTAATTTTTCTTTTACCAACTCTTGCACACACATTATAGGAAGGGCGGAGTACTAAATTTGAAAAATTGTTTGATGCACTATTCCCAATACAATCCCCATATAAAGTTTATAATTTACACTGAAATTTTGCCGGTAATTTAATATTTTGTAATAAATGTGAAACTGGTGCCGGGCCTCCGAAATTCCCCGCAGTGGAAGAGCGGCTCGGAGCATGGAACTTCAAAGCCATGTGGAATGTTACGCATCCCATTGTTACGCTTTAGAAATCACGCATGCGTTTGAATAAATTACAACAGTTTCCACTCCTTCGATCTCTATCACCTCCCTGGTCCGATCAGAGTCAGACTGGACGTGAACTAATTAGCTGACGCGCACGGCGGACATTACCGCTGGACCACTTTACATCTTTCAAGATCATAAATAGCTTTTGTTTTCCCTTTTTAAAAGAATACTTCCAATTCATTCCAATCATGGAATGAATAATGAGTACGTAATGCACATGAGCACAATATCCGGTATTCTTCTATGTTGGATTTACAATAGGCCATTTTCGCTGCAGCCCCCACTTTTTTCACTCTCAGTATTTTGTACATACCTCAACTATAACATCTTGGTGGAAAGGTTAGTATTACATTAACCGTGTTCACACGATGTCAAGTTTGGTCGGCGTAAAGGTCGTGTTTAGAGCTAGTCGGCGTTAGTATTACATTAACCGTGTTCACACGATGTCAAGTTTGGTCGGCGTAAAGGTCGTGTTTAGAGCTAGTCGGCGTTAGTATGGTGAGGTCGGCGTAAGGGTCGGCGTAGTGATTGTCTGAACGATAGTCGTGTTAGCTACGCCGACCTTTACGCCGACTGATTTACTCCTGGTTTTATCCAGGAGTAACGCGCTAACACGACTAGAGGGTAGCGTAATTTGAACGTGTGGATGCTCTCACTCTGCACTCGGAGTATCTGTGACCTTTCACGAGGGTTGTTTGTTTACAATCGAAAATGACAATTATATTTCGCGCGGTGTAGATGCGGAAAATGGGTTGAGGTCGACTAGTGCGGGCTCCCCCACTTCCAGAGGCGGATCCAGGGGGGCGTGGGGCGCACGCCCCCTTTTAACCTTAGAAGGCTCAATTATTATATCCCCCGCTCCTTTCAACAAATGTGGTAAGTTCGCTACCGAGATGCAGAATAAATATTCACTGTCAGGCTCATTAGCATAATATTATTATGCGCTGCGGTCTGACTGAGAAATGAATTTCTAAGTGTACACAAAAATGGGATAGGAAATATGATGATGATGATGATGGTGGTGGTAGTAATAATATAGGGTCCATGGTAATGGTAATGGTTGTGTTGAAAGTAATTGTATGTGGTAATGGTTATGGTAGTGGTAGTGAAGTGGTAATTTTAATTGTAGTGGTAGTGGTAGTGGAAATTTATGGTTATGGTAATGGTAATGATAGTGGTACTGGTAATGGTAAAGGTAGTAGTAATGGTAAAGGTAGTAGTAATGCATGGTAATATAATGGTAATGGTAGTGGTAATGGTAATGATAGTGGTAGTGGTAATGGTAATGTAGTGGTCATGCTCTTTTGAAATAATCGTGGATGTAATCAGGGGCGGATCCAGCCGGCGGCAAGGAGGGGGCCTAAAAAGGGGCCGACTTCTTGCGAAAATTTGAAAATCGTGCCGGTCGATTTTTCGCTCAGTGGGGTATTTTTTCCACCACCACCCCTCCCTTGGGCGCCAGGAGTAGTGAGCACAATTTTTTTTTTTTGGCACCCGAAAATTTTTTTTCCCTACGGGAAGGGTCATTATTTTTTTTCACCGCCACCCCCCCCCCCTTGGTCGCTAGGGGAGGGGGCCCATCTTCTTTTTTTTCAAAAAAAAGGCTGTTTTTACCTGTTTTTTCCTAGGGAGGGCCCGGGCCCCGGGCCCCTGGATCCGCCACTGGATGTAATCATGATCTTAAGGCACAACTGATAAAAAAGGGTCAATTTTATTTCAGCGGGGGTACTCTTTTGTTAAAGAATAATTACATCAGCTTGAACAATAACTATGTGTCAACATTCTGCATACTCCGTGGATTTATGGATTTAATCACGATCGAACTATAAAAATAATAATAATAATAGTGAACATTTATAGTTCGCCATGTCTGTCAAACTTGACACTCCTGACGCAGTTGTGTGAAAATTGTATAATTGTGGGCATACGACTATCAAGTAATTCAAGAAAGAAAGGAAAATACATATAAGTTTAGGTTTAACATACTTCAGGACATAAGTTTGCAATACATAGAATTACAATATCCTTTTTAACCTAAAAAAAGCAAGGTTACATACGCTTGATATCCAGGTAGGAATTAAAACATATAGGAGATACAATACAAAGCATATTACACTATACAAATGATGCACAGGTTTGAATTCGTCGGTAGAAATTGTGTGCACAAGGTACCTTTGAATGGTTTCAGACCAAATTCAAAGGTACCGCGGGCACACAATTACTGTGCATGAACTGTTTTATAAAACGGGGCAAAAATAATCTTCAAAAATACAAAAATCTGTTGTTTCACAGATTTACCGGCTGCATGGCAAAATCATGCTTTCCGGTAATTACCGGACGCATGATTGATAAACTTGCATAATTGCCATGAGCGACACCGTGCGTCAAAGTCGTGAATAATTCACGATTTCACGATTCGCGATGTCCCTTCAGGGCCACCATATATAATTATGTACTACATTATGTACTCACACAAAGCGTGTTGAGTGGAGTGTCTTTCACATAACGCTCTTTAGCGGGGAATCCCAACTAGCACGTCGCTTAAACTCCGGTACATAAAAACACTCTCACTTAAATTCACTGCCACATATTGTTTGCATTGAACAAGGAGCGGATATCAAGTTTGGTAATAAGAGTGGGATTGTGTATTGATATTATTATGAGAATGGAAAAGAGCTTATTATAAAGGAGAAGGGGCACCTGTAAGATTTTTATAGTGGCAATTATTGGAGGTGGAAAAGGGGCATTTATGAGTAGGAAAAAGGGCAATATTTAGAAAGGAAAAGGAGCACATGACAAAAAAGGGGCACTTACAGAGGTTAACAGGGGCACTCATCAAAGAAGAAAATGAGCACTTATCAATATCAGATGGGGAAGGGGGCAATTATTACAAAGGAAAAGGGGCACTTGTCAAAGTAAAAGGTGTACCTCTCAGATTTGAATAGGGGCAATTATCAGAGGTGAAGGGGATACTTATCAGAAGTTGTAAGGTGTACTTTTCGTACCTGAAAAGAGGCAATTACCAGAGATGAAAAGGGGCACTTATGAGAATGGACAAAAGGAGTTGTCGAAGGAAAAGGGGTACTTATCAGATTTTGATGGGGAATTTATCAGATGTGAAAAGGGACATTTATGAGAAAGTGAAGGGGATCTTATGAAAAAATGTGGGGTTCACTTTTTACAAAGGAAAAGGGGCACTTGTCCTATGTAAAAAGGGACACTTTGGGGTTAACTGAAAAATTGGGGGCACTGTGCCCCCAGGCGCCGACTGTGGATTAATTAAAATAAATATGCCAATTGTTTCGGACCATTTAGCTTTCATGTAAATCACATCCGGACCGTCAAGGAAAAAGATTGAGAACCCCTGATAATACAGTACTACATTATGTACTTGCGTACAAAGCGTGTTGAGTGGAGTGTCTTTTAAATAACGCTCTTTAGCGGGGAATCCCAACTAACACGTCGCTTCAAACTCTGGTCCAAAACAGTCTCACTTCTTACATTCACTGCTACATATTGTATGCACTGGACAAGGAGCGGATATCCAGTTTGGTAATTAGTGAGTGATTGTGTATTGATATTATTATTGATATTATTTCTCTTAATTTTCACTATTCACTAATATGCTCTTGTCTTGTAAATTGATAAGTTTCAATTGAGTTTACTTTTTTGAATATTTGCAGGTGAATCGTATGATTGCTTGACTAGGTTCTACGTCGAGCAACGATTTTACTTGTACATGCTATCTTCCATTGAGTTTGTGCTATATTTCCTTCATGGATGGATAGTCATTTATGAATGATATTTGGTATGCATGGTATGTATGCATTTGACGTCATGGGTAAACTTCTGGGGGTGTTTCACAAAGATCCTAAGTCGAACATAACTCTAAGTTGGACTTAAACATTATGGAGAGCCATTTGTGGCCTTCAAATAAAATATATTCAAAAGCACAAATTCAATTATTTTAGACTGTTCATAAATTCCACATCAAGAACATGAAATCTCCTTGATAATAGAAAATATGAATGATTTGAATCACCATTTTATGCCTTTTAAAATATCTTTTACAAAATATTTTCAAAGATGCTAACGGCTTTCCATAAGTTTTTAAGTCCAACTTAGAGATAGGTTCAACTTAGGATCTTTGTGAAACACCCCCCTGGTCACACCCATGTCCGTGCGCGTCATGGGGACTGAATTTGTTTAGGCCAAATAACAAAAATAACGAGTTTCTCGTCCGGACTTATCTAAAGAGGAGGAGGCAGGGCGGCTAGGGCATTACTATTTTTCAATTTTTTCCAAGATGGCCGTCATGCTAAATATAGCTGGCCAAGGTATATTTATTCACAATTCAGAAACAGTGAAAAATGTACATGTGTTCAGCTTGAATTAGCTATGTAATGTTATGAGATGACGTTGTTGTTGTTGCAAAAGGCTGTCCAATCTGAAAGATTAGTTCCGCCTGCATGGCAATACTGTTTTTCGTGTTATTCATCAATGATGATTAGATGGCGGGCTGTCCAATCTGAAAAGATTATTTCCGCCTGGCAATACTGTTTCTTTTTTTTTCTGGCTCAAATATGATCTAAATAAAATAATATGTTCTGTATTGGAGGAGACTTCAATGTAATTCTGAATCATAATTTGGATTAAAGTAATATTTCGAAAAGCAAATATAGGGACTCATTAGTAGACTTTCTTGATAAGCTTGATTTAATTGATGTGTTGCGTAAGCGTCATCCTAATAAGAAAGAATTCACTTTCAGACAGAAGCAGCCATTAGTTCAGAGTAGATTGGATTATATCTTCATTTTCTCGAAAGTAGACAAGGTGGTAAGAAAGTCTGAAATTTTGCCTTCTATTACACCTGATCATGCTGGAGTTAGGGTAGAATAATAAAGACTTAGAATATCGATTGACGATCAATTTTTATAATAGTATTCAGGACGAAATTGACTTGAAAAAATGGAATTAGAGAAGCTTTTCGACTATTAACGTCAAGGTTTAAAAGTCCGTTCAAGGGCAGAATGGTCTGAAAAAGGAGAAAGAAATTCACAAGTTTTTGAACTATTACTCGAGTCAAATAAAGCAAAAGTGTGATTAAGGAGATATATAATGAAAATAAAGAAGATGTGCGAGATGGCAAAGGGATTTTGAAAAATATCAGGAAGTTTTACGATAATCTATATGCATGTAAAAATGGTGAAATTGCAGAGGATATTGAAAATATGTTCTTAAATGAACTACCCAAATTAATTAAAGAAAATAAAGAGTATTCTGAAGGCCAGATAACACTGGAAGAATGCTATCAAGCAGTGAAGAAAATGAAATGGAACAAATCACCAGGCAATGACGGCTTCACGGCTGAGTTTTATTTCATGTTCTGGCCAATTTTATGGAAAACAATAGTGGAGGCTTTCAATGAAGGTTTTGAAACAAAAATGTTATCCAACTCACAGAGACAGGGGTGATTACACTAATTGAGAAAAAAGGCAAAGACCTTTTGTACATGAAAACTAAAGGCCAATTACTCTCTTAAATGTAGATTATAAAATATTGTCAAAAGTATTAGCTACAAGGGTTAAGGGGGTATTTGGGGATATTATTCATCACGATCAGGTGGGCTATGTTAAAGATAGGAATATTGGGGAAGCGGTTCGGTTAATTGATGATACTTTCTTTCAATCCGTGTATCAGCCAATAGGTTTTTTTTTAATTGCCGTAGATTTTGAAAAGGCATTGAACTGAATTTCCCATAAACTGTTATTTAAAGCTTTAGAACATTTTGGGTTTGGTAAAATTCTGTGTTCTTGGGTTTAAATCCTTTACAATAATGTTAGCAGTTGCGTGATGAACTGGGGACACTCAACAGGAAATTTTTGAAGTTAATAGAGGAGTAAGGCAATGTGACCCTTTATCTCCATATATATTTGTAATAGTTATCGAATTACTGGCTCGTTATATTAGGAAAGATGGGAGTATTGAAGGAGTAGGATTTGGGGGTAGAGAAATAAAACAAGTTTTGTATGCAGATGATATTACATTGTTTTTAAAAGAAATGGATTCACTTAATAGAGTGAAGAAAGTTTTCACAAACTTTGAAAATTTAAGTGGATTGAAGATAAATATGGATAAGACAAATTTTATGTGGTTGGGAGAGGAAAGTGATAGGCCGGGTTTACCTCTGTTCGGACATTGGTTACAACATATACAAATCCTAGGGTTATATTTAGCACGTTATTCCAAAATAAAAGATGATTTGAAATATAAGAAAATTTTGAGCAAAATCAAAAGACTAATCGGTTGGTGGCAGCAAGGAGATTTAACGATGTTTGGCAAAATTAAATCGTTGAAAATATATGTATTTTCAAATCTAAATTATGTTTCGTCTCTTATGACAGTCCCACAGAGCATTTTTGAAGAAATCGAAAAGATTTCTTTTAATTTTATTGGGGGCAGAATAAAACGGAATCAAGGTTACTGCGCTGCCTCTGGATTAGTTAAACTAAATATGCCAATTGTTTAGGACCTTTTAGCTATCGTGGAATCACATCTCGACCGTCAAGGAAAAAGTTTGAGAACCCTGATATGTACTACATTATGTACTCGAGTACAAAACGTGTTGAGTGGAGAATCTTTCACAGAACGCTGTTCAGCGGGGAATCCCAACTGACACGTCGCTTCAAACTGTCACTTCCTAGGGGTGCATATTATGGAGAATGGAAAAGTAGGCACTTATCAGAAGGAATAGGACAGTTAGTAGAAAAGAAAAGGTGCACGTGCCATAATTAAAAGGGCAATTATCAGAGGTGAAAATGGGGGGGGGCACTTCTTGCACCTGAAAAGGGACACTCAACAGAGATGAAAAAAGGCACTTGTGAGAATGGAAATGGGGCTTCTGTTGGAGGAAAAGGACACCTATCAGATTTTAATAGGGCCATTTGTCAGATGTAAAGGGGCATTTCGAAAAGGGGAGTTGGCTCATATAAAAACGGAAAAAGGGGGCACTTAACCGAAGAAAATATGGTATTTACTTTAAACGAAAAGGGGCACGTGTAAAAATAAAAAGGGGCACTTATCAGAGGTGAAAAGTGGAATTTAAGATAAAGGGAATGGGTTCTTAATAAGAAAAAAGGCACTTATCACAAGGAAAAGTCCCCCTATTCCTTGAACGCCGCTTCTGGATTAATTAAACTAAACTGATATGCCAATTGTTTCGAACCTTTTAGCTTTCATAGAAATCACATCCCGACTATCAAGGGAAAAGTTTGAGAACCGCTAATATGTACTAAATTATGTACTTGCGTACAAAGCGTGTTGAGTGGAGTGTCTTTCACATAACGCTCTTTAGCGGGGAATCCCAACTGACACGTCGCTTCAAACTCATGGCACATTAAAACACTCTCACTTCCTACATTCACTGCTACATATTGTACACGTACTGAACAAGGAGCGGAATTAGAGAGTGATTGTGTATTGATATTATTATTATTGATATTATTTCTCTTAATTTTCACTGTTTCACTGATATACTTTTATCTTGTAAATTGATACATTTCAATTGGGTTCACTCTATTTGAATAATTGCAGTTGAATCGTATGATTGTTGCTTGACTTGGTACTACGTTGAGCAACGATTTTACTTGTACGTGCTATCTCCCATTGAGTTTGTGTTATATTACCGTCATGGATAGTCATTTATGAATGATATTTGGTATGCATCAACTAGATGTCATGGGTAAACGCCTGGTCACACCCATGTCCGTGCGCGCGTCATGGGGGACTGAATTTGTTTATGCGTGTAATATGAATGGAGGGTGAGATTTGTTTTCAAAGTCCGAATTTTTCATTGACCTGCGTTATTAGGTGATCAGCCGCGTAGGTGTGTTATATGAGTGGGGACTGGGGGGTGGGATTTTTTTTTTTTAAACCAAGTCTCTCATTGTGTTTCTACATGTTAATGTCTCGATCAATAATAAATAATAATAAATCCGTCTCCGTGACGAATTCAATGTCTAGTTATTGTAATTCACTGAAAGGCTTTTCTTTTACAAATGATTGAGCTTTATTGGGCTTGCTCTATTTAAATATTTGAAGGCGAAACCTATGTTTGCCTGATTTAGCGCCACGTCACGGTCGAGTAAAGGACCTCTTTTGAATGCCATTTCATAATTGATATTCTCACCTACGGTATGCATTGTATCCCCATTAGTTTGTTTATTTAATTTATCGATTTCAACACGAGTATGTCCAGATCTCCTTAAAGTAGCGAAAGTAATTCCTATTTATAAGGACAATCCATATTAAATTATTATCGCCCAATAGCTTTACTCTGTAGTACATCAAATAGTTTACGATAGGTTACATGATTTTCTTAATAAAAACAAATTGTTGAATCCAAACCATACGGGTTTAGGAAAAAAACCACTCGATAGATTTAGCTCTTTTATAATTATCCGACAAAATTACCAGTGCAATTGCTAATATGGAACACGTAAAAGGAATATTTTGGGAATTTACTAAAGCGTTTGATATGCTCAACCATGCTATATTGATTCGAAAACTTGTTACATATGGAATTCGAAGGCAAACTCTGTCCTGGTTTAAAAACTACTTTTCGAACAGACAACGATACGTTTCATTTGATTGTTCTGACTTTCGTCTTTACCGATTAGTTTTGGTGTCCCTCAAGGTTCCATTCTGGGACCACTTCTTTTTCTTTTGTATGTACACGATATAATGAACGCATCATCTGTTTTGTCATTCTCTTTGCTGACGACACAAATTATTTTTACTCACACAATGATATTGAAACACTAATGAATACCTTTAATTTGGAGTTACCAAAATGTGCACATGGTTTAAGTAGAGCTGCCGACCAATACGACTTTATCGTATTTCGTACGTTTTTTAGAAGTAAATACGACAGTACGATTTTTCTTTAATAGAATACGATTTTCAAACAACAAAAAACAAAAAACGATTTTCCGAAAATGTGAATGTGCTTGTGTATTTTGTGTGTGTGTGCCATTTTTAATGGCAAATTGCCCACACTCTCCTGTAAAGTATCCTACACGCATCTCCTATCGGCAATTTGGGGATGTTCATTGGTTCATCGAACGCACATGACGAAATCATGCATATTTAACCAATGGTCCATAAAAAATACATGGATCACTGAAGTGTAAGGAATTCAGAACCAGGAATGCCGCGTTAGAATTGCATAGGTAGGGGGGTAAGAGCACCTTTTTTCCCTCAAATTTTTGAGGAAATATTTAGCGGCGACTCAGCCAGCCGGCCGCGTTTATTTTTTCCGTACCACTAACGCGTCACAACGGCTAATTTTATTCCGCTGAGCGACTTGGTCAGAGACCACGCTCGAAACCGTACGCGGATTCCCTCTACATGCTAGCTCTCTCCATTCTATATTTTAAACATCTGCCTCTCTCTCACTCTTGAAGGAGTGCACTAGCACTATGTGCTTTTTGTTGGTGTCACGTGACGTTATCACGTGACTGTGTAAATGTGGTCGCCCCTTGATAGCAGACGACGTTGTTGCAAATGTTTATTTTCAGTTTTGTTGTTGGCTACTAGTACTCAGATGTCCGATTTTAGTGATCTATATATCAAAAGCTCTTAGTGAAATTAGTAAAATAATGTAGATAAAAACCTATAGTTTTGATTTCCTTTACTTTAGGCCTATTTAGTCTGCTTGACAATTATTGTTAGAGCTGAACTAGATGTAATTTGAAAAATAAAAATGTGAATTCAATAAAGTGTGTCAATCATTACGTCACAGCTAGTATAACTACCGGTATAAGTGGAAAAGGCTTCCATAAAATCAATGTATGATTTCTTTTAACTTGCAATATATATTTGTCTATAATTATGCTGTAAATATGGTTATACATCAGCGGCGGATCCAGGATTTAAAAATGGGGGGTACAGGCGGCAAATTTGAAAAATAGGGGCATCTAGAATTTGAAAATGCGCCCCTGGATCCGCCACTGAAACATTGTATCTAGTTTATTGGTTTAAAAAAACTATATTATATAGACTTTTGATAGATTAAATGTATATGTTTATTACCTTCTTTTAAGCCAGAATCCTGGAGAAAACTCATAATCAAGCTTATCTTAATTGATTTAAATGATTATATAAAAAGGCCTTTTGAAACACATAGGATGTGCATTATTTGAATAGAGGGGAATAGCTCTGACATACTCCCACCCCACCTCCTGGTACTAGACTGCTCAGTCCAAATAAGCTGTAAAATGTGAATGTTTTGGTTGGTCGATCTTGTTTAAACCCATTTGTTTTTGTTTGTACGATGTTCACATTATTATCACTATCCATCAATGTCAGCACCATCACCATCATCATATCTCCACCACCATGACAATCATCACTTTCACCACCATCACCACTATTATCAATCTTTCACTAACACTACCACTGCTGTCATCATCACTATGTGGTATAACACAATCACGGTCATCCCCACCCAATTGGCTGCCCATCATCTCGAGTGTAAACTGTCAATCAATGCAATAAAGTGCTATGAAGAGAAACAATTGTACATTAACAGTGGTGTTCTTTTTTATTTTGTGCGAACCCAAATCTTGGCTCACAATCCTAGACAATTTATTATCAACAGAAGCAGAAAATCCACAAAAATTCCAATCAGCTTAAATGTTATTCTTCAACACTCTTCTCTCACCATCAATGATATTTCAAACAACTTAACAACGCGATCGATGACACTTTTGTCATCTAATTTCATAATTTTTACAAATGTCTTTTTCTCATTTAATTATTTAAATTCCTTAAGAATTTTTATCATTTCTGTAAAGAAGATTTTCTTTCAGAGCTTTAGCTAGTACACTCCATCACCAATTTTCAGTTATGACTTAAAATTCCATCGTTTTTTTCTCTCACTATGTCTAAAACACGAGGTGATTCCATGCTAGGTGATTCCATGCTAGGAATCTGAAATAAATACATAAATAAAACGATGGTAAGTACAAGTAAATGTACAACAAATTCAAAGAATAGCTTCAAACAAAGAAACACTAATACTCTGATGAGTGCAAATCGAAAAGCTTTGTTTTGTCTAAAAATAAATAAGTAAACAAATATTTCTTGAAATAAAACTTCACAAATTCTGCATAACTTTAACCTGTTTTAATCTTCAGAAGAGATAGAACACACCAATATTAAAAATTTTTAAAAATATTAATTTACATGTATACTGGTATTTAAAAATCCGGTCTTAATGGTATTATCTAAATGCATTTGCAAATACATTGAATAACACATTTCCAAATCGTAACTTGAATTAGTTTGACTTTATTTTTGTTGATTTTATTAAAAATAAAGAATAACATTTAAAAATAATTAAAGATACAGACATAGTGTCCCAATAAAAGTTCCTCTTTGAAAAAGGTCTTGTCAAATAAATATTTCAAAACCTACTCTGTCAATGCTTACCGGTATACCTTTCACCTTTGACTAGAACTGACTATGAAAACCAAATCCCAAATGAAATAATAATGATATCAAGAATATAATTCAACCTCCTTAGTGCGATGTTGATGAAAGCACAAACTTCATCTTGTTATAAGCGGGACTTCAATAAAAATGAGCTTTTAAACACATCATCAAGAGTATATGCCTATGTATCAACAAGCATAAACATCGTCATCCCTATGGCAAGAATATAATTATAACTGAGCTTGCTATAATGAGATTTATCTGTAATAATTGTCATGGTTACCCTTTAACCCTATTTTACCTCCCCCCCGTAGTAATTTAGCGACTACTCCGGAACCGCAGCAGATCTAAAGTTTTCCTTTCATGACTTTTTTCTTTCGAGTCTTACGCATCTTTTAAAACAATTTTTTTGAAAATCGGACGTAAAGTTACAAAGTCACGTGACCTTTGTCTTTGCATGTCAGCCCAAAAATCGCTCATTTTTGTGATTTGTGTACAAAACATATAGAAATATCATTTTTCCTAAAAAGAGATAGAACATTGGTTATTTGGTCTTGTTTAAAGTTTAGGTGTTTGTTTTGGGGTCAAAATAGTTGAATTGTAGTTAGAAATTAAATAAAACAACAAAAACAAGAGATCAGATAATATAAGGAATAACCTGGCTCTTCCAATTTTGTTATCGTATTATTATTCCAAATGGTCTAACGAATATATGTAGTGAAAAAGAATGCTTAAATATGAAGAATATATGATTTATGGGTAAAAATGTGAATTTCATGACCTTATTTGCATAAATTACCATAAATATGCAAATGAGTAAATTTTTCAAACAATTGAAATTACCATAGTATTCTATACACTTCACTTGACTTGAAATGCATGCAAATTTTCGCGGCGATCGGCTGTGAAACGGCCGAGATCTTAGGGGGGGGGGGTCAAATTGACCCCAATTGACGGTAAAAAGCTGGTCTGAAATAGCCCGGTTAAAATAGGGTTAAAGGCCAAGTCCACTCCAAAAATAACTTACTTTCAATAGAAGCAGAAATATCAGACAAACCAATCATAATCAAGTCTCATAATATGTTCCAATTTCCTCACCGGATAACTGGTACCAAAATATCTAAACAAACATCAGATCTGAAATCAACAAAAACAAAAACTAGAAGTTGTGGCGTGCGCCTGTAATCCAGCTAACAATGGAAGTTACAAACTGATTCAGCCGAGGACGCAGGTTCGAAACTGAGTCTTTCGGATGGTGACGTTTAAAGGTCGGCCCCCAATCATATCTGATTGCAGGGGCGTAGACAACGGGGGGGATGAGGGGGATGCATCCCCCCCACCTCACAAGGTGGGGGGGATGGCATGTACAATCATCCCCCAGGTTTTGGGGAATGATATTTGCTTACTTAATAAGTCATAATGATGATAATAATAGTAATAATAATAATGATAACAATTATAATATTAATAATAATAATAATTATGATGATGATAATAATAATCCTCATCATTATTGTTATCGTTATTTTCTCAAGTCGGTTTTTATTGAAATACATGTGTGGTCTGGCCCACTCGTGTTATATGCATTATACATTGTGTGCAAAATGCATCAGCGCAATCTAAAACAGAATAGAAAATGAATGTGATACAACAGTATACATAATAATTTGTGACAGAGAGTACCATACTACTATCTTTATAACAAGTATTATTCAAACAAACATATATAATTATGTATAATCATGAATTGTTCAACTTCATGCTCCCACTATATGACTATTGTTACACTAATACTGATATCAGGACTGACTGGTATACATTAGTTTGTTGTTAAGCTTGCAGCAGCTACATCTTTTCTGTATTGTTAACTATTTATTTATTTTTGTTTTATTTAAGATGCACTTTGTTTTGTATTCATTTAAAGTATGTTGATTGATGCATGAAGACATAAGTTTGAAATGTTTAAAGAAGTTTGTTTCATGTAAAGCGCAGTGTGAATTTACCCTGTCTTGAAATGCGAGATAAAAGGAACCTATTAGTATTAGCATTATTATTTGTATTAGTATTATTTTTTATTTTGTATTATTATTATTATTATTATTATTATTATTATTATTATTATTATTATTATTATTATTACTATTATAAGACTGAGATCAAATAGAAGTAAATAATGCCCTAATTTGAAACGATGCAATGCCGTTATGGTTCCGATTTCTTCACAAACTTACAAAGCAGTATTGTTACTCCATGGATCATAGTGATACTGTTTATGTTTTTGTATCTGTATGTTAATGAGCCGCCAGCCAATATCCATCTATGGATACTATGCCTGTTTCTTTGAGGTAAAAAAGCATAGTATGTACGTATTCATTATGCTTTATAATGAACAGACATATTGTTCAAAGTTTAATCGTTATTTGTTTGTTGTTTATGTGTTCTATTCACAAATGGCCACAGAGGCTGTTTTCATTCATAACCACATACCCCTATCAAGACAACAAAGACTATACCTGCGTGTACACAGTTGACATTGGTTTTTTTCTGAAGAGGTGTAACAGCAAAATTCACAGAGATAAATAAATACGTAGTGTGGTTCAATATGCAATACTATGTGTCAGTCCATTCTGTATTCGTATGCCACGGTGTGTAGATCTTGTCGATGTATGTCTGTCCATTCAAGGCGTAGTATGTGTGTGCGTGTGTGTGTGTGTGTGTGAGTATGTGTGTGTGTGCGTGCACGCTTGTGTGTGTTATTTTACCTCATTAAGTATGCATCAGATTGCACGATTTCAAGTTCAAAATTGCAAAAGCTCCCTACCGTGGGAGGGGGACACCCTCCCACACCCTCCCCGCTCGTCGCTCCTCGCTGGGCTCGCGCCCTCACTAGCGTTGGCAATCCAGTCATCCCCCCCAGGTGTACGAACCTGTCTACGCCACTGTCTGATTGATACACGTCTGTAAAAACCCAATACACACACACACAACAAAAACAGTGTCAGCAGTCAGCACATTATTCTCTGTGATCTTAGAGTATATACAGTGCGTCCCAAAAAAAACTATACACTTTTGAAATGGCTGCCGAATAAAAAAATATATGATTCTGGGGGAAGAGTTTAATATGTATGGAAAGCTCATAAACTCAACTTTCATATGACACCAAAAAGTCCGAAAATAATTCATGCTTGGGTGAGCACTGCTCACTTTTGTAAAGGGTATGAAAATTAGGTTGCGCAGGAATTAGCCTTCCAATTTGTGAGAGGTAAATCCTTTGGAGCTTAAAAAATTGAGGGTGATTTGCTGAGTGAATTTCATGGTTTATTAAACCAAACTTGTATGCATGAGTGAACAGGAATTGCATTGTTTATTGTAGCATTGTAACTTTCCCTGGTAAACTCAGTGGTGAGTTCATGGGAGTCAGGATGGGGTGATGGTACATGTTGTAATTTCCATATTACAAACTGTTATTTTTTACATCTGTGACTTTGAATAAAAGCCTTCACCCCACATTTTAGTTACTGTAAGATTAGTTGAACATCTCATTGATTTACTTAATAACCAGATGGGGATTATGTAAATTGATTATTCAAATATGGTTTGTTGAAAAAGGAATGTCACAGATGTTGGCTACTTATTATTCAGGTAAATGGGTAACCCTATGAAAAAATAACAGTTTGTAACATGGAAATTACAACATGTACCATCACTCCATCTTGACTCCCATGAACACACCACTGAGTCTACCAGGAAAAGTTACAATGCTACAATAAACAATGCAATTCCTGTTCAATCATGCATAAAAGTTTGGTTTAATTAACCCTGAAATTCACTCAGCAAATCATGAATGTATCATATCACCCTCAATGGTGTAAGCTCCAAAGGAGTTACCTCTCACAAATTGGAAGGCTGATTCCTGCGCAACCTAATTTTCATACCCTTTACAAAAGTGAGCAGTGCTCACCCAAGCATGAATTATTTTCGGACTTTTTGGTGTCATATGAAAGTTGAGTTTATGAGCTTTCCATACATATAAAACTTTCCCCCCAGAATTATATATTTTTTTATTCGGCAGCCATTTCAAAAGTGTATAGTTTTTTTTGGGACGCACTGTATAATTCCTGTTTTACAACATGTATAATAATTCCCAAGGTGTGCACAAACTGTTCTATCTGAAAAGAATACGCTTTACTATAATGTCCTGAAGTTGAATCTGATTATTGGCATACCGCTTCAAGTATGTCTATTGTAGTTTATTGTACACTCTGGTTTACACTTCCAGTACATGAAGTTTTTAGAAAGTCTGCCTTATTAAACACGCCGATGAGAGTATTTCCAATGTATCATTATAATGGGGTATTTTTCCAACTTGCACATTACCCCACAAAAATCTCAACTCTCTGGGAGGATCCTACAATATTATTCATGCTGTTGCTACAAGCTACCGGTAGTCTCTTGGTTCAGAAAAAATACACTGATTTGGCCAATGCTGCTATCATAGTTACAAACGTTTAGGATATACAGGAATCATCTGAGTTTTATAGGCTGATCATGCCTCTTATTTATTTGGTACTATGTGTTTTTCCAATTGACTGGTTGTTAGTGACAGCATGGCTTAGATTGTGCGGTGCTGGCACTCTTCTTCTGCGTGGAACAGGGAAACAACAGAAGACTGGGATGATTGGGGTGGGAATATCCGTGCTCAGGAATGTTAGAGGATTTTGATGGCAGCCCAGCATGAAGCCTTGACCCTCCTCTTCCCATTTGGATTCTGCGTCTTGCAGTGGCAGTCGGTTGCACACCAATGTGCTTGCTCCCACTCAAGCGAACATGCTTCACATGCCTGCCTTTTGAAGTGCCCTTGCTGCCCTGAATAGTACATACTTGGCAGACACAAGATGGGTGTTGGTCTTTATTCTGCTGTAGCCTTCTACCATTGCTGCAATTGCTGGGTTGAATATATCTGGGGATTCATCGAATTTCGATGCCATTTCCTGACAGCCGACACATTTTCTGGAACTATTCCTTTAGATCTTCTGAAACAGAAAGGGAAACATTAATGTTACAATTTTTATCCGCTTAATCGAGACACTCAAATAATAACTTGATTTGATAATGTACAATATTTTCTCACTTGACAAAAGTAGAACAAATTGCCTTTAAAACATGAAAATAAGCAGTGATTCGTGAATACGGCCAATGAATAGCTAGACATCGTAAAACCAAAATTAGTACCTAAGGCTATACCTCTAATTGAGCTATTATTAAGACTCAAATTACAATTACAATGGGCCAGTCACTGGTCACACTCACACATCACGGGGACCTCAAGTATTTAAAACCTTGGACATGTTCGGTTAATAGTCCGTGGCTTAGTGAAATATTCGTTACTTCCCGGATAAAAGCACCATTTTGGGTACAGGGCTCCCTTAGGACCTTCTGAACGATATTAGGCTAGGAGCCCCCGGCAAGAATATCATATAAGGGTGTGAGGCAGGGGCGTCGCCTCGTAGCCCCCAAATAATTTAGAAGGTAATATAACATTTATTTGGTGTTGTACAAATGCCATTTTTGGTACATGGCTTCATTAGGAACTACTGAACGATATTAGCCTTAGGGTAGGAGCCCCCGGAAAGAATATCATATAAGGGTGTGGGTCAGGGGCGTCGCCTCGTAGTCCACAACTAATTTGTAAGGTAAAAAAACATTGAGTTTTTGAAGTAAAAACGCCATGGGGCCCCAATCACACATATATGAATATTTATGCCAGGGGCTCCTACCCTACCATCATTCAGCAGGTCCTAAGGAAGCCCTGTACCAAAAATGGCGTTGTACAACAACAACTCAATGTTATATTATCTTACAAATTATTTGTGGACTACGAGGCGACGCCCCTGTCCCACACCCTTATATGATATTCTTGCCGGGGGCTCCTACCCTAATATCGTTCAGTAGGTCCTAAGGAAGCCCTGTACCAAAAATGGCGTTGTACAACAACAACTCAATGTTATATTATCTTACAAATTATTTGTGGACTACGAGGCGACGCCCCTGTCCCACACCCTTATATGATATTCTTGCCGGGGGCTCCTACCCTAATATCGTTCAGTAGGTCCTAAGGAAGCCCTGTACCAAAAATGGCATTTGTACAACAACAAATCAATGTTATAAAATCATTTGGGGGCTCCAAAAAGACGCCCCCGCCCCCACACCCTTAAATTGAATTGGTCCTAAGGAAGCTGTGTACCAAAAATGGTGCTTTTATCCGGCAAGTAACGATAATCGATAAGCCACCAGACTATAACTGGCTTCAATTCAGTGTCATACCTGATTAAATTGTACACATTGTCATTGACATAGAATATGTCTGTACTAAACAACTAGTCACAACTAGATCAGTGTTAAGTTACACCTATTACTTGTTAGCCTTGTGTCCCCCGCCAACAAAATTTAAAATAGAGAGAGATTGAGAGAAGGAAAAGAAGGCAAAAGGAAAGAGGAGAGAAAGGGAAAGAAAGAAGAGGAAGAAGAAAAGAAAATGGGAAAAGAAGGAGATCAGGGGGGGGGCGCAAAAGGGCCTTGCTGCCTGGGCTGTTGCCTCCACCCCCATCAAAAAAAGAGAAGTAAGGGAAAGGGAAAGAGGAGAGCTAAAAGGGAACGAAAAAGAGGAAGAAGAAAAGAAAAGGGTGAAAAGAAGGGAGATCAGTAATCCCGCCAACAACTATGGATCGGGGGTCAAAACCTTTGTCTCTCCGCCCCCCCCAGCAAACTTTAAAGAGAGAGAAGGAAGGGAAGGAAAAGGAAAGAGGAGAGAAAGGGAAAGAAACAAAAAGAGGAAGAAGAAAGGTAAGGGAGATCAGTTGCGATTTCTCCCGCCAACAAGATGTGGATGGGGGGCCATTGGCCCCCAGCAAAGAGAGAGAGAGAGAGAGAGAGAAGGACAAAAAGGGAAACAGGAGAGAAAGGAAAAGAAAAGGAACAAGAAAAGAAAAGGGGAAAATAAGGGAAGATCAGTTGCAATTTTATCACTTCTTCTATCATCATTGTACAACTATCATTCTACAAATGTATTTATATATTTTATTTATTTATTCCTGTGATATTAAACAATAATATGAATAACAAATCATAACATCAACAAAACAAAATGCAGAAAAAACTATTTTGCAGGCAGAAAGAAATTCAAAAATTATCATGAGCATGTAAGTGTATCATTCGAACTATTCATTTTGTTTATTACATCTTGTGATCTTCTGACCGTAATTAAATGCTCATGCCGCCTGAGCTTCGGGCGCAGCCCCTGACCCGCCAGGGCTTTGCCCCGAGACCCCACGCAATTTACGTATACGTATACATTTATAAAAGTGATATAGTAAACAACCTTTTTCACTCTGGTTCAGAAGGGTATAAAACACAACTTGTAAACATATTATAGTTATCATATTACAGGTCAATAAAGTCTACTTTTTGAAACTTAATACCGAGCCCGACATATTATACCACGTACGACAATGACTTGTTTTCACACATAAAATATTTAGGCGATCCTTTTGAAAATGGTTGATTGTATTGAAAATGGTTATTGATTTACAGTACATGACAATGATGACACCCACAGAAACTAACCTTATTCATTTAGAGGCCTACATGTTAGAGCCCGCGTAACGGCGGGGCTCGGGGGCTCGAGTTCCCCCCACCCCCTCACTTTTTTTTAAAATAGTATATTAAAGAGAAATAAAAAGAAAGAAAGAAAGAATAGTGACCTGCCAGTGTCACAAAATAATGAGGTATCAAAATATGCTCATCTCTGCCCCTGGATTCCACCTAGGGCCCAAAGGCGGGCCCCTGAATGCCGGATGCTCATCTGACGGTAATTTAATGCCTAAAATCCCGAGTTTCGTGGGGCTCAGCCCCCTGGACCACACGCCAATTACTTAGTAACCTGCCAGTGTCATGAATAAGGTATCAAAATATGCTCATCTGACCGTAATTAAATGCCCATACCACCTGAGCTTCAGGGTGCCACCCCTTGACCCGCCAGGGCTTTGCCCCTAAACCCCACGCAATTTACGCTATGCTCCACCCGATCGTAAATACTTTAGCCTCCCCCACCGGGACTTTGAAAAACGTTCAGCAGGGCCAGGGCCTGCATGTAAGAGTGGTAGTGATGCAGATTTTTTTTTCTGCCCCCAAAAAACGTTTTGCTCAGTACGCCACTGCTGGTCACCATTGACATTACCTGATTAAGAACCAACTACCAATATTTGGCTCGCATGATTTCAAATTTGGGCCCCCCCCCCCAAGAAATCCTGAATCATTCCTTGCTTGTTTGTTAGTAAAGTCTATTAAACTGTCTTCTTCCATTGAGTACAGTCCTCTTTAATTGTAGAGTATAGTTGTACTTGATTGCTGGGGCTACGGTTTAACAACAACTTATAGTTATACTCTATATACATCTAGGCCTAGATCTAGTTTAACTCACTCAGTCAGTCACACACTGCTCACTGTCACTGTGCACTGTCAATATTGATCTAACTCAGTATGAGTATTAAACTCGATCATCTAGGCTAGCTAACTATTAACTGTTGTTCATAATCATATATATATATAATAATATTAATAATTTACCCGAATAGCTGGATGCTCCAATCGTCCTTCTAAGGTTAGGTCATTTAGCAATAGGCCTTGCCTCGCCCCCTAAGTTATCTGGTTCCTCCTCAAGTTCGACTAACATCCATCATAATATAGGCTCTACTGTAGATCTACTCGTACAAAGTTAGCAGAGCTGCGTTGCAGAGTCGAGTGTGATCTTCACATCCATGCACAGCGCGTGTCGCGAATGATCGAGTTGATGGTCTCCATTCAAGACGCCCGATTCCAATTAAACGGGCAAATGTGACGCGTTAGTGGTACGGAAAAAATAAACGCCAGCCGGCCAGGGGGTGGGGGTCTAACAAAACGAAAGTACTTATCGATCAAAAATAGGATTATTATTTTGAAAAAAGGTGTTTTTTTTTGGGGGGGGGGGGAGAATAGGATTTGTGTTTAGTTGGGGTTGGCAGCTCTGTTCAAGTGCAATAAGTGATATCTTAATATAAACAAAACTCATGTTATACACTTCAATCACCCCAATGCACAAAGAACTGCAGATATGACAATTAACTTAGTGATTGATAACTTTCCCTTAGAACAGACTCGTAACTTAAGGTTTCTTGGAGTGATTATTGATGAAAGTCAAACATGGAATGACCATTTAAATTATATTAAAGATCTATATCTAAAGGTGTAAGAATTATTTGTAGAAATGAAACAATATTTTACTCAAAAGATTTTTTTTTATATTGTATAATACAATGGTACTTCCATATATTTTAATGTAACACGTAGAAACTGGTATAGATAGACACGTCACACCATTCCTTGTGTTGTGGTTCTTTTTATTTCATGTGCAAGTTACAAGGTAAAATAAACCCTGGCAATCTGGCCTAGAGGACCGTTTCCTCTGATGGTACCCTCCTTCTTACATGTTGTCTGTTACACCTAATGTAACCCCAAAAGCTTGAAGAGATGACCTCTCTGCCTGCCCCATGAATGGGGGTGCAGTGCAGGAGTCCATCTGGCAAATACCTCTGCCCCATTTTATAACAGTTATAGAGACCTTTGACCAAGTGACCGCGCGTACATCATAAACTCTCTCATAGCTGTGGAATGTTATGTTTTTGACTAAATGACAAGTGTATCATAGCTTCTACCATAGTAGGTCCATGCTTCTACTCAGAATAGGTGCGAGTCATACTTCTTTAGAAGTACGAAGTTTGTAAACATATAAACTACTTCTTTGTTTGTTGTTGTCCACTTCCTGTGGAGCTATTGATTAGTTATTGGTAGAAATATATACTTATTGAATTGGCCTTTTCACCATAAAACAGTTCAATTTTGACCTGTTACATTAATATTGTATGGGCAAGTTGTAAATACCTTCCATTTTTGCAAAAAAAGGCTATTCGCATGTGTACCGCTTCATCCTTTCTCACAAAGTCAGAACCCTTATTTCAGAAGCTGAAAACATTAACAGTTTTTTTATATCAATACTTTTATCAATACTCCCAGAACTTTCATTTGATAAACCCCAAATTGCTAATTGCGCATAAATATATCCGACACCATGGCCCTGACCTAGCTATGGAATAGTCTCCCAACTACTGTTAAATCATGTACTACGATATATTCTTTCAAGGCTGCCATGAAGCGTCAATTATTATCAGCATACAAGTCATAATTTAAGAAGCGCTCCAAACACATGCACTCGCACACACACTTGCACTTGCACATACATAAATAAGAACATATATAATTCATTTCACAACAGACACACACTTACATAATTATATTTACATTTATACTTAAGGCATTTCATGTTATGCCTGAAAAAAAGATTTACTTCATTAATTGGCTGTTACAATAAATTTTATTTCTGATTACAGTATACTATATGTTATAGGTTTGGTCGTCCATATAGGTTTCTTTCCTGAAGCAGCCATCACGTTCAAGTTCTAGCTTAAGATGGTGGTCTTCTGCGTTTTTCAATTTTGAAATGATTTGTCAACTGTGATTTTTTTTAAGTAATTGAATTATATTATGATATGATTATTTCTGGATTTTAACTTTTAATGATTGTGTACCTAGTGTATACTACTTTCTATTATGTTGAACAAAAGCAGAAATAAAGTGAAACAAACCATTATCACCATCACCATCACCACCATCATCATCATCGTCGCCATTAAATATGCTCCCCGCATTTTGTTAATTCTCGTCTTTGTTTTAATCTCTCTTTTACCACTTATCAGTTTCATTGGAAAGTGATCATCATCTCAATAATCATGAAGAAGTTGGCTACTCTGTTTCTCGTGCTTCTTATCTTGTAAGTATATACTACTACTGTTGCTATATACTACTACTACTACTACTACTACTACTAGTCTACTACTACTACTACCACCACTACAACTACTGAACTATAATAGCAGGTTAGTCCACTGCCTAGACTGTTTCCGTGTCGCGCGCCCAATCAGCTGAAAAATAACACACCCTCAACGCTAAACCAGAGATAGTCCTTGCCTTTCATTCTCACCCTCGAGTCGACGAGTGTGTTTTCGGGTGTCGCGCAATCTGTGCGGGATGCGCGTAAGGGTTGAGGACATAAATGATTGAAGAATAAAAAATATATAAAAACGGCCAGAATATGTACTATTATGGTATGGTTGCCCAAATCCTCCGTCTCAACTCTCCTCTGTTCCCTGTTTGAGCGACCGGCAGATTTCCCTGGTATCTCTTTTAATATCCATCCAACGAGTTCTCAGCCTCCCTCTGCCTCTGCTAATTCCCCGGCGGGGGAGGGGATCCTCAGATTTGGTTTGGACAGGGGTGCGCCGCTCAAGCCTCGAAACCCCTACCCATTTTTAAGGGTCATTTTGGCAGAAAAGGGTACCCATTTTAGGGGTTTTTATCGAAATACAGGCCTATTTTTTTTTACCATTTTCGGGTGTTCGCCATGCAAAACCCGAACATTTTGGAAATTTTGGAAAAACGGACCCATGTTTAGTGATATTTTTATTAAAAATGGGACCCATGTTTAGGGAGTTTTGTGAAAAAGCGACCCATTAGAGCGGTACATCCCCGGGCTAATTCCTGTCACTGCTAGAGTCATAATGTCCTTTGCTTGTTTTCCTTCATCACAATTCCATCTCAATCTCATCTCCGTTACCTTCTCCAGGATGTTAACTACCTTCAGCTCCTTTTTTATTTCCTTGCTGTTTCTTCTATCTCTTAATGTTACCCCTATTAGAGTATCATCCCCATCATCATTATAGAAATCATCATAATAATAAACATCATCGTCATAATAGTCAACATCATCATAATTTTCGTCATCATAATAATCATCATCATAATCATCATTATGATTATCGTCATCATAATAATCACCATCATAATAGTCACCATCATCATAATTTTCGTCATAATAATCATCATCATAATTATCGTCATAATAATCACCATCATCATAATTATCGTCATCATAACAATCAACATCATCATAACAGTCACTATCATCATAGTAATCACCCTCATCATAGTAATCACCATCATAGTAATCATCATCATCATAGTAATCACCCTCATCATAGTAATCACCATCATAGTAATCACCATCATAGTAATCACCCTCATCATAGTAATCACCCTCATCATAGTAATCACCCTCATCATAGTAATCACCATCATAGTAATCACCATCATAGTAATCACCGTCATCATAGTAATCACCCTCATCATAGTAATCACCATCATAGTAATCACCATCATAGTAATCATCATCATAGTAATCACCCTCATCATAGTAATCACCATCATAGTAATCACCATCATAGTAATCATCATCATCATAGTAATCACCCTTATCATAGTAATCACCATCATAGTAATCATCATCATCATAGTAATCACCCTCATCATAGTAATCACCATCATAGTAATCATCATCATCATAGTAATCACCATCATAGTAGTCATCATCATCATAGTAATCACCCTCATCATAGTAATCACCATCATAGTAATCACCATCATAGTAATCATCATCATCATAGTAATCATCATCATAGTAATCACCATCATAGTAATCATCATCATAGTAATCACCCTCATAGTAATCACCATCATAGTAATCATCATCATAGTAATCACCATCATAGTAATCACCATCATAGTAATCATCATCATCATAGTAATCACCCTCATAGTAATCACCATCATAGTAATCATCATCATCATAGTAATCACCCTCATCATAGTAATCATCATCATCATAGTAATCACCCTCATAGTAATCACCATCATAGTAATCATCATCATCATAGTAATCACCCTCATCATAGTAATCACCATCATAGTAATCACCATCATAGTAATCATCATCATCATAGTAATCACCATCATAGTAATCACCATCATAGTAATCATCATCATCATAGTAATCACCATCATCATAGTAATCACCATCATAGTAATCACCATCATAGTAATCACCATCATCATAGTAATCACCCTCATCATAGTAATCACCATCATAGTAATCACCATCATAGTAATCATCACCATCATAGTAATCACCATCATCATAGTAATCATCATCATAGTAATCACCATCATAGTAATCATCATCATCATAGTAATCATCATCATAGTAATCATCATCATCATAGTAATCATCATCATAGTAATCACCATCATAGTAATCATCATCATCATAGTAATCACCCTCATCATAGTAATCACCATCATAGTAATCACCATCATCATAGTAATCATCATCATCATAGTAATCACCCTCATAGTAATCATCATCATCATAGTAATCACCATCATAGTAATCACCATCATAGTAATCATCATCATAGTAATCACCCATATAATAATCACCATCATAGTAATCACCATCATAGTAATCATCATCATAGTAATCACCATCATCATAGTAATCACCATCATAGTAATCATCACCATCATAGTAATCACCCTCATCATAGTAATCATCATAGTAATCACCATCATAGTAATCATCATCATCATAGTAATCACCCTCATCATAGTAATCACCATCATAGTAATCATCATCATAGTAATCACCCTCATCATAGTAATCACCATCATAGTAATCACCATCATAGTAATCATCATCATCATAGTAATCACCCTCATCATAGTAATCACCATCATAGTAATCACCATCATCATAGTAATCACCCTCATCATAGTAATCACCATCATCATAGTAATCATCATCATAGTAATCACCATCATCATAGTAATCATCATCATCATAGTAATCACCCTCATCATAGTAATCACCATCATAGTAATCATCATAGTAATCATCACCATCATAGTAATCACCATCATAGTAATCATCATCATCATAGTAATCACCATCATAGTAATCATCACCATCATAGTAATCACCATCATCATAGTAATCATCATCATAGTAATCACCATCATAGTAATCATCATCATCATAGTAATCACCCTCATCATAGTAATCACCATCATAGTAATCATCATCATAGTAATCACCCTCATAGTAATCACCATCATAGTAATCATCATCATAGTAATCACCCTCATCATAATAATCACCATCATAGTAATCACCATCATAGTAATCATCATCATCATAGTAATCACCATCATCATAGTAATCATCATCATAGTAATCACCATCATAGTAATCATCATCATCATAGTAATCACCCTCATCATAGTAATCATCATCATAGTAATCACCATCATAGTAATCATCATCATCATAGTAATCACCCTCATCATAGTAATCACCATCATAGTAATCATCATCATCATAGTAATCACCATCATAGTAATCACCATCATAGTAATCATCATCATCATAGTAATCACCCTCATCATAGTAATCACCCTCATCATAGTAATCACCATCATAGTAATCACCATCATCATAGTAATCACCCTCATCATAGTAATCACCATCATAGTAATCACCATCATAGTAATCATCATCATCATAGTAATCACCATCATAGTAATCACCATCATAGTAATCATCATCATCATAGTAATCACCCTCATCATAGTAATCACCCTCATCATAGTAATCACCATCATAGTAATCACCATCATCATAGTAATCACCCTCATCATAGTAATCACCATCATAGTAATCACCATCATAGTAATCATCATCATCATAGTAATCACCCTCATCATAGTAATCACCATCATAGTAATCACCATCATCATAGTAATCACCCTCATCATAGTAATCACCATCATAGTAATCACCATCATAGTAATCATCACCATCATAGTAATCACCATCATCATAGTAATCACCATCATAGTAATCACCATCATAGTAATCATCATCATCATAGTAATCATCCTCATCATAGTAATCACCATCATAGTAATCACCATCATAGTAATCATCATCATAGTAATCACCCTCATCATAGTAATCACCATCATAGTAATCATCATCATCATAGTAATCACCCTCATCATAGTAATCACCATCATAGTAATCATCATCATAGTAATCACCATCATCATAGTAATCATCATCATAGTAATCATCATCATCATAGTAATCATCATCATAGTAATCACCATCATAGTAATCATCATCATCATAGTAATCACCCTCATCATAGTAATCACCATCATAGTAATCACCATCATCATAGTAATCATCATCATCATAGTAATCACCATCATAGTAATCATCATCATCATAGTAATCACCATCATCATAGTAATCACCATCATAGTAATCATCATCATAGTAATCACCATCATCATAGTAATCATCATCATCATAGTAATCACCATCATAGTAATCATCATCATCATAGTAATCACCATCATCATAGTAATCACCATCATAGTAATCATCATCATAGTAATCACCCATCATCATAATAATCACCATCATAGTAATCACCATCATAGTAATCATCATCATAGTAATCACCATCATCATAGTAATCACCATCATAGTAATCATCATCATCATAGTAATCACCCTCATCATAGTAATCATCATCATAGTAATCACCATCATAGTAATCATCATCATCATAGTAATCACCCTCATCATAGTAATCACCATCATAGTAATCATCATCATCATAGTAATCACCCTCATCATAGTAATCACCATCATAGTAATCACCATCATAGTAATCATCATCATCATAGTAATCACCCTCATCATAGTAATCACCATCATAGTAATCACCATCATCATAGTAATCACCCTCATCATAGTAATCACCATCATAGTAATCACCATCATAGTAATCATCACCATCATAGTAATCACCATCATCATAGTAATCACCATCATAGTAATCACCATCATAGTAATCATCATCATCATAGTAATCATCCTCATCATAGTAATCACCATCATAGTAATCACCATCATAGTAATCATCATCATAGTAATCACCCTCATCATAGTAATCACCATCATAGTAATCATCATCATCATAGTAATCACCCTCATCATAGTAATCACCATCATAGTAATCATCATCATAGTAATCACCATCATAGTAATCATCATCATCATAGTAATCACCCTCATCATAGTAATCACCATCATAGTAATCACCATCATAGTAATCATCATCATCATAGTAATCACCCTCATCATAGTAATCACCATCATAGTAATCACCATCATAGTAATCATCATCATCATAGTAATCACCATCATAGTAATCACCATCATAGTAATCATCATCATAGTAATCACCCTCATCATAGTAATCATCATCATAGTAATCACCATCATCATAGTAATCATCATCATCATAGTAATCACCCTCATCATAGTAATCACCATCATAGTAATCATCATAGTAATCATCACCATCATAGTAATCACCATCATAGTAATCATCATCATCATAGTAATCACCATCATAGTAATCATCACCATCATAGTAATCACCATCATAGTAATCATCATCATAGTAATCACCATCATAGTAATCATCATCATCATAGTAATCACCCTCATCATAGTAATCACCATCATAGTAATCATCATCATAGTAATCACCCTCATCATAGTAATCACCATCATAGTAATAATCACCATCATAGTAATCACCATCATAGTAATCATCATCATCATAGTAATCACCATCATCATAGTAATCATCATCATAGTAATCACCATCATAGTAATCATCATCATCATAGTAATCACCCTCATCATAGTAATCATCATCATAGTAATCACCATCATAGTAATCATCATCATCATAGTAATCACCCTCATCATAGTAATCACCATCATAGTAATCATCATCATCATAGTAATCACCATCATAGTAATCACCATCATAGTAATCATCATCATCATAGTAATCACCCTCATCATAGTAATCACCCTCATCATAGTAATCACCATCATAGTAATCACCATCATCATAGTAATCACCCTCATCATAGTAATCACCATCATAGTAATCACCATCATAGTAATCATCACCATCATAGTAATCACCATCATCATAGTAATCATCATCATAGTAATCACCATCATAGTAATCATCATCATCATAGTAATCATCATCATCATAGTAATCATCATCATAGTAATCATCATCATCATAGTAATCATCATCATCATAGTAATCACCATCATAGTAATCATCATCATCATAGTAATCACCCTCATCATAGTAATCACCATCATAGTAATCACCATCATCATAGTAATCATCATCATCATAGTAATCACCCTCATAGTAATCATCATCATCATAGTAATCACCCTCATCGTAGTAATCACCATCATAGTAATCATCATCATCATAGTAATCACCCATATCATAATAATCACCATCATAGTAATCACCATCATAGTAATCATCATCATAGTAATCACCATCATCATAGTAATCATCATCATAGTAATCACCATCATAGTAATCATCATCATCATAGTAATCACCCTCATCATAGTAATCATCATCATAGTAATCACCATCATAGTAATCATCATCATCATAGTAATCACCCTCATCATAGTAATCACCATCATAGTAATCATCATCATCATAGTAATCACCCTCATCATAGTAATCACCATCATAGTAATCACCATCATAGTAATCATCATCATCATAGTAATCACCCTCATCATAGTAATCACCATCATAGTAATCACCATCATAGTAATCACCCTCATCATAGTAATCACCATCATAGTAATCACCATCATAGTAATCATCACCATCATAGTAATCACCATCATCATAGTAATCATCATCATAGTAATCACCATCATAGTAATCATCATCATAGTAATCATCATCATCATAGTAATCATCATCATCATAGTAATCACCATCATAGTAATCATCATCATCATAGTAATCACCCTCATCATAGTAATCACCATCATAGTAATCACCATCATAGTAATCACCATCATCATAGTAATCACCCTCATCATAGTAATCACCATCATAGTAATCACCATCATAGTAATCATCATCATCATAGTAATCATCATCATCATAGTAAACATCATCATCATAGTAATCATCATCATCATAGTAATCACCCTCATCATAGTAATCACCATCATAGTAATCACCATCATCATAGTAATCACCCTCATCATAGTAATCACCATCATAGTAATCACCATCATAGTAATCATCACCATCATAGTAATCACCATCATCATAGTAATCACCATCATAGTAATCACCATCATAGTAATCATCATCATCATAGTAATCACCATCATAGTAATCATCACTATCATAGTAATCATCATCATAGTAATCACCATCATAGTAATCATCATCATCATAGTAATCACCCTCATCATAGTAATCACCATCATAGTAATCATCATCATAGTAATCACCCTCATCATAGTAATCACCATCATAGTAATCATATCATCATAGTAATCATCATCATCATAGTAATCACCCTCATCATAGTAATCACTATCATAGTAATCATCATCATTGGTATCATACGTTAACATCCCTTGGTGTCCCTTTCAAATTTGATAAGCCCCCTTTTACATAAGTGTCAAAGAAGTGCCCATAAGTGTCTGTAGATTCACCGTTTTGCCTGTGATAGCTGCAACAAGTACTGCTTTTTTACATCTGATGTCCTTTCTTAATTTTGTTTTTAAAATATTGAGTGCCCTTTATCCCTCTGATAATTGCCCTTTTTTACTTCTGATAAATGCCCATTTCAAAATATGATAAAGTTTTGTAGGCGACAATACGACTAATGTGAATTAATAGGGAAAGTGGTTCTTTTCAGAAGAGAAAAGGGGCACTTATCAGAGCTGAAAATGTACCCTTCATTCAGAATGTAAAAACGGCACCTTAGATTTCGTTTTCCTTTGTTGAACGAATATTAAGAATCCTACATGTTTGGATCTTAATCCATAAAATTGAATTTGAATCATTGTAATCGATACCATGATCATGTTCTAATTGCCGTAACTTTCCTGTCTCTGAATTAATCTCGTTCAGGAACGGCGCTAATGCCGAAACCGACCTGCTGTCAGCCATCCTGTGGGGTGCTGGAGCAGCCGCGGCAGTAACCTTTGGAGGACCCATAGGGATTGCTGCTGTCGGCTATACATCGGCTGGTATTACTGCTGGCTCATGTGCCGCGGGAATGATGTCAACCGCCGCTGTCGCCAGTGGTGGAGGTGTGCTCGCAGGGGGTTTGGTTGCTACGCTCCAAGCTGCTGGAGCAACCGGATCGGTTGGTTATGTGGCACCCGCTGCGGCAGGCTTGCTTGCAGCCGGTGCAAAGGCTTTAATTGAGGATTAGAAGTTATTCCTTTTGATGATTAGAATTTTCGATGTACCATAGGTCATACTTGGCTTAATCTATAAGTTAATCAAACCGTAATTTTAGTCAATTCAATTAAATTTTGCATACTATACTCTTATGTCAAAAAATGTTAATCTCTCATGCAGATATATCTCTATGTTAGAAAAATTGCTGTTCTCATTTCATTGACTTTGGCTGCTTTCTGTTTCAAAAAGGTTGTAGCTGTTGTAAAAGTTCAAGTTCAAGTTTATTTGTCTTTCTTCCAACAAGAATGTAATACAATTGAACAATTTGTTAACATGTAGAGTAGATAAAAGGAACAGTAATAAGGAAAAAGTTCATATAATGCATTTTAGTGAAATAGAAAGACGAGGAGACCTTAAAAAAAAAGCTTAGCTTGTAAACGTCAGGTCCCTCAAAGCAATATCATATAAAATACAACCAGCCTGGTTATATAATATAGTAGAAAATTAATACAAGAAATTTTCGTCAAAAGCGTTTGAGTACTAAAACAAATAACTATAAACATGGTTTAACCTAATCATAAAAGGTAGGGAGAAGAAACCGTACAAAAGGAGGCGATAAGAGTGATAAAAACAAGGGATATAGATATGTAAAAAGGGGGTGGGAAGGAGAGAGAGAGGGGGAAGAAAGAAAAAGGACATATTTTCATTGAAAGTATGTCCCTCCCCTCTCTCGTCTCTGAAGGTTTCAGTAAAAAGAAAACTGTATACTCAACTGTATTCTCAACTGTATTCTCAACTGTATACTCAACTGTGTTCTCAACTGTATTCTCAACTGTATACTCAACTGTGTTCTCAACTGTATTCTCAACTGTATTAATATGTATAACGCCAATTTGAGCGTCATGCTTGACGGACCTAAGCGATTTATAAGAAGCCACCATAATTATATTATTATTATTTATTATCAATTATTTTTCATTATTATCATTATCATTATTATTTTGGAAATAGTTCAACATCATTGAAACAATTTTGAATTTTGGGATTGCATGATTATCTAATTTGCATTTTGCACGGTACAGAAACTTTGACTTATTTAATTACATATATAGACAAAGCCCCGAACCGACGAGGGAGGGACAAGTAGAGAAATTATCCGACAAGCCTTAAAAGAGAATAAACATGTTTAATTAGAACACCGTAACTCTAGTTTAATGCCAGATTTGATTTGGATGGGGAAAGGATGCAGGCCCCTGCTCCTGAATCCTCCCAGTTGAACGAGATACATTTTGAACATAATAAGGGCTAGTAGATAATCCTCTTTCTTCATTGTTCCATAATAATATTAGAGTGCACAATATTATTGTTGAATGAAAATCAAATTGCTTCCAGTAATTTTAATACTATACTTGTGTTCAACCCAACCTCATTTTGAAGTGATATCGTAGTCTTATTACTCCTTTTGTCATGCATGATGACTAATAAATTTTCCAGTTGAAGAAAAAATTGTTGGTCTGATGATGTTCCTTATGTATTGGGCCTATAATGTATAATTATAATGGGGAAAAAAACTCCAAACAAATTTCTGGATTGTGTTTTTTTCCAGATCGTGGTGAGGATCAAAGAATTGTACAGGGTCACTGCCTTATATAGCACCAGAGTTGAGAAAAATGTTGTTATTATAAAAGATGGCGGGACCAAGAGAAGGATCCGGGTCATTGGTGGGGCGTTCCCTTGTAGGGTATGGCCAAACGGCTGCAATGTCCCTGGACACGGCATTAATCTATATTTGACACTCTATACCAAGGGCCGTAGCCAGAGTTTGATGTTGGGGGCACATACATGTAATTGATCGACGTCCTGGGGAGGGGGTCTGATTTTGGAAAAATTTGGTGCCCCCTCCCGTGGCTACGGGCCTGTCTATACCCAGGAGAGAAAGCATTTGTGTTAGTAATGGTAATAATATGCTCTCACGGTGACATGGTAGGAATACTCCCAAGGGAGTGAAGATGGTGCAAATTCGTTATTATTAGTTTTAGAAGAAGAAGTAGTAGTAGTAGTAGTAGTCGTCGAATAATCATTATGACTATTATTAGCATTGTTATTGCTATTGTTATTAATTTTATTATCATCATTATACTCTTTAAATTATGGACGGGCAATATGATACCATCCTATTCATTTGATTCTAGCAAAGAGAGAGAGGGAAAGATCGGAGAGGGGCTAGGAGAGATATAGAGGGTTGGACGAGTGAATACAGAGTGGGAGCTATAGGGGAAGGGAAAGATGAGGAGAGAGAACGAGAGGGGATGGGTGGACGATCGTCATTTAAAAGGAGAGAGGGGGCATGGGTGGACCAGTGATCATGAGGAGGGAGGAAGAGAGAGGGGCATGGGCGGATACAACACATTAAAGAGAGATAGAGAGAGAGGTAAGGGATGGACAGGTTGAACAATAAGTTAATTTAGCCATTGATGGGGTAGGGCGGTAGGCTACTCGTTTTATGGAGTCATAAGGAGGCTGGGGTAACGGTTTTATAATTATATAGGGAGGCCTTGATCATTTTGACCTACTACGTAATCAAAATGCAGAGTATTACATGAGGTTTTGGAATGACTTCTTTTCACGCCACTATATACCCCCACCCCACCTTCTTGCCCCCGTTCTCTCTCTCTCTATCTATCTCTCTCCACTCTCTCTTTATCTCTCTCTCTCTCCTTTTCTCCCGCCCCCCCCCCCTCTCCCCCTCTGTCTCTCTCTCTCTCTCGCTTTCGCCATTCGATGGTGAGTACATTATACATAATATAGGCCTAACAACAATACGAGGTCTATATGGTAAACTATATAGGTGTTAAGGACGGACTTTTCCCTACTCTATGGAGCTATATAAATATCATGTATTATTAGGTGATCCGTCGCGTAGCCTTAAAGGGAACCAAAACCTTCATCCTAAGTTACCTTTATTGTAAAGTTTAAACGATTTGAATAAGATTTGAATTAGAAAAATTGAACAAAATCAGGCAAGGTAGAAGTAAGATGGTAATAAAGGTAGAATGGCGGTAGAGGTAGGATGGTAGTAGAGGTAGGATTTTCATGATCGTATATATATTAGGTAGACTGAAAGAACGGCTAGGGTGATAGCAGATGAAGTATGGTAATGGGGGTAGGATGTTAGCAATACTGGGATGGCATGGATGGCAGTAGAAGTAGGATGGTACTAAGGGTAGAATGGTGGTAGAGGTAGGGTGGTAGTAGAGGTAGGATCAAATTAGAGATAACTGATTTATCAGTTGATTTACCAGTTGACATACCAGTTGAAACCAGTAGGAAACTGGTCAACTGGTACCAGTTAAAACCAGTAGCCAACTATACCAGTTGAAACCAGTATATTCAACTGGTTTTTAATATGGAAATTGAGACAACGCTATCTTGGACCAGTTGAAAACCAGTAGATTTACCAGTTGATTTACCAGTTGAGATCAGTAATGAACTGATATTGTGATAATCAATAATCAATATTGGCATCTGGCCACCAACTAAACCATAATATATCAACTCTTGCAATTACCCCATCACAAAGATCATTTGAAGTGGATTACAGACGAGTAAGAATTTTGGAGCTCGTACATATATACAAAATTATACATGTTGTTTTCTGGTTAGTAATTACATATATCAATATATCTATTTTTACGTCTTAAATAAGATGAAAAACATGATCAGACATATATAATATATTTGTCAATGATTGATTAAGAAAATATAAATCACAAAATTGATGTGCATTGTCACATTTGCTTGACAGATCATGATAATTATATTTTCTGTGAAAACATGCAAATTAATCATGAATATGCATAAGATACATTGAACTGGTTTTTTCAACTGGTAAATCAACTGGTATTATACTGGTTTTCAACTGGTAAATCAACTGGTAATCATCTGCTGGTTTTCAACTGGTAAATCAACTGGTAATCATGCATCTACTGGTTTTCAACTGGTAATATAAGCAACTGGTAATCATCTACTGGTTTTCAACTGGTCAATCAACTGGTAATCATTTACTGGTTTTCAACTGGTAATTCAACTGGTATATCTACTGGTAAAGCAACTGGTAATCATCTACTGGTTTTCAACTGGTAAATCAACTGGTAATCATTTACTGGTTTTCAACTGGTAAATCAACTGGTAATCATCTACTGGTTTTCAACTGGTAAATCAACTGGTAATCATCTACTGGTTTTCAACTGGTAAATCAACTGGCAAATCAACTGGTAATATCAACTGGTCTCAGATGTCAACTGGTATTTACTGGTTTCCAAATTGTATCAACTGGTATTAACTGGTACCAGTTGAGACCAGTTCAAACCAGTAGATACCAGTTGGAAATCCTTACTGGTTTCAACTGGTATCAACTGGTAGTAGATCCAGGATTGTAGTAGGGTTAAGAGTGGTGACGGAGGTAGGATTAGATGGTAGTAGAAGTAGAATTAGATGGTAGTAGAGGTAGGGTGGGAGTAGAGTTTGGATGGTAGTAGATGGAGGATCAAGTTACATATACAATGGAAGTAGATCAAGGATACACTAGAGATGTGGATGGGTGGTAGAGGGAGGAGAGGTAGGCTGGAGAGGTGGTAGAGTTAAGGTGGATGGAGAAGAGGTAGGGTGGAGGGAGGAGATGTAAGGTGGAGGACGGAGTGGTAGGGTGGAGGGGAGAGGTAGGGTGGAGGGGGGAGAGGTAGGATGGAGGGGGGAGAGGTAGGATGGAGGGAGGAGAGGTAGGGTGGAGGGAGGAGAGGTAGGGTAGAGAGGGTAGAGGTAGGGTGGAGGGGTGGGAGAGGTAGGGTAGAGTGGTGGTAGAGGTAGGGTGTAGGAGTGGTGGTAGAGGTAGGGTGTAGGAGTGGTGGTAGAGGTAGGGTGTAGGGGTGGTTGAGGTAGGGTGGAGGGATGTTAGAAGTAGGTTGGAGGGTGGTAGAGCTAAGATGGAGGGGTGGTAGAGGTATGGTGGAGGGAGGAGAGGTAGGGTGGAGGGTCAGGAGAGGTAGGGTGCGAGGGATGGTAGAGGTAGGGTGGAGGGTTGGTAGAGGTAGGGTGAAGGGGTGGTAGAGGTAAGATGGAGAGGTAGTCGAGGTAGCTAGGGTGGAGGGGTGGTAGAGGTAAGATGGAGAGGTAGTCGAGGTAGCTAGGGTGGAGGGGTGGTAGAGGTAGGGTGGAGGTAGAGGTAGGGTGGTGGCAGAGCTAGGAGGGTAGAAGAGGTAGGATGGTAGTAGATGTAGGATCAAGTTAGAGATAAAATGGTATTAGATCAAGGATGGAAGTAGGGGTAGCGTGGTGGGAGAGATATGATGAGATGGTAGTAGAGGTGGGGTGGTAGCAGAGGCAAGGTGGTGGCAGAGGTAAGATGGTGGTAGAGGTAGAATGATAGCAGGGGTAGTATTTTAATAGAGGTAGGATGTTAGTAACGGTGGGTGGCATGACAGTGGATGGCAGTAGAATTAAGATAGTACTGGAGGTAGAATGTTGGTAGAGGTAGAATGGTGGCAGAGGAAGAATCAAATTAGAGAAAAAACTATAGTAGATCCAGGATGGTAGTTAAAGTAGGAGAGATAGGGTGATGGTAAAGGGAGGAGAGGTGTTGGATGGAGAAGAGGTGGTAGAAAGATGTAGGTTGGTAGAAGAGGTCGAATGGGAGTAGAGGTAGAATGGGAGTAAAGGTAGGATATTCATGATCGTATAAGAGGTGGAGTGAAAGAACGGCTAGGGTGGTAGCAGAGGTAGTATGGTAATGGAGGTAGGATGTTAGCAATGCTGGGATGGCATGGATGGCAGTAGAAGTAAGATGGTACTAAAGGTAGAATGGTGGTAGAGGTAGAATGGTAGTAGAGGTAGGGTGGTGGTTGACGTAGGGAGGTAGTAGAGGTAGGGTGGTAGTAGAGTTAGGATCAAATTAGAGATAAGGGTGGAGAGGTGGTAGAGGTTGTGCGGAGAGGTGGTAGAGGTAGGGTGGATGGAGAGATAGGATGGAGGGATGGGAGAGGTAGTGTGGAGGGGTGGTAGAGGTAGGGTGGAGGGAGGCGAGGTGGTAGAGGTAGGCTGGAGGGGTGGTAGAGGTAGGCTGGAGGGTGGTAGAGGTGGGGTGGAGGGGTGATAGAGGTAGAGGTATAGGGTTGAGCTGGGGGGTAGAGGCAGGATGGTAGTAGAGTAAGAGTGGTGGCGAAGGTAGGATGAGATGGTAGTAGAGGTAGGGTGGTAGTTGAGGTAGGATGGTAGTAGATGTGGGATCAAGTTAGAGATAAAATTGTAGTAGATCAAGGATGGAAGTAGGTGTAGCGTGGTGGGAGAGGTAGGATGAGATGGTAGTAGATGCAGGATGGTAGCAGAGGTAAGATGTTGTTAGAGGTAGGATGATAGCAGAGGTAGTATCGTAATAGAGGTAGGATGTTAGTCATGGTTGGTGGCATGGATGGCAGTAGAAGTAAGATGGTACTAGAGGTAGAATGTTGGTAAAGGTAGGTGGTGGCAGAGGAAGGATCAAATTAGAGATAAAATGGTAGTAGATCCAGGATGGTAGTTGAAGTAGGAGGAAGGGTGATGGTAGAGGTAGTAGAAGGAGGGTCAAATTAGGGATAAGGGTGGAGAAGTGGTAGAGGTAGGGTGGAGAGGTGGTAGAGGTAAGGTGGGTGGAGGAGGTAGGGTTGAGGGGTGGGAGAGGTAGGGTGGAGGGGTGGTAGAGGTAGGGTTGAGGGTGGGAGAGGTAGGGTGGAGGGGTGGTAGAGGTAGGGTTGAGGGGTGGGAGAGGTAGGGTGGAGGGGTGGGAGAGGTAGGGTGGAGGGGTGGTAGAGGTAGGGTGGACGGATGGTAGAGGTAGGGTGGAGGGTTGGTAGAGGTAGGGTGGAGGGGGTGGTAGAGGTAGGGTGGAGGGGTGGTAAAGGTAGGGTGGAGGGGTGATTGAGGTAGGGTGGAGGGGTGGTTGAGGTAGGGTGGAGAGGTGGTAGAGGTAGGGTGGATGGAGGAGAGGTAGAGTGGATGGAGGAGAGGTAGGGTTGAGCTAGGGAGGAGATGTAGGGTGGAGGGGTGGTAGAGGTAGTGTGGATAGAGGAGAGGTAGGGTGTAGGGAGGAGAGATGGGTTGGTGGTGGAGGTAGGGTGGTGGTAGATGAAGGATGGCAGTAGAAGCAGGACGGTTGTAGGTAGAACGATAGTTGAAGTAGAAGTATGACTGTGGTGGGAAAAGGGTACGAGATGAAGGAAGGTAGCAGATGAAGGACTTACACATACACAAACACACACATGCACTCATTATAAATATCTAAAAAGTTTGAGAAGCTTATTTCATTATATATATATTCTTTGGTCTCACAAAATTGGTTATTCGATCATAGAGTTATACATATTTTTACATTACTGCATTGTCATGTAAAAATATCAAAACATTATACTAATTATGCATTTTCTAGAGTTTCAATGACATTGACATTGTTCACAAACAAATAGTCTCAGTAAATAGTGTAGAATGCATCAATTAATTCACAGTTATGAGTATTGTATTGAGACACAAACAATGATATTACCCAGGGCGTCAATCCTAAGGCTAGCAACTAATTTCAGAAGTGGCTGTATATAGAACATAATAATGCAATGTTTGCCCCAACGATGGATTGACGCCCCTACCCACATCGACGTAATTAGTGATGTCATGAAGACATTTGATAAATGTCTCCTCTCGCCATCATACCTGCCATGTGGGTCGTACATGACACAGAACGTACAGTTACCATGGTTACAGGTGGCAAGTAGAGTATACCTTGATATATAACTACACTAGCATGTAATAGTACAGATATTGGATGACTGTTGGACAGAATGAACATCATTATGCCTAATAAAATAAACATCACCCTAGTACCAATTGGAAATCCTTAAGATTGTGGAACTCAAAATCTAATTCTTGTATCATCAACCGACTTTACTAGGATGAGGATTTAACTATTGATGAAATTAGAAAGGGGTATATGATGGGGGAAGGTAATGATATTCCTCATGTGATTCTTTGCCCCTCCCATACGAGTCGAAGGTGGTATATTTGGGATGAGGTACTTTATTGCCCCTCCCCCATAGTATAATAATGGGAGGAGCCTATCAATGTAGGAGCACTGCCTATATATGCCACTAGCTAGGCTCCTCCCTGTCACTGTGTACGTGGGTGGGTATGCAGGAGGGACCCATTTGAAGATGATGTTCTGCGTCCCCCCTCTAGCTTACAACAGATAATGAGAGGAGCAATTGATTCAAGCTCCTCCCTATCTGTTGTGTTTAAGGATGGTTATACAGGGGAGGGGTAAAATTATGACACATTTTGCCTTTTTTATCATCCGTTGGCTCAGGGTAGGGGTACTCCCTACCACTGTCCTCTAATTCCTTTTGTTTACCGGTAGCTCAACTAGGAGGTTCCATCCTCCCATCTTCACCCCTTCAATTAAAAAGAGAATCCCAGTATACCTTACTTGCCACCTGTATTTTAAAAATATATATAAAAGGTGCAGGTATTTCAATGCTAAACCATCCACTGTATGCAAACGATAAGGATATCTCTATCCTAAAACCACCAAAAACCAGTTGGGGAAAGGGTGCAGAAGAACAGACTACTTCCTTTGCCTGGCTGCACCAAGCTGGTATGTCCTACAAGATTAATGTATCTTCATTGTTATGTAAAAGCATCAGTTTAATTGTCAAGTAAAGAGAGAGAGAGGGATGTATTGACTTGATAAAACATATAAGACAATTGGAGGAAACACTATAAATTCCTCCTATTCCCCTCTCCCATATATTCTCCTAACATCTTTTAATCACATCTTGAACATAAAAATATGTTGTAATAGTGGAACATTGATTACCAATACGACAAACAATGTTGTGTGGTAGGAAACTTTCTACCAAAAAAAAACTATACTCTCTCCTATAAATATACAGTGGATGGCACTATACCAGTCATACATTCTTTTAACCATGGAGACCAACAAATATTATTCATGAAAGTTTTCAGCCATTATGTAACCACGTTTCTCATAGATCATATTTCTGTAAAGTGCTTAGTGACACCGCAGATGTCTAGACAATATAGTAGTATACCATCTGATGACCACCATTTTACAGGGCCATTTGAACATCTAAATAGTGCAAAGATTTGTTTTCAGATGAACAAAACAAGGATCACTAAAAATTGCCATTTATATGAACAGGCACCTTGCCTGTTATATCTCCCTGTATAAACCGCAAGATGAAGTAGACGAGACTGCTTAGTGGGAATGTGAAATTGTATGGCATGGTTAAAAAAGAATGAATGCAATTTGCGGTATAGCTACACTTGTGACAGTTCCTAACTCACCAGAGGTACACACGTGTCCACCCATGAATATGGCACATACACCAAACCAAGCTAACAAGCAAGCTTAGGCCAGGCTTCAAGAGGACTACAGCCTCCACCCTCATCAAAATGAGGGCTCCTGGATCTGTAAACAGGAGAATGTGGGGACCTACAATCAAATTATATTACAGTATGAACTTTACTAACAATTATAGAATGATATGGGATATAAGAATTCCCAACACACTATGGCAAATTAGAAGTGTCGTTAATACAATATCAGGTATGACAATCATCCCTTTAAAGATATGAATACATGAATATATAAACAGGAAACTTGCGTTGCCTTTTAATCATTTCATATTAAAATCAAGAGTATTAACAATGACATATCTCTCTTTCAAAACAAAGGATTCAGCTTTTTATATCAATCTACATTATGATAACAAATATAGCATGATAACTAGTATGACAACCAGTGAAGAACAGAATGTATGATAACAACTTAAATATGATAACAAAGTATATAGTGCTCTTACTTAGTTCATAATATCAAATATCAAAATATCAATATCAATATTGAAAAAAATAAGAAATTACAACAATTGTTGTACAAGAGCAAATACTTGAATATATGATATACAAATTGATGATTTTTAAAAAATGTTATATATTTCTATATTTATGAGTTGTAACAGACAAACAATTTCCCACTTGCGAGGTTCAATAAAACTTTTCATGCCAGGAATATATTGTATTGTGGGTTTTTTCTAGTTCTCTCACACTACTAGGAATTAAAGCATGGCACAATGATGCACAATTTTATTTATTTTATTTTATGGTATTATTACCCAACTTAATTAACACTTCCACGTCTGGAAATGAAAACAAAGTTGCTGATGCAAAAAGAGTTTACTCACCCACGTCTGGGTTCATACACCCTATTGCATATTCAGGTTTAAATTACCTGCTGAAACAAAGAAAGATTTTGAAATAGTTTTTTTTGTGTGCAATTTAACAAACAGTTCTTCCATGTATAATTCCATGTTGTGCTGAGACTGATAAGCAACAAGTGACTCGAGAATAAATTCCATCTTTGTTCCTGAGATGGAATTAATCTCAGATTAGTGATTTTTATTTTCTCTAAATTCCTCCATCTGGAATTCTCTGCTTAAACATTGCAAGTAGGATGCCCGGCTAACAAAATAAAAACATAATTTCAACAGATCAAGCTTTAGATGCAAGACAAAGAAGATAATTCGGACAATAGACAAATTCTTACATTTATATAGAACATTATACATTTCAATGTACTTTGCATAGTCTTAGATAAAATACTTTAAAAATGCATACATATGAAAATCAATTTTGCATTACTGCTACAATAGTAAGAAATACTGTTCAATTATATAATGGCACTGATAATAGTTACCATACATTACAAATATTACACTATAGAACTGAAAGAATACATGGGAAACATAAGCTATAATTATCGAGATGATCATGTAAATATACAAAACAATCACATCAATCTGGTTTAATCGTTTCATGACTTGTTTACACTTAATTAATTATTTCAAAACGGTTTATCAAACAATCAATGTCACAGCCATGTGGCCGTATAGACCAGTTCACGGTTAGCACATGTCCCAAATGACCCCGAATATCCACAGATCTTCAAAACATGAAGAGGTCCCACTTTGTACATTTTGAAATAATCACTCGTACAGCGATGGAGGCCGTGCTACATAAATAGCCTTTGTTTCCCTTTTCAAAGAATACTTCCACCTGTGTATCATGGAGTGCACTGCTTGTGCATAAATGAATAATGATTACATAACTTTCATGAGCACGTATCCAGTATTTTGTCTCCGTGTATTTCACAATTTGGTCTGCAATGACCTTTATCTGCTCATGCTCAGACTGCAACTATGAACTGGCTGAGCTAGAGATTATCTTACGATGTGGTGATTATGGCAGGAACTGTTCTCTAATGTCATTAATAATGCAACGTGTACTGTGAACAAAATGGTACTCTTTTCAATAGAAATATGCAGGTTGCTCTAGCATAAACTTGTATTTGATTACTGATTTTAAAGTATTTTTTCTTTGTTTGTTTTGTCTGTTTATCATTAATTACTTGAAGGCTTTAGGCAATAATATATTGGTAAGATACATTTGTATATATGTATGTCACTGAAAAGGCTATGCTGTATCAACATTTTTCCAGACATATTGGATTGAGTATCTACGAGCAATATAAACGTCCCAAATATAAAGAAAATATGTATTAACTAAATAAAAATTTAGAAAAATTCGAAATATTTGAGTAATAATTACAAAGAAATAAATGGGAAAATGGAGGGGAGTTGTTCTGTGAATATGATGTCAAGTATTCAACAGGAAATCAATGTTAATGAGTCAAAAATAGTCGATGTATTGGGATACTAGCAATCTTGCCATAATTGTGATGGAATCTATAGGACAGTATTACAATATAATATCTAGATTTAAAAGTCATAAGATTACAAAAGTAAGAGAGAAAAAAAAGAGTGTGGGGGCTATTACTTAATCTGAAACCTATAAATAGCAGTTAAAAGTATATATATTTCTATAAGTGTAATTATAGTGTAATGGACAGAAAGAGAGAGAGAGAGAGAGGGTGGGTGGGGACATCTTTTGATTTGAATATGATGTGCAATAAACAAGGAAATCTTACATTTAAAAGTCTCAACTATAAACAAGAATAGAGAAATGGTCGTTCCTTTCAATATATTGAACGGTGTTCAAAAAAGAAAACAGGAGGTGAATGAGCCAAAAATTGTACAATTCATAGAAAATGAGAATAGAGCTTGCTGTGAATCTGCTGGAATGAACTATTAAAAGAATATTCAAATGAGGAAATCAAAATTCACAATCATTAAGACTAATGTAATACAATTAAGACATTAGACTTTGTCTTATGTCTACTTATTAATGTCTTAAATGGATAATAGGAATGATTTTAAATAATAAACCGGACATGGAACATCCACAAAAGTAAATCAATTTCAGAAGTAAGAACTACACAAGGTAATAGAGGAGATAATGGGAATACACTGTACTTCCTGAAATGAATCTAATAAACAAGATTTTAAACAAGCAAATCTATACATTTAACAAATAATAGAGTGACAAACAGAAAACAAGGATAATTCATCTTGAGTCTGATTAACAGTATTCAAAGAAACAAAATCAAGAAATATGAAAAATAATTATGCACAGGAAGAGAGATAGAGAGAGGGGGTGGTACCTAAGCACTGTATTGGGGTTGATAAACGGTATTCAAACAAGCAAATTATGAAGTAAAAGAGAAGAGGGAAAGCCATGTATATTGTTATTTGAACCTGATATACAATATATACGTATTCAAAGAAGCAAATCTAGAAGTCTGATATTAACGCTTGTAGAAAAGGAGAAATATAAATTGCTGTGCATTAATATGATAGACAGCATTTAACAAGCAAATCACTATCTGGTATAATAATAATCTAGTATCAGAGAGAGAGAAAGAAATAATTTTGTTGAACCTGATATATATATTAACCAATAAGCACACCATGATGTGCAGAGACTTGTTACAAGAAGAATAACACGAAGAGGAAGGAGAAGGAAAGGTTGAAGAAGAAGAGGAAGAAGAGGAAGAAGAAGAAGAAGAGGAAGAAAGAGAGAGATAGAGAGGGAGAGAGAGGGGAGGAGGAATAGAGGGAGAGAGTTCTTGCTTTGAACGTGATAACACAGTATTCAAACAAGTAAATCTAGAGTTGAGAAGGACAGGGGAATGATTCTAATTTGAATTTTATGTTTAGGTGTTTAACATGCAATACCATTCTTTCCAGGCTTTACTTTTCTATAGTAACATGGAAAGAATGTGAATAAGTTTTCAAAATGATAAACATTATGGAAATGAGCAAATTAGATCGTAAAAGTCACGAGTATAAAGAGTATGGCTTGAAGAAGAGAAGAATCATTCTTTTTTTTCTTTTAACATGGAATACTGTAAACGTGTGATGAATGTCACTTTTTAAAAAGTGTCATTTGACTAAAGATTCAGATAACACGATCGCAACTACACTAGAAAAATCAACTCAAGGGTAATTTCAATACCCTTTTGTATGCCCAATAGAATTCTTGTTCAGATGATCATGCATTCCTTAGGGTGACTTACAAGGCATTTGAAATTGCCTTTGGTTCATCTTTCTAAAATAGTTCCGATCGTGTTATAACTGGAAATATTGCATCGCTGCTATACTATGCAGCATTCAATAAGCAAATGTATATCATAAAATAAAAAGGCTACATCCCATGAGACTGATGGAGTAAGAGACTGACAGCCTATATTAAGTAATTCGTATACACTTACAAACAAGAATTACCTACACCTAACACCATGAATACCCAAAAAAGATACAATTTAATGTCTTAACATGAAGAAAAAACTGTGACTGGGCGTGCCATTCACCTAGAGTTTAAAGGTATAACCAGTTTTGGAAACGCCCCCCTCTCAAAAAATGAAATGGAAGCTCTCATTACCAACCATGTGATAGAATATGTTTTGACTAATACGTGATGATACAAATTTTGCCGGGAAAAACCGCCTACCTAATTGATATATTTGGTAAATTATTATATCTATTGGGACCAAATAGATATCGCGCACGTGCGCGCACGTGTCTCGTAGTCCCATATACATCTTTCTGTGTACAGTGCTTGTAACTTTACCAAGACTGGGCCAAATTTCTTATCATTTTGATGATTCCAGAACCTTGCAGTACACACCAAGACTTATATGCTAGATGATCAACCTTTTCTGATCGATTCCACAACGTTTCTTTCACAATGCAATCGCATGACCAGAACTGGTCTTTATCTTTAAGGGACAGTGCACGGTAGGCTCATCATTCACAGGTCACCATCTCCCAGCCAGTATTTACCTACACCTAACACTATAAGTACAAAAAAGAGGCATAATTTAATGTCTTAAAATGAAGAAAAAACTATAGCACCTGGATGGGCGTGCCATTCACCTACAGTTTAAGGCTCATAATTCACAGGTCACCATCTCCCATCCAGTAATTACCTACACCTAAAACCATGAATACCCAAAAGAGACATAATGTAATGTCTTAAAATGAAAGAAATCTAGCACCTGGCTGGGCGTGCCGTTCACCAACAGTTTAAGGGACAGTACCCCGTAGGCTCATCATTCACAGGTCACCATCTCCCAGTCAGTATTTACCTACACCTATATCAAAAAGAGCCTAATTTAATGTTTTAACATGAAAGAAAACTAGCACCTGACTGGGCGTACCGTTCGCCCACAGTTTAAGGGACAGTGCCCGGTTGGCTCATCATTCACAGGTCACCATCTCCCAGCCAGTATTTACCTATACCACACCATTGATACCCAAAAGAGATACAATATAATGTCTTAACATGAAAGAAAACTAGGGCCTGACTTGGGCGTGCCGTTCACCTACAGTTTAAGGGACAGCGCCCCGTAGGCTCATCATTCACAGGTCACCATCTCCCAGTCAGTATTTACCTGCACCTAACACCATTGATACCCAAAAGAGATACAATTTAATGTTTTAAAATGAAAGAAAACGAGCATCTGACTGGGCTTGCCGTTCGCCTACAGTTTAAGGGACAGTGCCCGGTAGGCTCATTATTCACAGGTCACCATCTCCCAGCCAGTATTTACCTACACCTTACACTATAAATTCCAAAAAGAGATACAATTTAATGTCTTAACATGAAAGAAAACTAGGGCCTGACTGGGCGTGCCGTTCACCTACAGTTTAAGGGACAGTGCCCGGTAGGCTCATTATTCACAGGTCACCATCTCCCAGCCAGTATTTACCTACACCTTACACTATAAATTCCAAAAAGAGATACAATTTAATGTCTTAACATGAAAGAAAACTAGCACCTGACTGGGCGTGCCGTTCACCTACAGTTTAAGGGACAGTGCCCGGTAGGCTCATTATTCACAGGTCACCATCTCCCAGCCAGTATTTACCTACACCTTACACTATAAATTCCAAAAAGAGATACAATTTAATGTCTTAACATGAAAGAAAACTAGCACCTGACTGGGCGTGCCGTTCACCTACAGTTTAAGGGACAGTGCCCGGTAGGCTCATTATTCACAGGTCACCATCTCCCAGCCAGTATTTACCTACACCTTACACTATAAATTCCAAAAAGAGATACAATTTAATGTCTTAAAATGAAAGAAAACTAGCACCTGACTGGGCGTGCCGTTCACCTACAGTTTAAGGGACAGTGCCCGGTAGGCTCATTATTCACAGGTCACCATCTCCCAGCCAGTATTTACCTACACCTTACACTATAAATTCCAAAAAGAGATACAATTTAATGTCTTAAAATGAAAGAAAACTAGCACCTGACTGGGCGTGCCGTTCACCTACAGTTTAAGGGACAGTGCCCGGTAGGCTCATCATTCACAGGTCACCATCTCCCAGTCAGTATTTACCTACACCTAACACTATGAATTCCAAAAAGAGATACTATTTAATGTCTTAAAATGAAAGAAAACTAGCACCTGACTGGGCGTGCCGTTCACCTACAGTTTAAGGGACAGTGCCCGGTAGGCTCATCATTCACATGTCACCATCTCCCAGCCAGTATTTACCTACACCTAACACCATGAATACCCAAAAGAGATACAATTTAATGTCTTAAAATGAAAGAAAACTAGCACCTGACTGGGCTTGCCGTTCGCCCACAGTGTCAGGGACAGTGCCCCGTAGGCTCATCATTCACAGGTCACCATCTCCCAGTCAGTATTTACCTATACCTATATCAAAAAGAGCCTAATTTAATGTTTAAACATGAAAGAAAACTAGCACCTGACTGGGCGTGCCGTTCACCTACAGTTTAAGGGACAGTGCCCGGTAGGCTCATCATTCACAGGTCACCATCTCCCAGTCAGTATTTACCTGCACCTAACACCATGAATACCCAAAAAAGATACAATATAATGTCTTAAAATGAAAGAAAACTAGCACCTGACTGGGCTTGCCGTTCACCTACAGTTTAAGGGACAGTGCCCCGTAGGCTCATCATTCACAGGTCACCACCTCCCAGTCAGTATTTACCTACACCTAACACCATTAATACCCAAAAGAGATACCATTTAATGTCTTAAAATGAAAGAAAACTAGCACCTGACTGGGCGTGCCGTTCACCTACAGTTTAAGGGACAGTGCCCGGTAGGCTCATCATTCACAGGTCACCATCTCCCAGTCAGTATTTACCTACACCTAACACTATGAATTCCAAAAAGAGATACTATTTAATGTCTTAAAATGAAAGAAAACTAGCACCTGACTGGGCGTGCCGTTCACCTACAGTTTAAGGGACAGTGCCCGGTAGGCTCATCATTCACATGTCACCATCTCCCAGCCAGTATTTACCTACACCTAACACCATGAATACCCAAAAGAGATACAATTTAATGTCTTAAATGAAAGAAAACTAGCACCTGACTGGGCGTGCCGTTCACCTACAGTTTAAGGGACAGTGCCCGTAGGCTCATCATTCACAGGTCACCATCTCCCAGTCAGTATTTACCTACACCTATATCAAAAGAGCCTAATTTAATGTTTTAACATGAAAGAAAACTAGCACCTGACTGGGCGTGCCGTTCGCAGACAGTTTAAGGGACAGTGCCCCGTAGGCTCATCATTCACAGGTCACCATCTCCCAGCCAGTATTTACCTACACCTAACACCATGAATACCCAAAAGAGATACAATTTAATGTCTTAAAATGAAAGAAAACTAGCACCTGACTGGGCTTGCCGTTCGCCCACAGTTTAAGGGACAGTGCCCCGTAGGCTCATCATTCACAGGTCACCATCTCCCAGTCAGTATTTACCTACACCTATATCAAAAAGAGCCTAATTTAATGTTTAAACATGAAAGAAAACTAGCACCTGACTGGGCGTGCCGTTCACCTACAGTTTAAGGGACAGTGCCCGATAGGCTCATCATTCACATGTCACCATCTCCCAGCCAGTATTTACCTACACCTAACACCATGAATACCAAAAGAGATACAATTTAATGTCTTAAAATGAAAGAAAACTAGCACCTGACTGGGCGTGCCGTTCGCCCACAGTTTAAGGGACAGTGCCCCGTAGGCTCATCATTCACAGGTCACCATCTCCCAGCCAGTATTTACCTACACCTAACACTATGAATTCCAAAAAGAGATACAATTTAATGTTTTAACATGAAAGAAAACTAGCACCTGACTGGGCGTGCCGTTCGCCCACAGTTTAAGGGACAGTGCCCGGTAGGCTCATCATTCACAGGTCACCATCTCCCAGCCAGTATTTACCTACACCTAACACCATGAATACCCAAAAGAGATACAATTTAATGTCTTAAAATGAAAGAAAACTAGCACCTGACTGGGCGTGCCGTTCACCGACAGTTTAAGGGACAGTGCCCCGTAGGCTCATCATTCACAGGTCACCATCTCCCAGTCAGTATTTACCTACACCTATATCAAAAAGAGCCTAATTTAATGTTTTAACATGAAAGAAAACTAGCACCTGACTGGGCGTGCCGTTCACCTACAGTTTAAGGGACAGTGCCCGGTAGGCTCATCATTCACAGGTCACCATCTCCCAGCCAGTATTTACCTACACCTAACACCATGAATACCCAAAAGAGATACAATTTAATGTCTTAAAATGAAAGAAAACTAGCACCTGACTGGGCGTGCCGTTCACCTACAGTTTAAGGGACAGTGCCCGGTAGGCTCATCATTCACAGGTCACCATCTCCCAGTCAGTATTTACCTACACCTAACACTATGAATTCCAAAAAGAGATACAATTTAATGTCTTAAAATGAAAGAAAACTAGCACCTGACTGGGCGTGCCGTTCACCCACAGTTTAAGGGACAGTGCCCCGTAGGCTCATCATTCACAGGTCACCATCTCCCAGTCAGTATTCATATACCTACACCTATATCAAAAAGAGATACAATTTAATGTTTTAACATGAAAGAAAACTAGCACCTGACTGGGCGTGCCGTTCGCAGACAGTTTAAGGGACAGTGCCCCGTAGGCTCATCATTCACAGGTCACCATCTCCCAGCCAGTATTTACCTACACCTAACACCATGAATACCCAAAAGAGATACAATTTAATGTCTTAAAATGAAAGAAAACTAGCACCTGACTGGGCTTGCCGTTCGCCCACAGTGTCAGGGACAGTGCCCGGTAGGCTCATCATTCACAGGTCACCATCTCCCAGTCAGTATTTACCTGCACCTAACACCATGAATACCCAAAAAAGATACAATATAATGTCTTAAAATGAAAGAAAACTAGCACCTGACTGGGCGTGCCGTTCACCTACAGTTTAAGGGACAGTGCCCCGTAGGCTCATCATTCACAGGTCACCATCTCCCAGTCAGTATTTACCTACACCTAACACCATGAATACCCAAAAGAGATACAATTTAATGTCTTAAAATGAAAGAAAACTAGCACCTGACTGGGCTTGCCGTTCGCCCACAGTTTAAGGGACAGTGCCCCGTAGGCTCATCATTCACAGGTCACCATCTCCCAGTCAGTATTTACCTACACCTATATCAAAAAGAGCCTAATTTAATGTTTTAACATGAAAGAAAACTAGCACCTGACTGGGCGTGCCGTTCACCTACAGTTTAAGGGACAGTGCCCCGTAGGCTCATCATTCACAGGTCACCATCTCCCAGCCAGTATTTACCTATACCTAACACCATGAATTCCCAAAAGAGATACAATTTGTCTTAAGATGAAAGAAAACTAGCACCTGACTGGGCGTGCCGTTCACCTACAGTTTAAGGGACAGTGCCCGGTAGGCTCATCATTCACAGGTCACCATCTCCCAGTCAGTATTTACCTACACCTAACACTATGAATTCCAAAAAGAGATACTATTTAATGTCTTAAAATGAAAGAAAACTAGCACCTGACTGGGCGTGCCGTTCACCTACAGTTTAAGGGACAGTGCCCGGTAGGCTCATCATTCACAGGTAACCATCTCCCAGTCAGTATTTACCTGCACCTAACACCATGAATACCCAAAAAAGATACAATATAATGTCTTAAAATGAAAGCAAACTAGCACCTGACTAGGCTTGCCGTTCGCGAACAGTTTAAGGGACAGCGCCCCGTAGGCTCATCATTCACAGGTCACCACCTCCCAGTCAGTATTTACCTACACCTTACACCATGAATACCCAAAAGAGATACAATTTAATGTCTTAAAATAAAAGAAAACTAGCACCTGACTAGGCTTGCCGTTCGCCCACAGTTTAAGGGACAGTGCCCCGTAGGCTCATCATTCACAGGTCACCATCTCCCAGTCAGTATTTACCTACACCTATATCAAAAAGCCTAATTTAATGTTTTAACATGAAAGAAAACTAGCACCTGACTGGGCGTGCCGTTCGCAGACAGTTTAAGGGACAGTGCCCCGTAGGCTCATCATTCACAGGTCACCATCTCCCAGCCAGTAATTACTTATACCTAACACCATGAATTCCCAAAAGAGATACAATTTGTCTTAAGATGAAAGAAAACTAGCACCTGACTGGGCGTGCCATTCACCTACAGTTTAAGGGACAGTGCCCGGTAGGCTCATCATTAACAGGTCACCATCTCCCAGTCAGTATTTACCTACACCTAACACTATGAATTCCAAAAAGAGATACTATTTAATGTCTTAAAATGAAAGAAAACTAGCACCTGACTGGGCGTGCCGTTCACCTACAGTTTAAGGGACAGTGCCCGGTAGGCTCATCATTCACAGGTCACCATCTCCCAGTCAGTATTTACCTACACCTAACACCATGAATACCCAAAAGATACAATTTAATGTCTTAAAATGAAAGAAAACTAGCACCTGACTGGGCGTGCCGTTCACCTACAGTTTAAGGGACAGTGCCCCGTAGGCTCATCATTCACAGGTCACCATCTCCCAGTCAGTATTTACCTACACCTAACACCATGAATACCCAAAAGAGATACAATTTAATGTCTTAAAATGAAAGAAAACTAGCACCTGACTGGGCGTGCCGTTCGCCCACAGTTTAAGGGACAGTGCCCGGTAGGCTCATCATTCACAGGTCACCATCTCCCAGTCAGTATTTACCTACACCTATATCAAAAAGAGCCTAATTTAATGTTTAAACATGAAAGAAAACTAGCACCTGACTGGGCGTGCCGTTCACCTACAGTTTAAGGGACAGTGCCCGGTAGGCTCATCATTCACAGGTCACCATCTCCCAGTCAGTATTTACCTACACCTAACACCATGAATACCCAAAAGAGATACAATTTAATGTCTTAAAATGAAAGAAAACTAGCACCTGACTGGGCGTGCCGTTCACCACAGTTTAAGGGACAGTGCCCCGTAGGCTCATCATTCACAGGTCACCATCTCCCAGTCAGTATTTACCTACACCTAAACCATGAATACCCAAAGAGATACTTAATGTCTTAAAATAAAGAAAACTAGCACCTGACTGGGCGTGCCGTTCGCCCACAGTTTAAGGGACAGTGCCCCGTAGGCTCATCATTCACAGGTCACCATCTCCCAGTCAGTATTTACCTATACCTATATCAAAAGAGCCTAATTTAATGTTTTAACATGAAAGAAAACTAGCACCTGACTGGGCGTGCCGTTCACCTACAGTTTAAGGGACAGTGCCCCGTAGGCTCATCATTCACAGGTCACCATCTCCCAGCCAGTATTTACCTACACCTAACACTATGAATTCCAAAAGAGATACAATTTAATGTCTTAAAATGAAAGAAAACTAGCACCTGACTGGGCGTGCCGTTCACCTACAGTTTAAGGGACAGTGCCCGGTAGGCTCATCATTCACAGGTCACCATCTCCCAGTCAGTATTTACCTACACCTAACACTATGAATACCCAAAAGAGGTAATTTAATGTTTTAACATGAAAGAAAACTAGCACCTGACTGGGCGTGCCGTTCACCTACAGTTTAAGGGACAGTGCCCGGTAGGCTCATCATTCACAGGTCACCATCTCCCAGTCAGTATTTACCTACACCTAACACCATGAATACCCAAAAGAGATACAATTTAATGTCTTAAAATGAAAGAAAACTAGCACCTGACTGGGCGTGCCGTTCACCTACAGTTTAAGGGACAGTGCCCGGTAGGCTCATCATTCACAGGTCACCATCTCCCAGTCAGTATTTACCTACACCTAACACTATGAATATCAAAAAGAGACGTAATTTAATGTTTTAACATGAAAGAAAACTAGCACCTGACTGGGCGTGCCGTTCACCTACAGTTTAAGGGACAGTGCCCCGTAGGCTCATCATTCACAGGTCACCATCTCCCAGTCAGTTTTTACCTACACCTAACACCATGAATACCCAAAAGAGACGTAATTTAATGTCTTAAAATGAAAGAAAACTAACACCTGACTGGGCGTGCCGTTCGCCCACAGTTTAAGGGACAGTGCCCGGTAGGCTCATCATTCACAGGTCACCATCTCCCAGCCAGTATTTACCTACACCTAACACCATGAATACCCAAAGAGATACAATTTAATGTCTTAAAATGAAAGAAAACTAGCACCTGACTAGGCGTGTTCACCTACAGTTTAAGGGACAGTGCCCCGTAGGCTCATCATTCACAGGTCACCATCTCCCAGTCATTTACCTACACCTAACACTATAAATATCAAAAAGAGACATAATTTAATGTTTTAACATGAAAGAAAACTAGCACCTGACTGGGCGTGCCGTTCACCTACAGTTTAAGGGACAGTGCCCGGTAGGCTCATCATTCACAGGTCACCACCTCCCAGTCAGTATTTACCTACACCTAACACCATGAATACCCAAAGAGATACAATTTAATGTCTTAAAATGAAAGAAAACGAGCATCTGACTGGGCGTGCCGTTCGCCCACAGTTTAAGGGACAGTGCCCCGTAGGCTCATCATTCACAGGTCACCATCTCCCAGTCAGTATTTACCTACACCTAACACTATAAATATCAAAAAGAGACGTAATTTAATGTTTTAACATGAAAGAAAACTAGCACCTGACTGGGCGTGGCGTTCACCTACAGTTTAAGGGACAGTGCCCGGTAGGCTCATCATTCACAGGTCACCACCTCCCAGTCAGTTTTTACCTACACCTAACACCATGAATACCCAAAAGAGACGTAATTTAATGTCTTAAAATGAAAGAAAACTAACACCTGACTGGGCGTGCCGTTCGCCCACAGTTTAAGGGACAGTGCCCCGTAGGCTCATCATTCACAGGTCACCATCTCCCAGCCAGTATTTACCTACACCTAACACCATGAATACCCAAAAGAGATACAATTTAATGTCTTAAAATGAAAGAAAAATAGCACCTGACTAGGCGTGCTGTCGCCAACAGTTCAAGGGACAGTGCCCCGTAGGGTCATAATTTACAGGTCACCATCTCCCAGTCATTATTTACCTACACCTAACACTATAAATATCAAAAAGAGACATAATTTAATATTTTAACATGAAAGAAAACTAGCACCTGACTGGGCGTGCCGTTCACCTACAGTTTAAGGGACAGTGCCCGGTAGGATAGTATCCCACCAGCTAATTTAAATCAGATGTACAGTATTCCATGTTCAAATAATGTTCAATCATAAGTAGAGAAAGAGAGAGGGGGTGGGGGAGAAGGCAGCCGAGATTCCTGCTTTGAATTTTATGTCTCATATTCAAACAAGCAAATCTAGATTTGATAAGTCATAATCATAAATAGTGGGCGAGAAAGTGGGAGAAATTGTGAGAGATAGGAAGGGAGGGAGAAAGAGAGGGGAACAGAGGATGGGTCTTGATTTAGAGCTGATATACATTAAGTTAAATTCACAACAGAAAAGAGAGAAAGAGAGAGAGAGAACAAGGAAAGTTGGAATAAAATATGACTTCATACAAAAACGAGTGAAACTGACATACAGTATTCAAACAAGCAATTCAGATGTATTATAGAGAAACAGTAAAATCTAGATTCAGTAAGTCAAACTGACAATATCAGTGAAAATAAGGGAAAATGTCCTTATTAATCCAAACATTCAGATGTATATATGAAAATTCGCAATTACAAACAGTTACCAGAGAGATTAAAAATTCATGCCATGAATGTAATGTTCAGTACCACAGTGGAAAGTAGATTCTACAAGTCACGGAATGATCTATAAGGATTCAATATTGTTAGAGGATGTAAAGAGCTATCAGAGAATCCTACAATATCGAGAAACATCCCTGCTGCAATGGAGAGAAGGGTTAATCAGAGAGAGCATTGGACAAGATAAACAGCTGTTAAACAATACTGAGAATGGTTGGATAATAATAAAAGACTGAAAGAGGGCAACACAACTTTCTGTAGATGTTATATACAGTGCAATACTAATTTGTCTATTTTCTAAAAGAGTTTTGGAGGGAGGGGGATTTATCAATAGGAGAGGGGAGGGAGGTAGTATATTCACACATGCAAGTCAGAATTTGATAGGTCATTTGTCGCAAATCTGAAGTAGGGCCTACTGTATTAAATCATTTAATTTAATTAGTGGAGAATCGAGAAGAAAACCAGAAAAAGCTTATATTATATTTTAAAGACATGTAAAAGTAATCATATCCTAAAAGAAGAAACATCAAAACAACTCACAATAAAAGCAATTGTATATGATTGAAGATACAAACTGGAAAGATTAGTGGAGAAGGAAAAAGGGGGGAAAATATTATATTTTACAGAGAGTCTAACCAATCCTACTAGAGAACATACATGGGATATACTGGGGCCGTATACCTGAAAATAGTGAACACGATATATTTTTTGTCCGATGTCATGCCTAATACGTCCTATGGTAACTATGAATAATATACTGAATTAAAAATTAAAATACTGTCTCAAACTCAACTATAAATGGACTGTTTTATGGACAACTTATTTTACCCCAGCCACACATAAAGGTGTAAGGCGACTTAGATAAGTGATTCCCTTTTTTTCAAATTGTAAAATGTCAGGAATGTGCACCCCTTTAAAAGATAGGATTGAGAACAATCCGCGACAAAAAGAGAAACAGAGTGGGATTTGTTATACGTGAGTAACACTTACATAATTATGCATAAATTGGATATAATGTATAAGAAATTTGGATCAAATAAAAGTAATTGCAAATGGGAGAAGCTGAGATTTGAGTAATTTCTTTCAATGGACTGGAAAACTTTACCAAGAATTTTATGATCAATAATGCTTAAAGATTATAGTGGTTTTACTGTTTGAAACTTCATTTCTAACCCTTTTTAAGAAAAGAATGGATTCTATTCAATTCAATCATTTTTTTCATTTTATTTTGAATTTAATTTTTATTCTTCATTTCACTTATCTTCTTAAATTTCATATTTTTTAATAGTATTTCATCTCATTAGTTTGCAACCATTTTCGTATAAGTTCATCAGTAATTGTTGGAAACTTCTTTTCTTATTCTGTTGTGCATTTCCTGATATTCCACATGAAAGTACAATCTGTCTACAAGTCCCTATATCGGTACACATCTATAATAAAAAGCCAGTTTGTAATTGCAGTCTGAAAAAAAAATGGTTTTAAAAATGTGCAAAATTAGGTAAATTCTGGATACATGCTCATGTTCAAATATTCATTTTATTTCATGCACCATTATGTAATTTCACGATGCACAGGTAAAGTTTTACATCTATAAATGGAGATAAAAGGCATTCACGTGACCCCTCCAGTTCTAGGATCCTTTTGGGTCTCTCCATGTTCAGATATTCAGTGGATATTTGGTACTAATTACAAACTGGGTAATTGGACAACTCTTGCCAAGTCTAGCTCTTACAACAAGATACACATTGAAATATCAGTACAACTGCTTTTATGAGAGGGATGATTGCAAAACCCAATAACTAAGACTTACAAAAGTAGAAAAATTCTGAATCCTTTGTTATAACAATATAATGTAAATTTCAAAAAGATTTTCGACCAAATATTCACAAGTTCTCAACTTTGTAACCGACGTGTCAAACTCATAGGTATACATGCCTCCTATTAGGAGGTATGGGTAAACAGATCTGGTGAGTAGGAACAAAGTAGACATTGAAATACCTGCATACTTACGTGTGTGCGCGTCCCACGGCGAGGCCTGATCTGTGGAATAAAGAGGTAAACAGAATATTGTATTAGGCATCTCAAAGGAAATATGATGGGGCAGATACAATCTTAAAAATCAAGACAAATTATAAATTTTGTTAGGTAAAGATCATAGCAAGTTTATACATTCATTTAAAAATAGATTTATTTCAAAGTATCTTAAAAAAACATTAAACGTTTTTCACATTTCGGCCCTACATTTACTAATTATAAAATAGAGGATACATAGCAGTTGTATACACTCCGAAATGATGAAGAAATGTGCAAACAAAGCAAAGATGAAGACTCACCATGTACTACTATACTGCTATAAAGAACTAATACTATTTCAAACATACACTGTATGAAGCCTAATAATGAACAGTACACATACCTTCTTGGAAATAATCTACAGGCGGTCAAAGAAAGGGAATGGCCTCCGGCGTCTGGCTCCACTGACCACACCCAGTCTTTCTTGACCACGATAGTGCAGCGGGCCTGGTTTTGAGTGACCATGCGCTACCCGTCTCGGCTTCCTCCCTACTACTCATATAGCAAGGCGTTTACGTCCCGAGAACCTCAGCAGTGTTTGACCCAGTATCCCCTCGGTCTCCCCCTGCTGCTTCTGCGAATCAGTCTGTAGAAAAGAAGAATAAAGTGAGTTAAAAAAAAATCATTTATACTAAAAGGGGAAGTCCACCCTGATATTAAGTTGGTTGTAATTAAAGCAGAAAAAATGAGAGAAACAAAGTAGTGCGATGTTTAGCAATATCAGATTTAAAATATGAAAGTTATGATTTTTTTTTTAAAGCTGTCATCAGTGAAACAAATGTTACATCATATGAGCTCCTCTCCAATTTGCTCTGTACCGAAAATTAAATAAATTTTCATTTTCTTAGTTATTGATGACAGAATAGATACGTTTCATACAGGGGTTGCGTATACTTAGGGTGAATATATGATTGAAACATAAGATTTTTTGGGAAAGGACAATGGGAGGCGAGCTCACGTGATACTTCAGAATTGCCAATTATGTTTGATTGATTGCACCTTTAAAAATTAATAACTTTCTTATTTTTAATCGGTTTATCTCAAACTTTCACTGGCCTATTTCTCTCATTTTTCTGCCTCTATTACAACCAACCTAATATCAAGTTTATACAAGTTTAATTTCATTATGAGCAAGATGTTTTGGTACCACACTTCTTTTCTAATGTACTTTAAAACAGATTATGCATTCAGATTAATTAATTTTCAGAACCCCCTATATCTATAAGTGGCAACTAACAGTCTTACTATCAAGGCCCTTTAGGATCGATGATAAAAGAAACCTTGGAACAATCTGATTTCACTTTGTTTCAACTAATGATTAACAATTGCTGCTATGTTGTTAAAGTTTGGGCACATTCACAAGTCGTCAAAGTCTAAATCTGTTGTTAAGGTACATAATTATATTTTGAATACATTGTTTGCTCGTTTTTTTTTTTTTTTTCGGGGTGTTGTTAGAATTATAAAAATAGGCGAGCATAGAAATAAAGTAATTTTACTTAATCCAGGCTATGATCACACATTACCTCGCCTCGCGGCAATCCGGGCCGACCTCCGCAGGTTCTGGTTTGCCCGATTGGCGACACGGGGGTAAGTGAACACTTTTTTTTTGCTCCCGCAAATTTGAAAATCGCGCCGGTCGAAAATTCGCCAGTAAGGGGGTAGTGAGCACTATTTTTTTGTTTTGGCCGGGGCACGTGCCCCTGTGCCTCCACCTGGTTCCGCCACTGATAGGTATATGGTCCACAGGACAGCCTTTAACAAAAATAGTAAGTAACAGTAATTTGAGAGGTTTACTTTGAATAAATACATACCGTGTTGCGTGCAGTAGAGTTCAACGGCGTTTTCGTCTAGCGAGTGACGAGTCCACGCCGGCTGCAACGTCTGCCATTCCCATCCCTGATAGCAGAGCGACGTCTTAAAGACGTCATATTTACGTCTTGTACTACGTCTTTAAGACGACATAACATGACGTAAAAAAGACGTAAACTTGCACCCGCGTACGTCGTCTTCAGGACGACATATTTTGACGTGATTTTTACGCCTTATTCGTCAAAGAAAGACGTCTTTAAGACGTCAACTTGTACCATAGGAAGACGTCATATGGACGTCATATTTACGCCTTTAGTTAAAGAAAGACGTCTTTAAGACGACATAACTTTACGTCAAAAGACGTAAACTTGCACCCGCGCACGTCGTCGTGAGGACGTCATATTTTGACGTGATTTTTACGCCTTATTAGTTAAAGATAGACGTCTTTAAGACGTCAACTTGTACCATAGGAAGACGTCATATGGACGTCATATTTACGCCTTTAGTTAACGAAAGACGTCTTTAAGACGACATAACTTTACGTCAAAAGACGTAAACTTGCACCCGCATACGCCGTCGTGAGGACGTCATATTTTGACGTGATTTTTACGTCTTATTAGTTAAAGAAAGACGTCTTCAAGACGTCAATTTTACCCAAGAAAGACGTCTTACAGACTTCGTGTATACATTGTATGGACATCAAATTTTGACGTGATATTTACATCTTATTGATAAAGAATAGACGCCTTCAAGACGGTAACTTGTATCAAAGGTAGACGTCGTACTGACGTCATATATTAATGTGATTTTTACGTCTTACTGGTAAAAAAAGACGTCTTTAAGACGTTAAATTGTAAAAAAGGAAGTCGTCATACAGATGTCATATATTTATGTAGTTTTTACATCTTTTAAGTAAAAATTACGTCTTAAAAGCATAAACTTGTATCAATAGTTTACATTGTACGGACTTGAATCTTTACACAATTTGTCCATCCTATTGGTTAAAAAGGACATCTTCAAGACGTAAATTTGTAGCAACGGAAGACATAAGGACACCAATTCGATGTACTTTTTATCCTTACATGAGCTTTACGTCTTTTTGTCCTCTAAATGACATCTATATGACCACCTGATCAAGGAAGAAAGTGTACAAATCACTCATTCTGAGCAATCACACGGTACAATCAAAGCAACAAATATTGCATCACATACGGTAATATATACATGCCAGACAGAAAGTAATTTTCATATTTTTAATGTACATGTAAATGGTGTGAAGAAGGATAACACAAAACTATAAAATACTTATTTCTATACCTTCTTTTTCTAACTTGCCTTCTATACGTACAGTGTCTTTCCATCCCCATCCTAATCTCATAATTGATTTTAATAAAGTTAACAGGCCATCACAAAGATATCTGTTTTGTCATAAAATGTGCTACTTTTTAAAGATAAACATTACAATTAAAGAACGGTTTTCATTTGCTTTCAAATTAAATTCACTTATCAGTACAAGAAACCATGACATATTATATTGCATAATTGGTTAAACTTATAAGTCTTGCGGTTGTGAGAAGCAGGTTAGCAGCATAGAGACTAGGTAAAGCTATACTGATACCCGCAGTTTTTTAGTAGATAAGCAAACATCACACTGGGGAAGCTCCTCACATTCAGCAAAACAGAATAGTGGAAAGCAGGGCATTCATCAGCATAGCTCTACCTCGTCTCCATGCTGCAAACCCGCTCCTCACAACCACAAGACTGTAATGCAGATAAAGAGTATCAGATAAAACAAAAGGTTGTTGGAAACAAGTCTTACCAGAGAGTCAAGACAAATGGCTATATGTCAACAGAAGTAATTGCATTATTAGCAGCACATAATACATCAAGTAAACACAGATGCTCATTCAATATAGAATTTCTGAGCGTGAAAGATAAATTCTTGTTACAAGGGGAATCTCTAAGTTTATGGCAATAATTCATATTCACAGTTTTAAAAAGGCACATGCAAATGAAGTATAAAACTATACAATCTATATCACACATAAGAGAAAAATGGCACAAATGATAAACACATGGCTTAGCTTAGTTATCTCTTACACTCAAAAGAAACAAGTTGGCAGCAAGGAAAACAGGGAGAGCTATGCTGATACCTGCAGAGTTTTCTGATGATGGTTGCTTGCCCGTTGAAACCACGATGTTCGCATTTGGCGATACAGCATATTGGAAAACTGTGCAGAAATTAGCTCAACTGTACCTATTCTCTGTGCTAGAAACCTGCTTCTTACGGGCACATGACTTAAATATAAGAAAAGGCATTACTGGCAGTGGCAACTTTCATTCTTATAAATATCATCAAAGATTTTGTTTGCGAATACAGAAGCTGAAGTATAAAAACACAATTTTGATCAGATTAAACATTCCTGCCAGTACGACTGGCTCAATTGGGCAATTCCAAGGTGACTGTGCAATAATGATGCAGAAGATATTTCCAACTTTAAGATAAAATAGCAAGCATGATGAAACAGTTTAGCACAAACAGATATATTCCATTGCTTATGTCACAACATTCATTTGGCAAGTTTGAAACTCCTGGGGTATTTTCACAAAGAATTAAAATTTAACTTAGATTCAATATAGGTAAGCCGTATTGTGCTTTCAAAATCACAGGTACAATCCAACAATTTTATACTTTTAACTACCAAAAATTCTCAAACCACAAAGATATTTATGGTTTTCTTAGAAGGCGCCACAGTGTGACACCCTTTAAAGACACATAGAAGTCAGCTCTCATGGGGAATTCGACACCGTTCGGGTGTTTACCCAATAACAGGTGTTGTCAATCACCAGGGTTAGCCTTCAGTTTTATGACCATTCGACCTTATGTAATGCTTTGCTTTTCCTCACCCGATCCGGCGGGATCCGAAGCTAGACTCTCCGAGAGATTAGGAGGTAATTCTTGACTGGCCTACGGGTTTGCTGTGTGCAGATTTGTACTCCCATTAATGTTATTTCCACCAAGTCTGGTGTCAGCGAATTATGGCCTTCTGCACATGGAAACTGACGATCCACTCACTTTAACAGTTGATTCTCCCAATAAATTTTTGAATTTTCCCCAACCGTTTTTCCATCGTTCGTTCGTACGAAGAATATCAAGGAGTACATCATGATAGGAAGATCCTTATTTATCCAACTGATTGTCTCATCATCGAGCTCCCGAAGTCCAGAAGCACCGTGAGGGGATTTGTAGATAGGACAAGCATCGATGACATGATCCATAGTTTGGATCTCTCCACAGGCACAGTTTGGCGATGGATCAGCTCCAATTTTATGCAGGAAGTATTGTGTACGGCCAACTCCAATTCTGATACGGTTGAGGTTGACCCAGCTTTTCTTGAGAGGTCGCTGCCACTTGGTTTTGCACAGGGCTCTGGGATGAACTCCTTCAAGTTGGTAGTAGACGAATTCCACTGGTCTGACCAGCGTTTTGCTTTCCAGGTGGGTAAGGTGGAGGGGGGCTTCTCAAACGGCAGCTCAGCAGCCTGTGTTGCAAAGTGTCTTCTAGGGAGACGCTGTCCTTCAAAGGCAGAGGGGCAGGAACAAGGCATTTATCTCTGTCATGCTTTTGGGCAAGCTTAGTGTACTGCGCATCTCGTCTGAGCTGAAAATAAGATATAAAACAGGCCTTTAAAAACTTTCAACACTTAAATGTTTGGAAAAGGTATATAGAGCCAATTCTTTGCTTTGTGATGATTTACATTCACCTAAAATTAAATTAAATTATAATAATATAATTGGGAGAATTAAGGAATTGACCACATCAGTTTTTCCCAATTGTTATCATTAATAATGGTCTTTTTCACTCGAACTTTCATATTATCTTTAATTGTACATCTAACATTGAAGTCAATACCTTAGCACCATTATCTCTCATCTGAACAATGTAACTAAGTCCCTTTATGGCTCGCTCAGATATGATGCTGCAAAACATTCAAAACCGCAGAGTATTTTTTAATGTTGACATAAAGTTCAATATGCTTTACATTTCTGTATATTATAAAACAAAGCTCACTGAATACGCGCAGTCCAAAACATACTTCACTTTACACATAAACCAAATCTGCATCATTTTTTAAAATTTGTTGGCGGTTCACGTGCCGTACCTGAGCAAGTCTTAATTGCTTAAGAATGGAATCGATTTGTATTGCATTTACCTCACTCAATTTTCTCTATTACCAACTTATATCATACACAGGTTTTAGGAACCGATACAAAGGGTGGGGGTGAGCATGAGACAGAGCATATCAAGTGTACGACATAAGTATATGAAACAGGTCAACTTCATAAATAGTAATTACAAATATACGCAAAATACTGATTTTTTTACCCAAATCATTATGTCAGTTTGTAAACCCTGTAATTCGTTAAAATTGCAAGTGACATGATTCAGTTCTACAGCTTTGCCATTCAGGTTTGTGGCTACACCTCACCCTCCCCATCCCCTCCCCCAATCTCTCTCTATAATCAATGGAGGGAAAAATAACCTGAAATATTTCTTGCAGTTATGCTATCGGGTGAGTGTAGACATCATTTTGGAAATATTCCTCTTCAGCTTGGACTCACGGTTTAGCTTTTGGGTGGAATCTCCTGTATTATGCACTGCTTTCAGATCCGGGTACATAGGCGCAAAGAATTCTAATGGATGAAGAAAGCAAAAAGAAAGGAATACAATTAAGAAAAAACTGTTATATATTTTAAAACTGAAATGTAAACAATTAATTAAATAATGAATTCTGCCAGAAAATTACTGCTTGGTAAGATTTATCAGAAATAATTTCTCATTGCTCACAAACATAATGTAAACACACCTTTGGATTTTAAACTTTTGTTGGCAATGCAAAACGTGATTCAGGATTGTTTTTGTAAATTATCAATACAATTCTAGTTTGCTGATGAGGGTAGAATAAAAGCTCCTTGACCTATGCTGAAGGGGAAATAAAAATGTTTGAAACTCGCAAAATATGGTCGGTTATTGCAACATACCTGCAGGTTTTAGTGATCTGAAATTAATTGAATTATATATACCGGTATATATAGTCAAACCTGCTTTAGTGACCACCTGTCTACAAGGACCACATTTTTGTTTCCCTTGAAAATGGTTTCTCATTGAAAATGTACTAAAGGAACCTGTCTACAAAGACCACCTGTCTACAAAGACCACTTTTGTGTTTCCCTTGGGCGGTCGCTATAGACAGGTTTGACTGTATATTTGAAACTACCGGTAAGGAAAATACGCCTTTCGAGTGAAATGATCAATTCTGTAGTGTCTAATTAGTCGGTGATCATGCACAATATGACAAAAATGTACAAAAATAATACAAGTACATGTACACATTTACCGATAATGGCTTCGACTTTTTCATGAGGCTGCTGATCCTTAAGGAACATCCAGAAGGCTGAGAGAAAGTAGCATTTTCTGCATGGTACGCCTCACGTCAATCCAATCTATTGTGGCCACAATGTGCTTTGAATCCACTGCTTTGACGAAAGATGTTAAAAAGATGCCTACAATTAATGAGAAAATAAATAACGTTAAAACAAAATGAATGGTTGATAATGTATGCATGTGCAACACATGTATAGGCCTACTACAAACTTCTTTGTACAGCCTGTGGGGAAAGAATTTTGTTTACCATTTACGGGTGTAACCGATTATTTCCAGATAAAGGCTTGTGTTTACGGTAGCCTATAGGAACACACCATGAATTGATTAGAATTTATACCATTAAAACAATTTATGGTAACACAAATTTGTGCACGTCTTCAAAGGTGAAGTTTTTTCTGATACATTTGCTGTCTAAAGACTAAACTCTGTAGAAACGACTTGTTTAAGGTTATATGTATGTGACACAAGTCACAATGCTTTATTCCTCTGCGCATCGCACTCACAAAGCTCAATTTCCAGACATCTGGGCCCAGTCTTATAAAAATTGCAATTAATTCAAATCATTTAGCTGCGCAAATAACCAATTCTTTTTATTTTTAAAATAATAAAGCACTAAATTCTCAAAACTGACATTACTCACAGCAGATGTGAGGCAGGCGTCGGTAGGCGTACGGTATGCCATTGTATTGTGCAGCAGTTTGCCGTGAATCACGTGAGAAAGTGTATATTTTAAGCCTTCATTTTTAGGAAAAATAATCCAAAAAAAGATAAGAAAATTGACACGAAAGGGGTAAGAAACATAACTACTTTTAAATCATGACCATTATTTGAACAATTGATGAAGATTTAGTTGATTTTGGGTTATGTTTTAGTAGGGTATCTCCACGCCGTTAGGGTTAGGGTTTTAAAAAATGGATACGAAACTACACTAATAATAATAATTATATTTGCTTATATAGCGCCTAACACTTACTTTATCAGAAGTCTCTAAGTTACTTAGTAAGCGCTCTACAATAATGCAACATAATTACCCTGGCTTTAGCAGAGCAGCTGTCACGTGCTCTGCATTTCAAGGAATGAATTCCTACCAGGGCCCCGTATTACAAAGAGTTGATATCAATCGTAACTCTTTGTAAGACGGGGCCCAGGTCCCCATTTACTTCACCTGGGTGGAGTGTGGCAAATGTAGATCAATGTCTTGCCAAAGGACATTAGTGCCGCGGCGGGACTCGAACCGCGGACCAGTTGTGATCGACAGTCGGCGACGTGTCCACTCGACCACGACACCTCTACATCAATTACACTAGCGCCCAGAATTGTTTGCAGAGCAGACCCTATGGTCGGCTTCTGTTTCTAAGTCTAAAGAGAGGAGCCGACCCTACCCAAATCAGACTAATCAGAATATCTAGACCTAGATCTAGTCAGATTTTATTGAAACTTTCATCAGTTTGCTTCTCTTATTTTTCTACTTTCTTTTAGTTTGAGAGTAGACTAGATCTAGTTGTATATTCAGGTTGGATTTCCCTTTAAAGTCATGTGCAGGCAAATGAATAAACTTTGCTTCAAATGATGCCCCAACCATGCATCCCATCAACAGGATCAAGATGTTACATAAAAATACATAGAAGGGAACAGCATGGACGTAGTACATACAGCACCAAGCTGCCTGCATTATGACACAATTATCAGTACACGGGACTACTTTTGTCAGCAGGTGTTGAAAGTCCGAGCTCACAATCATTAGACATACATATTAAACATGCATGTCAACTTTTCAGAACAGAAAACAGTAACTATAGATTTATGTACATTTTGTAAATAAATTAGGTAATTCTAAGACTTACCCATACTGTAGATTAGCAGGGGAAAACAGAGTACTGCACTGTACAATGGCAGCTGTATAACGGCCATTTAAACTCCGATCAGCTCCCAATGCATACTATATATACAGTACATATACACATTGTAATGTATTGTGTAGGCCTACGGCCTTGAGTATCACACACACAGCCTTTTTCAAATAGCGAGATTAGAGCATGTTTAGTCTTGATCGATATTGCAGACCTTTGCATGTCAAGATGGTGCACAATCTGATAATGACTAATGATTGGGGGCAAAGAAGTTCCCCATTTTCACCTCTGATAATTGCCCTATTTACTCAGTGACAAATGCTCATATTTGATCCTAATGGTTTCTTTTGGTTTCTACTGTTCTCTTTTTTTTATAAAGACGTCAAATGACGTAATAACGTCGTCCATACGACAAAAAAATAATGACAAATAATAGTCTTTGAAAGACGTCATATGACATCGTCCACACGACAAAAATTATTACGGAAGAAAATAGACTTTTAAAGACGTCATAATAACGTCGTCCATACAACAAAAATTAATGACAATTAATATTCTTCGAAAGACGTCATAATTACGTCGTCCATACGACAAAAAATTCATTGGAAAGAATAGCCTTTTAAAGACGTCATAATACGACAAAGATTATATTGGAAAGAATAGTCATTTAAAGACGCGTCATAATGATGTCGTAATAACGTCGTCCATACGACAAAAATTAATGACAAATAATAGTCTTCGCAAGCCGTCATAATTACGTCGTCTATACGAAAAAATTATATTAGCAAAAATAGTCTTTTAAAGACGTCAAAATGTTGTCGTAATGACGTTGTCAATATGACAAAAATTATCTTGGAAAAAGTAGTCATTTAAAGACGTCATAATGACTTCGTAATAACGTCGTCATTACGACATAAATTTTATTGGAAAAATAGTCTTTTAAAGACGTCATAATGTTGTCGTAATGACGTCGTCAATACGACAAAAATTATCTTGGAAAAATAGTCTTTAAAAGTCGTCATAATGACGTCGTCAATACGACAAAAATTATCTTGGAAAATATAGTCTTTTAAAGACGTCAAAATGTTGTCGTAATGACGTCGTCAATACGACAAAAATTATCTTGAAAAAATAGTTTTTTTAAAGACGTCATAACGACGTCGTAATGACGTCGTCAATACGACACAAATTATATTGGAAAAAATAGTTTTTTTAAAGACGTCATAACGACGTCGTAATGACGTCGTCAATACGACACAAATTATCTTGGAAAAATAGTCTTTTGAAGACGCCATAATGACGTCGTAATGACGTCGTCAATGCGACAAAAATTATCTTGGAAAAAATAGTTTTTTTAAAGACGTCATAACGACGTCGTAATGACGTCGTCAATACGACAAAAATTATCTTGGAAAAAATAGTCTTTTGAAGACGACATAATGACGTCGTTATGACGTCGTCCATACGACGTACGACGTGTTTACCACTTTACGACCAATTTATGACGTCTTTAAGACGTCAGTCTGCTATCAGGGATGAAGCCCAATATGTGCAGAGCACTGGACCTCGGCTGGCTGTCTGTAATACAGGGAACATAAAACAAGGATATATTACTACTAGATTGCCAATAATAATAGATTGCGAATAGTTATAAAGTGCACATGAGAGTTGTCTGTTGGAGCGCGTAACAGCTGCTCTGCCAGGCTCCTTTAACTATCTCTATTTTCTCTGTACTGGGTTTCTGCCAACTAGAGATTGTGGTACCATATTGTTAATGATACTGTACTGATCCTGCTAGACTAGTTTGAACTGATTTTTTGGACTGCTTGTGTCGTGGTTGTGACAACCAATATTCCGTGGTTCTACATATACTTGGCCGGAGCACAGCCTGTAGCCATGATGGAGTTACATGCAGTATATAGCCACTGGTCATCTAGCCTATTCTTCTATTCATGTGTGATAATCTAGCGTATTCTTCTATTCATGTGTGATAATCTAGCCTATTCTTCTATTCATGTGTGATCAACTGTCAAAAGTCTTTTTATGCCCTTAATTGAACTGGACTGCATTATCAATGGACTAGACCACAGATTCACAATGACTTTCGTTCATATGTTCCTGGTCATCATTGTTGGCCTTGCCTACTCCCTTTCTTTGGGAACAAGTAGTGGTACTACAGATAGTTATACCGTGCTACACATATCTACATGCAAGTGTAGTTTTTCATCAAAGACAAAATACATCGGAAAAAGGATATCCTACTACCAGACTGCCACATCCACATCTACCTTCCATGTTCAGCTTGTAGAGTGTGGGGATATACATCCAAATCCCGGTCCTGACATTCTTCAACAACATCATGAATCAAATAGCGAGGATTGTCTACATAGAAAGAATTCTGTTACATCAAACAGGATTCGGTATGATGTGGACATGTTACGGAGCCTTAACCGCCAGCACTTTCGAGTAACACCAACTGTGTGGAAAACCCTCCACACTCTTGAAATTTGCAAGCACCGTACAAGGCGAAGTCGCAAGGGAGGAAGATGCCGCCGTCGTCTACCGGCACAGTCTACCTTAGCCTCTAAATCAGAACATGTAAGATTTGCCCTCTGGAACGCCAGATCCTTAACAAACAAAGTTAATATGTTATGTGACTTTGTAATTGGTGACAGCATTGACATCTTAGCTGTCACAGAGATGTGGTGCTCTGGAGATGATCGTGATGACTTCACATTGGCACAACTTCAGTCTACACTCAAGAACTATGCATGGTACCACAATCCACGTGTGGGTCGTGCGGGTGGAGGCGTCGGTGTTTGTGTCAACAAATCTTTTCTAGTTCGAACATTTGAATCTCCAGAATTTTCTTCATTTGAGCATATCAAACTGCTACTGACTTCTCGCCAGCAAACTCCAGTGCATCTGGTTGTTATATATCGCCCTCAAAGAACAAGCACAGGAGAGATAACAGACCAGTTATTCCTCCAAGAGTTTTCAACTTTCTTGGAGCAACTGATGTCAACTCCCCATCGTCTTCTGATCGTTGGAGATTTCAACTTTCACGTCGACACTGAAACTGATCGCAGCGCTATTCAGTTTATAGACCTCATCACATCCCTCAACTTGAAGCAACATGTGTCCTTTCCTACACATCAAGGTGGCCACACACTTGACCTCATTCTTTCTCGTGACACTGAGAGTTTTGTCAGCGACTTCGGCTTAACCAGCTACCTTCCATCTGATCATGTAGCTGTTAAATGCTCCCTGCACATACGTAAGCCTGGATCTGTGAAAATCGCCATCAACATGCGGAAAATTCGTGATATTAACCTTGAACATTTTCGCAATGACATTCTGCAATCTGAGTTGTGTGTCTCTCCATCAAATGACACGAAAACCCTTATCGATCAATACGAGCGTGTCCTTTCTGCTCTTCTCGACAAGCATGCTCCGATGATCTCACGTATAGTTAGATGTCATCCGAACTCCCCTTGGTTCGATGACGAGCTCCGTACTGCAAAACAACAACTTCGGGCACTGGAAAGGAAGGCCTTTTCTCCAAGAGGCCTTGAAATCGACCGTCAGATTTTTAGAAGTGCCTCCCACCAATACAACAATAAACTATCATCTGCCAAAAAGCGGCACCACAGAGATCAGCTGAAAGACTGTAGTAACCGTGAACTGTTCAGAAAAGTGGATCAACTTACCCGCCCACGATCTGCAAAGGTCCTTCCAAGTAATGACAGTGCAGTTCCTCTTCCTGAGCGGTTCCTTCAATTCTTTGCTGAGAAAGTCAACAAGATAACTGCAGAACTGCAGTCATCATTACCTATTGACACTGATCGACTTCCTGAACACCAGACAACTTTTTCATTTGACAAATTTAAGCATGTCACTGAAAAAGAAGTGTTGCAAGCTATCACTAACTCTACTTCAACGACGTGTAATCTGGACCCGATCCCAACTCACTTGCTAAAGAAATGTCTTCATGAACTTACACCTATCATAACTTTTGTTATTAATGAGTCATTTAATAGGGGTTGTTTTCCTGAAAAATTCAAACTTGCAAATATTGTACCAATTCTCAAAGGCTTGAAATGTGATTCTGATGTACTTAATAATTACCGCCCTATTGCAAACTTGAAGTTCTTTGCTAAGACATTAGAAAGAATGGCAGCTTTACAGTTGCAACGGTACTTAAATGATCATGAACTCCACGCAAAATTTCAATCTGGGTATAGATCATTCCATAGTGTTGAAACTGCCTTTTAATACTGCGAATAACAAATGACGTATTGTTGACACTTGATAAGGGTGAGGAAGTCATACTTGTCCTCTTAGATTTCTCGTCTGCGTTCGATACCATAAAGCATGATGTCTTGCTGCAACGATTGTCGCAAAAGTTTGGTATTCGCAGTGAGGCACTCGACTGGATTGAGTCTTACTTGAGAAATCGTAATCACACTGTTGTTATAGGAAATGAAAAATCGTCTAGTTATTGCAATTCTCAAGGGGTACCTCAAGGTTCAGTGCTAGGTCCCCTGTTGTTCACACTGTACACTGCTCCACTAGAGTCACTAATTGACAGTCATAATGTTCATAAAATGTTCTACGCTGACGACACTCAATTGTATATTGCATTTAAACATTCAGATGTACGAGATGTTATTTCTCAAATGGTTGACTGTGTTCAAGCAATTAAAGAATGGTCACAAATCAACGGTCTTAAGCTCAATAGCAACAAGACTGAATTCCTTCACATATCTTCACGTTTTCGTTCTACAGATCATATATCATTTATTGACTTAGATGGCACACAGGTCAATTCTGTCAGGAAGTGTCGTAATTTGGGCGCGATATTTGATGATAATTTCACTATGGACAATTTTGTTTCACAGAAATGCAGATCAGCATCTTTTGCACTTCACAAAATTGGGAAAATTCGCAATCTGATAGATAAACACACTACTGAACGCTTGATTCATGCTTTTGTGGCGTGTCATCTTGATTTTTGCAATAGCCTCCTTACTGGGATTTCGACTCGTCAAGTGCAGAAGATGCAGGTTGTGCAGAACTCAGCAGCTCGTCTTATTTATCGTATTAGGAAACATGAATCTGTGTCTCTTATTCTAAGAGACTTACACTGGCTACCCATTCACTCTCGCATTTCATTCAAAATATTGTTGTTAGCTTATGAATGTTTTTATGATTTTGCGCCTCCTTATTTGACAGAGCTGTTAACATTGTACATACCTTCTAGAAATCTTCGTTCTAATAAGAAAAAATTGTTTGTTATTCCACCAGTGATGACCAGGTCATATGGTGAACGCAGCTTCGCTCACACTGCCTCAACTTTATGGAACAATCTCCCGGAACATCTAAAAAATATTGACTCCATTGTTAAGTTTAAGATTGCTTTAAAGACGCACTTATTTAACATTTAATTCATCCATTTTTGTCTGTTACCCAGTACATCTTGTCTTTGTATTCTGTTGTGTTTTCTCTAGAGCGCTTAGGGACATGTTTTATTACTATGTGTTATGCGCTATACAAGAACGGTTAATTATTATTATTATTACACATTTGATTGGCTAATTTGACAAAGAATGACCCTTAACATACCCCTTTCAACTCACTGAGGGGTCAATATATACTTGGATGTGTAATCAACCATGGTTGATAAAGTGAGTTTTAATTTAGGAGATTATTGTGTACTTACTGACGGTGTTGCCAGCACTCTTCTTCACCTCCTACGGTCAGGGGTACCTTCCTCTGACAACGCTTACCCTCCTGGGTAAACTGCACACAGGTAAAGGTGTACTGGTTAGCCATTATAACACTAAGCAATACGACGACGACGAATTCAAGTACGAAGCAAAAGCCAAGTAAAAATCTCCAAGCGACTTGTCTAGGACAGAATCTAGCAGAGACAGGCAGATTTCTTGCCCGTCATATCTTACACGTAACCTAAAATTCGATTTGCGCGCGCGGTTTCTTTGAATGCATGGTCAATTGAAATACATCACGTGGTTTGAGTAGACGAACGAATCACATTCACCCAAAGCAAAGGCATTTTAATGGCAACGGGTGCCAAAAATGTACAGGCGATAACTGTCATGCTATTGAGCCTACCGTGCTACAATCTATTGTTATGCTAATATAATGTTGGAATTCCAGCGAACCTCGTACTTTCTATCGTCTGATGCTGTTTATTGATAGAGCATTATAGGTTATTATTTGAACTGGTACTATTGTGCTCCTGCATGACCAGTAAACCTGCACAAAATTCAGTGTTAGAGGAAACAGCTAGAAGAAGAAGAGGAAAGTGAACAATCATTGTGTGATAACTATTTCTTTTTATATCACTAAAATCGTCAGACAATCAGACCGCATATTAGACCTACGTCAGGGGCGGCCGAGCGACTTCAAAGTGGGGGGCTGTTACACCCACAAATGTAATAACGCCCACAAATGTAATAACACTTTACCCACAAATGTAATAACACTTTACCCACAAATGTAATAATTTCACCCACAAATGTAATAACCACTTTACCCACAAATGTAATAATTTTGAATCACCCACAAATGTAATAATGACTTTACCCACAAATGTAATAAATTTGAAGGGATATTTTGTCGAATTTGTTCAAAACTAAAACCCTGTAATAAAGCATGGGTATAGCGCGCAGTCTTTACTCCAGACCCGGTTTTTTCAAAAATTTAAAAAATCTTCAAAACTAAGACCCCATAATCCTTTTCCTGTGGAATAACATGAGAATCGAGCGTAGTCTTTCCTCCAGACCCGGTCATTTCAAAAATAAAAAACAATAAAAAAACAAAACAAAAAATTCAAATCTAAGACCCAACAATCCTCCAAACTAAGACCCTGTAATAAAGCATGGGTTTAGAGCGTTGTCTTTACTCCACACCCGGTTATTTCAAAAATAAAATAAAACTAAACAAAACAAAACATTAACTTTAAAACTAAGGCTCCACCATCTTCCAAACTATAAGAACCTGTGATAAAGCATGGGTTTAGAGCGTAGTCTTTACTCCAGACCTGTTTAATTAAAAAAAATCTTCAAAACTAAGACCCCATCTTCAACAGAGATCAGGTAAAGGTTGTTAATATTCTTTATCTCATTGTATAATTAAAATAATTATTTCCTTTTGATCAGTCATACTTCATTTCAACTCCGCCTACTCTTGAAGCATCTGAAAAGTATTACTGAAAAACTTTTGAGTTGTACATGTTAAGTAGTTTTATATGGACGAATACTAAGTTACAGAAAGCCAGGTACATTTAGTATTTCGGCATCTTGTTCTCTTGTTTTCCTAGCTTAGAAGAATTGTCACGTGTTAGGTTGTTTGCGTTTTATATCAAGTTCAGTTGATGTTATCAGGTTCAATATTGCCCAAATTATAACCTTGTTTGCTTGTAAAAGACATGTGAGTTACTCCACCTTTTATACGTAATAATTATTTTGGTTCTGTTACCGTCTGTATATTACTGAAACAACCTCTTCATTCGTTTGGAATAAAATACTTTCTATCTTACAAAATCTATGTATCCATCATTGCATCACTGTAAAACCATAACCTCTGCAATTTACTCACATTAATTGAGAGTATATAGTTCATTCAAAACATGCAAATATGTTTCGCGTGATCTCGTTATACAGCTATTTATGATTTGTTATATGAAAGTATGCGTTGTTATTTGCTTGTTAACCGATTATCATTTCAGACTTGTTCTTGTTTATATAGCTGCTTGAGTGTTTCAGAAGTAGGGAAAACTGTAATATAAATGTGTTTTGTTTGTATTTGCCTTTGAATAAATTTCGTTCTCATGAATTCACACCGTGTACCGCGTACCAATTGGTAGTCTTCAGTATAAGTAATTGATACATTCATCACATGAAGAAAGGTAATTCATTCACGCACTCTTGAAAATATAACATCGCAATCCAACGTTTCAATGTCACTAATAGCGTACATATATATATATATGTTACATATCGTGAACATATTTCATAATCACATGCATAAAACAATCAGCGTCAATATTTAAATACATTTAAGGTAACTTATTCGATTACTTTTTTTTACGAACATTGAATTCCAGGATATTTGTGGGCGTTAGAATATTTACATGATTAAAAAATCGTCGACGGTCAACGAACCATCGAATCGGTCCCTCCTCTGTGTGTTATATATATGGACCATTTTGACTGATTCGTCAGTTCGTGTGACCGCCGACCAATCATTTATCTGTGACGTGTTGTATCCACATATGTAATAATGTAATTTATTTTTAAATGAAAAAAAGAGGAATAAGATGGTGGGTCTTAGTTTCGAAGATTTGTTTAAATTTCTATTTCTTTTGAAATAACCGGGTCTGGAGGAAAGACTACGCTCTATACCCATACAGACAAAAATGGAAAAGTAATAGAGGAATACTTACTGAAACACAATTTAGTATTCCTAAATGATGGCTCGGGAACCCGCCTAAACCCAACTACTGGTGAAACTTCTTGTTTAGATTTAACTTTAGCAACTCCTGCCTTAGCCAGCTCCATTAGCTGGAAAGTGTTTTCAAATAAATTCGGAAGTGACCATTTTCCTATATATATTGAAATTGACAAAAAAAATCATAAATCAGATAATACGAAAGATGATTTAATTCTAAAAAGGTCATTCAAGAAGGTAGATTGGCACGCTTTTAGTAAAATGTGCGATCAACGAATGGACACTGACTCCCTGCAAGACGCAGATGTCAAAACTTTTTACGGAAATTTCATGGAATCTCTATATAATATCTTAGATGAATTACACACTGTATCCAAAAGAAATAACAAAAGAATGCGAGATTCAACCCCGTCCCGTGGTGGACAGAAAAATGTAAAATAAAGATTAAGGAACGAAACGAATGCAAAAATAGGTTATTGAGAATGTGGAATGAAGAAAATCTAAAAATATACAAACAGAAAAAGGGCGAAGCCCAAAGGATTATCAGACAAACAAAACGAAAGTTTTGGCTGGATTACACGTCAAAACTGAACAGGTTCACCTCAATCTCAGAACTATGGAATTTGATTCGCTGTCTGAAGGGTACTCCAAATAAAACGCATGCTAAGATATCAGCCTTAAAAGTAGATTCAAAAGTAATTATAGATGACCAAGAAAAAGCTAACGAATTTGGAAAGCATTTTCTGAAGATCAGTAGCAAAACAAAAACAGGAAATAAAGAATTGCTAGATGAATATAAATCTATCGATTATAAAGGAGAACATGATTTAGTTATCAATGAACCTTTTACTATGATAGAACTTGAAAAGGTTCTTAATATAACAAAGACATCAGCACCTGGTGAAGATGGCTTGACATATACTGTGTTTCAAAACCTTCCATCCAGAGCTAGGAAAACTTTACTCAGTCTTTACAATAGAATATGGACTACCGGGCAGATTCCGGAACAATGCAAACATGCAATGTTGATACCCATCCTAAAACCAAAAAAGGACTCCTCCCAATTAACATCCTACCGACCTATCTCATTATTACCTTGCTTTATCAAGATATTTGAAAGTATGGTAAAGGAGAGATTAGACTGGTACATAGAGAAAAACGAATTTTTGAATAATATACAACATGGTTTTAGAAAAAAGAGAAGCTCAGTAGATAACTTAGTACATTTAGAAAATGAAATTCAGAAATATTTATTTGTGGGTATGAAAACCATAGTCGTATTTATTGATTTGGCCAAAGCCTATGATACTCTTTGGACGAAAGGATTAATCGTCAAGTTACGTAGAATCGGTCTCCAAGGAAACATATTGACATTTTTAAGAAACTATTTGTTGAACCGTACCTTTCAAGTGCAAATAGGTAATGCCAAATCGGCAATTACGCATCCTGAAAACAGTTTACCCCAGGGTAGCATTTTGAGCTCCCTCCTTTTAATATAATGATAAGTGACATACCTTTAAGACCAGATATACATAGCTTGATTTATGCAGATGACATCGTTATTTGGGAATCAGGACATGATGTAAAACAAAATATCCAGAATGTACAAAAATATCTAAACATTTTGAACTCATGGCTCAACCCTTTCGGACTCATTATGTCGACAGAGAAAACGACCCCATCTTATTCTCAAACAAAACAAATGATGATAATTACGATTTGTATATAAGAGGTCAAAAGTTGACACCACAAAAGAGCACAAGTATCTCGGCGTCATCTTTGACAAACGGTTAACTTGGAGGCCTCATTTATTAGATATTACTAAACGATGTAAAGGTAGAATTAATGCTATCAAAAGTCTAGCATACGCCAAGTGGTCTGGAGATGCAAAAGAACTAGTGATGGTATATAAAGCATTAATACTATCAATAATTGACTATGGTTGCGAAGCATACAACTCGGCTACGGCAAGCGCAAAAAATATGTTGAATTCAGTTCAGTACCAATCATTATTTGTTTGTGCAGGTGCTCGGAAAGGTACATCCCTTAAAACTCTGCAAGTCGAACTAGGCGAAATGCCTCTTGATTTAAGGCGAGAAATGTTATCAATTAAACTAAGAAAAAGAATCGAGTATGCGCAACCATCCTCTGAACGAAGATGTGAAAGATTGTTGGCAATTCAATATTCTTGGAGGTACTAACTCTAGATTAGCCTTTGGACGTAGAACCAAGGAATTTGCATTAAAATTTAGTTACATACTAGAAGAACCATTGAAGTATTTTTTCAACATTCCCTTTTGGCAAATACTCTCTCCCCACGTATCATCTGAGCTAAAAGAGGTGATAACGAAAACAGATAACTGTTTTGCTCAAAAACAAGCAGCCCTAGAATTGATAAACACGAAATGGAATAATTATTTACACATATATACAGATGGATCAAGATCACCGGAAAAAGACTCTGCTGCTGCGGCATTTCATGTGCCTTATTATGATGTTTCCCAATCTAAGAGATTAGCTAATTTCACATCTTCTTATAGAGCAGAGATGGCCGCAATTGTACTTGCCCTAATATGGTTATTACAACTCCCAGGTCTATACACCGGGGCAGTTATCTTTTCCGACTCTTTGAGTTCACTCCAGGCCATAGAATCTCGTAAGGACGAATCTTTTATTCTTGAAATTCTAACCCTATGTAGTCAACTAAAACTTAAGGGCACCCAGGTCAATTTCGAATGGATTCCCAGTCATTGTGGTTTACAACACAATGAGGTAACAGATAAGATTGCTAAAGCAGGACTAAATAAAAACATAGAAATCAACAACGCACTTACTAGAGCAGAATCAAACTATGTTATAAAGAAATACTACATAGAGAAATGGCAAAAAAGATGGAATGAAACATCATCACCCCTACGGGAAACGCAAACTCTAGTATCAAAAACATTTGCTTGCTACTTGAACAACAGAATTAACGAATCTATTCTACATGGCATAAGAATGGGGAACTTAGGGTTAAATGAAAATCTTTTTGAGGTGAAACAACATGAGACCGGATATTGTTCACACTGTGAGCACGAAAAAGAAACAGTTAAACATTTTTATGCAAGTGCCCACTCTTCCTTATAGAGAGAGCCATGCTTATAACAGAATCTGGCTTAGAAAACGAAAACACAATCCCAATACTCCTGAACTCCACAGATACTAATCACCAACAGGCTCTGGTTAACTTCGTATTTAGAACTAAAAGGGTACACTTGTACCCATACTAACCACCTTGCACCGCACATAATTATTTGAGCCCAAGATGTTCTCTTTTATAGTGAGTGATGCATGAAGAAGAAGAAGAGGAAAGAAAGAAGAAAAAAAAGGAAAAAAAAAAAAGGAAAAAGAAAAAAGAGAAAAGTACTCAAGAAGAGAAAAGAGTATAGACTATATTAATGAATAGAATCTTCATGTATAATTATGTTCCGTTATTTACTGGTTTTCGGATAAAATTTTGAAGAAATGCGGTGGAGACGACTAGACCTATTGGTGGACGTCGGAGGGCCTAGGCTCAGCACTAGGCTGAGTTGAGAAACTTGTCACAACGTACCGTGTCCGGGTTGGTCCTTGTACGTCCTATATAGCCGATAAGCCTTTTGCTCGCCAGCCACTGACCGCTTCAACAATAAATAAAAAAATAAACTTTTAAGAATCCAATTTATCCAAATCTACATTTATATACTAAAAAAAAAGTATATCTAATTTGAAAGGGGGAAAAAAAACCCTAACAGAAGAGGCGTAAATATTCACTCCTGAATGATAAACGCCTATAAACCAAAGCAACAACAACAACAACAGTTATTCCACAGGAATGAGATGGTGAGGTCTTAGTTTAAAGATTTTTTATTTTTGTTTAAATAACCGAGTCTGAAGTAAAGACTACGCTCTAATCCCATGCTTTATTACTGTCTCAATTTGGAAGATGGAGGGGTCTTAGTTTAAAAGGTTTTTTTGTTTTGTTTTGTTTTGTTTTGTTTTGTTTTTTGTTTTTAACTTTTGAATAACCGGGTCTGGAGGAAAGACTACGCTCAATACTCATGTTCTTTCACAGGAATAAGATGATGGGGTCTTATTTTTGAAGATTTTAAAAAGTTTTGAAATAACCGGGTCTGGAAGAAAACTACGCTCTAAACCCATGCTTTATTACCGGGTCTTAGTTTGGAAGATGGTGGGGTCTTAGTTTAAAAGTTTTTTTTTTTTTACTTTTGAATAACCGGGTCTGGAGGAAAGACTACGCTCAATACTCATGTTAAAAACTCATGTTTAAAACCGAAAGTCTGAGAAATGAACCTCAAGGACGTAAGATGGCATTTTGAAAAGGGTGGGGGTGAGTGCGAAGTACACATGTGCATACAGAGGTGATATTTGCGCGCGCGTAAACACAAGTAAAGTACCGTACGTATACGTACAATGAGCTAGGCCGTCTTGTTGAGTAAATATAATTTTCTCAAAAAAAAAAAAAAAAAAGAAAAAGAAGAAAAAAATTAAATAAAATAAAATAAGCAAGGGGGATGGAGGAGGAAAATTTCTAAAAATAGTCATTTATGACATGTAATTGTACGCATGTAGGCCCTATATATGAATATGTGAACAAAAAATGCATAAAATAGTGTGTGGCAAAAATAGTCAACTGTGACTAATTGCCAAACAAAATCAAATCAAGAAGAAAAGAAGTTATTCCACAGGAATAAGATGATGGGGTCTTAATTTTGAAGATTTTTTTTTTAATTAAGCGGGTCTGGAGTAAAGACTACGCTCTAAACCCATGCTTTATCTCAGGGTCTTGTAGTTTGGAAGATGGTGGGGCCTTAGTTTTAAAGTTAATGTTTTGTTTTGTTTTGTTTAATTTTTGAAATAATCGGGTGTGGAGTAAAGACAACGCTCTAAACCCATGCTTTATTACAGGGTCTTAGTTTGGAGGATTGTTGGGTCTTAGATTTGAATTTTTTGTTTTGTTTTTTATTGTTTTTATTTTTGAAATAACCGGGTCTGGAAGAACAACTATGCTCTAAACCCATGCTTTATTACAGGATCTTAGTTTGGAATATGGTGGGTCTTAATTTTAAAGTTTTTGTTTTTTTTTTTTTTTGTTTTTGTTGAAATAACCGAGTCTAGAGGAAAGACTACGTTCAATACTCATGTTATTCTACATGAATAAGATGATGGGGTCTTAGTTTTGAAGATTTTATTTTTGAAATAACCGGGTGTGGAGTAAAGACAACGCTCTAAACCCATGCTTTATTACAGGGTCTTAGTTTGGAGGATTGTTGGGTCTTAGATTTGAATTTTTTGTTTTGTTTTTGTTTGTTTGTTTGTTTTTTAAATGACCGGGTCTGGAGGAAAGACTACGCTCGATTCTCATGTTATTCCACAGGAAAAGGATTATGGGGTCTTAGTTTTGAAGATTTTTTAAATTTTTGAAATAACCGGGTCTGGAGTAAAGACTGCGCGCTATACCCATGCTTTATTACAGGGTTTTAGTTTTGAACAAATTCGACAAAATATCCCTTCAAATTTATTACATTTGTGGGTAAAGTCATTATTACATTTGTGGGTGATTCAAAATTATTACATTTGTGGGTAAAGTGGTTATTACATTTGTGGGTGAAATTATTACATTTGTGGGTAAAGTGTTATTACATTTGTGGGTGTTATTACATTTGTGGGTGTTATTACATTTGTGGGCGTTATTACATTTGTGGGCGTTATTACATTTATGGGCGTTATTACATTTGTGGGTGTAACAGGGGCACCAACGAAAAAGGGCACTTTCTGGAAAAAAGGGCACCTACAGAGAGAAATCTCAAAGCGAAAATATACAATTTTGTTTAGACGTTGGTATATACCCCTACATTGATTTCTTGTTTGTTTCTCTTTATACATCATCTAAGATATTGCTTGAGCATCATACTTTGCAGTTACGTGTGATGGTTTGAATATTCATTTGCGAGCGAGCAAAGCGAACGAGGACAAAATTTAAGCTTTGTGAGGTCTCAGTGCGAAAAATTACATTTTATAAAGAGGAAGAAAAAACAATCCTGATGGGGTTATAAGCACATTCTCATAACGGAAGCCTCAACAGAACTTTGATAAGTAACATAATTATATCATCTATAAATTAATGCGAGCGAGCGTAGCGAGTGAACTTTGGGGCAAATTGCTCTTAGTCCCTTTAAATTAGGGGCAAGTTTAATGATGAGAGGAAAATGGGACCCTTATCGAAAGGGATAAGACACTTATTAGAAAAGAAAAGGAGCACATGTCAAAGTACAAAGGGTAGTTATCAGAGGTGGAAATTGGGCACTCCTTACACCTGAAAAGAGGCACTCACCAGGGATGAAAAAGGGCACTTATGATAATAAGAAAAGGGCATTTGTCGACGGAAAAGGGGCACCCATCAGACTATGATGGGGCCGTTTATAAGAGGTAAAAGGGGGGCATTTATGAAAAGGGGATAGGTCTCTTATTAGAAAGGAAAAGGGGCACGTATCCTTGCTAAAATGGAAATTATCATATGTGAAAAGGGGCACTTACGCTTCTGAAAAGGGGTACTGACCAGATATGAGAAGGGGCACTTATAATAAAGGAAAATGTGCATAGGTTGACAGAAAAGGGGCACCGATCATATTTTAATAGGGTAATTTATCGGAGGTGAAAGGGGGCTTTTATAAGAAGGGGGAAGAAGCTCTTATTAAAAAGAAACAGAGGCACATAAATAAACTGGACACCAGTCTTATTACAAAGGAAAAGGGGCAGTTGTCAAAGTAAAGAGGCACCTCTCCCCTATTTCGTCCGTGTGTACAATCTATGTATTATCTGTTGACTTGGAATGTTGTTTTAATTTGCCATGAGACAAACACGTTTTCCCCCTTCTATATTCACCCAAACATCACATCACTAAGTCTTGTGTATTCTACCAATAGACCAGTTCGTAATTAACACATGGTACGAGTTCAAATGACCCTAAGTATCCACAGACAATTGGGAGATGGTACGTTTTGCATTTGAGGATAATCGCTGCTAATGTGATAGCGGTGACTGGCTTTTGATTCCCCCTTTTGAAAAGAATACCTTCACTTTGTGTAGGTACCATGCATAGCATGGAATGCACTTTTGATTACGTAATTTTCATGACCTCTATCTATTGTAGATTGTAGGCGATCATCAACATATGTCTTACAGACATTATGTAAGCATTGGCGGTAAAGTACTACAATGACATAACTGCATGCAAACATACAAAACAGGCCCCACGGAACGTTTTGAGAAGTGTGTGTCGGGGGGGGGGGGCTAAAGCATTTACGATCAAACCGATCTCGACTAGCACTTGTGCTAACTTTTGGTTTTGTTTTTTTTAGCAACAACTTGAACTTTTGTATAAATGTGTTTTATGTAAGCATTAATTAAGCTTTTGCAGTAATTCATTGTTTTGTACGTTATGTACAGTTTGTATTTTATTGTTTTGCCTTGCATACTTTGTTTTATGATGTACATACATTTTATTGTTGTTAATAAAACTTCAAACTTCAAACTTCAAACTTCAAGTTCAAGTTCATTTTATTCATAACCACACAAAACATGATATAATCTTTTACATAAAAAGAGACTGGTAATAGTATATACATTAATCAACACTACGGGTTTCACGTACGAAGCCCTCTTTGCCAAGATGTCTTCTTTTTTTTGGGGGTGGTACTTCAATTTTTGTTCTTCTTTGTCCCAATCGGGAGATTATCACATGCATAACAAGAATTTTTATGTCTATGTTGTCTTGTAATTCACATAAATACACATACATATTGGCTTTTTGTAATGTTGTCCAGAGGGGTGATTATATCTGATTAGGAACAAAATTTTGAAATTTTATTACAAAATTATTTTCATCCAGGAATTATGCAGGCCTTCTCATTTTTAAAAATATCTTTGTGAATGCAAATATGAAGAAAAAAAAATAGAATAATTTCTGCTTAAACAAATTTTTAAAAATGTTGATGGGGGCGGGGGGGGGGGGGATTATTGCAATTCTGTTCACGTTCATCCCACCTGGGCAAATACCACATTCATAGCAATTGTTGATAAGTTCTTTTCTATTTTACTTTGTAAGTACATACACATGAACATATTATGATTGCTTGAATGCTCTATAATGGGATGATTAAAGAGGAACACAAATCTTAAAACCCTAATTTACTTTTGTTTCTTTACCCAGGAATGATGCAGACCTTTCTCATTTCTTTTCTTCTTTATGAATATATATATACACATGAAAAATGTCTAAATTATTCCTTATAAATGTTTTCTTTGCATATAAATCATGTTCCAATTCTTTGTTCCCAATCACTCCATTTCTCAGAATACCACAATGACAAGAACTTGATTTCCCTTTTCTGTTTATACTTGCAAATAATTTTGCTTAAGTGAATACTGTAGATCAGGTTCACAGGCAAATAAAATATTAATTCGTCTTTTCTTTATAATTATACTATAATCATAATAAGGAAGAAAGGGGAAAAAAGAATTCAGCAAGCAAATTTATATTTTATATATCATATAATATAAAGATTTGCTTCTTGAAGACTTTGTTATAAGATCCACAGAAGCAATCATATGTCCCATTTTTGATTCTTAATAAATATGACTTATCAAATCTGTGCATAATCAAAGACATATCGAGAGCATCATAATAATCTGCTGCCAATATCACCTGAACACTGTTCTGGGAATCGCCCAACACTGAGATAGGGGAAAGTCTTGTAATCCTCCTTCTCAATGTATGTACTGTCTACAAACCTTCCAGCCTCTCAAAAGCACAACTCTACATCTTGAAGATACCGGAAAGCCGGTGTCACAACATTTAGAATTCTACTTTAGATTGAGGATAGGCTATATAATACTGTAATTCTCTTGAGTCATTCGAGGAATGTTGCATTAGTTAATTTGCATCATTTGCCATCATTTCATCTTTCATCAATCCAAAACGAACTGGCTGATACCGGCCCAAGGCAAAACACCTTGTGCGGGAACACCAAATCTACTTTTAGTGATCACCACAGATTCTTAAGTCACCAAAAAATGAACTCCGTCTCAATTTCCAAAAGAAGCAGGCTATATTATGAAACCATGGAGCTATATATGTAGAAGTCTACTAGCTCCATGATGAAACCTAGCTGTCCCATGCAGTACGTATCAGTCTCAGCATGGACCGTCTCAGAAAAGCTTTGCTGCAATGCGGACTCTTTTTCACATTTGTCAAAAGAGATCGAGGAACGACTTAAAATTACATAACGGATCACCTTATTCGTCTCAACGACGAATAAAGTCTAGTTATTATTATTATTATTATTATTATTATTATTATTATTACTGAAGTTTTCGGGTAATTCCACACAGTGTTAATAATAATTACAATAGCCTTTTCGCTATACTTCTTTTGTGTACGTGTGCATGGTGCAGTGGCGGATCAGGAGGGGCGGGGCCCCCTCCTAGCAAAAAAACAGGTAAAAACACCCTTTTTGAAAAAATAGATGGGCCCCCTCCTGGTGCCCAAGGGGTGGAAAAATAACCCTTCCGTAGGGCAAATTTTCGGGTGCCAAAAAAAATTGTGCTCACTACCCCACTGAGCGAAAAATCGGCCGGCACGATTTTCAAATTTTCGCACGAAGTGGGCCCCTTTTTAGGCCCCCTCCCTTGCCGCCGGCTGGATCCGCCCCTGGCATGGTGTATACCTTTCACCAGGAAGATCTTCCTGCTTTCACCGATCCGTTTTTTATCATTATAAATACTACTTGATAGTAGGCCATGCGCCTATATAGCGCCTTGTGTCGAAAGACGCTATCAATAATAATTGCAGGAAAATGCATCGAGGGGTCCGAAATTTAAAAAAAAAAAAAAAAAAAAAAAATGTCATCACATGATTTTTGTGGTGCCTCCAACATTTTCTGGAGCAATTTTAGTTTTGGGCGATTTTTTTTTTGGGGGGGGGGCAGATTCTTCTTCTTCTTCTTCTTCTTCTTCTTCGATCTTCTTCTTCTTCTTCTTCTTCTTCTTCTTCTTCTTCTTCTTCTTCTTCTTCTTCTTCTTCTTCGATCTTCTTCTTCTTCTTCTTCTTCTTCTTTTTCTTCTTCTTCTTCTTCTTCTTCTTCTTCTTCTTCTTCTTCTTCTTCTTCTTCTTCTTCTTCTTCTTCTTCTTCTTCTTCTTCTTCTTCTTCTTCTTCTTCTTCTTCTTCTTCTTCTTCTTCTTCTTCTTCTTCTTCATCTTCTTCTTCTCCTTCTTCTTCTTCTTCTTCTTCTTCTTCTTCTTCTTCTTCTTCTTCTTCTTCTTCTTCTTCTTCTTCTTCTTCTTCTTCTTCTCCCTTCTATAGCTTCCTTCTTAATTCTGCATAATTCTTTATTCTTTATTATTTATACCTTGCATCATAGGCCTATAGTATAACATCATGATCAACATCCTTTTTTTTCTTCTTATCCTCCTCTTATGAAATCTTCTTAGTTTTCAAAATTGCTTGTTCCTTTGCTTCTTCTAGCTTTTCTTTCTTCCTCTATATATTATAATCCCCCTTCTTTTCTCTACTTTTTTTATTTAAAATATATTCATATTGTGCCGGTATACACGGGTACACGTACGTATGGTAGTCAGATATAATTACCGGTATGTGCTAGCTACACGTTTTTTTTTTTTTTTATCGAGATTTTTCGAGAGAGCTGTTACCTTTAGAGTTTATAGTTTAGTCGAGTCACGTCGGCCGGGTACGTATATGCGAGATAGCGATGCGGCGAGATCGAGATTAAAATTGACCAGCCCTACTTAATACTAATTTTCCTTCCTGACCATTTCTTACCAGTCGCCGATCCAGCTCTATAAAGTCTATCCAAGATGAGGTTTATGCTCACATTTTTAAGGCAGTAAGTTTTATTTGTCTTTCTAGATTTATCTTATCATGCTTTACTGTAGTACTAGTTTACTTTTAAAGTTATGGAGTCAAGTTCATCCATTGTTGTAGTCCCAGGAACTGGAAATTGTGTTGGCTGGTAATGGCCAGTACTACTACTACTCTAGTATTGTAGTAAGGTATTTTTGTGTAATTGATGCATGCAAGCAAGCATATGCACAAGTTACTTACTTACTTTATTTTAAGCCATTATCAATCCACTGCAGCATGAAGGCCTCATCATGCTGTCTCCAAAAGTTACAAGCGCCACCAATCAGCCAGGGGCCCGTTCCTCGAAACCGTCATTGCGTCTAACTTCTTGACTATCCGCTTCCCATTGAAACGTGTGTTAATTCTATAATACACGTTTCAATGGGATAGATTTTAGTCAAGAAGTTAGACTTACGACAGTGTCTGTTATGACGGTTTCGTGTGACGCTGCCCAGTAGGATATGATGTGGAGGGGGATCGGGAGGGGTATTTATGCACACAACAAGTCATAGACAATCAAGCTCTCCTGTTGCCTTGTTTGCTGTTGGAATGTGCATCATGACTTTTAATGTTTTAATAAGACCGCCAAACTTCACAGTCCTTTATCGGACATCTAGATCTGGATCTATTTAAATAACATAACGGGGGAAAACATGAATGCTCTTTTAATTATTGGAAGGCCAGAAATACTATGATTGTGCAAATACTGTTTATGAATGTCATGTAAAAGAGAATTTAATAGTAAAGGAAATGGAAAACAAGAATTATTTACTTACCAACACAACAGGCAACCGAACCTTATTTCATTTTAAACTTCGGACGCGCCCGCTAATTCAAAGGAATTCATGAAAATGAAACGCATTAAAATAATTTCATAGAGTCTACGTCGATTAAATTTAAGAAATATAATTTTCTCTTTTTGGGTAGATCTAGAACTAGAACTTAGAAGCAAGGTCCCAACAATAATTTCATAGAGTCTACGTCGATTAAATTTAAGAAATATAATTTTCTCTTTTTGGGTAGATCTAGAACTAGAACTGAGAAGCAAGGTCCCAACACCCACACAATATTTTGGGGCTAAAATCTCACGAAAATGCAGTTTTCTCATTTCATTTTTAGATTTTATAGAGCTGATATCATTTTTTTAATTCAAGAAACTACGAATGAAATATTACAAACAATATTATACGACGCTCCTAAAACACTGGATACCAGCCAAAAATTACACTCGATGTTGACAGTCCGAAGTTTGCAAGAGCGCCATCTTGCGGTAGGGTAGTCTATATATGGCCCTAGCTCCAAGCAACAGACGCCATTAGTAAATTATCCGCGATAAAGTGAACAAGTATCTCTTAAGCAAGGCTCAAAATACACGGGGGCAACGGGCGATTCGCCATTCGCCCCCGTGAGATACATAATCGCCTCTGTTAGATTGCTCACGGAGGCGATTGCGTTTTTGGTGTATAGATCAAGTTTTTTACAACATGGCGACCAAGAAATGCACACAATGAAAAGGAAGTGGCTCTTCCCCAGGATTAAAGGATTGACAACAAATTTCCAATTTTAATTTTCTAAGTATTTTTTTTTCCAACATCAGTGAGTTCAATTGATTGTATTTACTGCTGCACATGTATTTTAATAGATGTCATCGATACACCCTTCACGCCATTTTAATTTGCGAGTAAGCATTGCGTCCTCAATGTTTTTAGATTAGCATGTATTGTTGCCTCACTGCTTACGCTGCGTGCTCAGATCATATTGACATGGGCGCCATTTTAAATTACGAGTAAACAAGTTGTTTACTCGTAATTTAAAACGGCGGCGCATATGCACTCTTGTAACAGTGCAAGGGTGTATTGTCACTAATGTGCTGATTTTTAGTGAATTCTGGTGAGTTTTTTTTTTCGAAATCATTAGAGGGTGTCTTAACTTTGTTTCCTAGACAAAAAGCATGTTAATGCTCCTATGAGTAGGTAGAACAACAGCACAGAAAATGTGCACAGGGACTGCGGAGTGGACAGACACAGTAGACAATGGCATGGTAGAGCCTTCGCACAGAGACCGCAGAGTGGACAGACACAGTAGACAATGGTATGGTAGAGCCTTCGCACAGAGACCGCAGAGTGGACAGACACAGTAGACAATTGCATGGTAGATCCAGAGAATGGCTGATTCAAATGGGGAGACTCTTTCCTATCTGGATTCTTTCATCTCTCTTTTTCTCTTTCTTTTTTGTAGCGGTGAAACTGACTGGAATGCCCAAATGAAATGTCAAGGTCAGTCCGATGTGCCTCTCAATACTGAAGGTCACGACCAAGCCAAGGATGTAGCAACATACCTAGCTAATGAAAAGTTTGACTATGTTTTTTCAAGTGACTTGAGCAGAAGCCTTCAGGTTTGTAAAAATGTATATTCTGTGTCCTACTTTAAACAAGTCTGAGAATTTTGATTGAAGGAGTTTGATTGACTTAGCCATGTAATGATGTATAGGGAGGGAGGGGTGCAGGAATATTTATAGGTACAGGGGAGTGTTTCACAAAGACTAAGATCAACTTTAAGTTGGACTTAACTATGGCAGGCCGTTCATGGCACTGTTTGCTCTCACCATTATGATCTTTAGATAATATTTTTTCCTTCAGTAATGAATTATCAAAAAAATATAAAGTCTGTAGATTTGTGACCATGATTTGTACGTCCCTTGAGAGACAAATGCCAGTAACTGGTGAAAGCAAACAGTGGCATGAACGGCCTGCCATAGTTTAGTCCTACTTAAAGTTGATCTTACTCTTAGTCTTTGTGAAACACTCCCCAGGAGTGATTTAAGAATAATAATATCAAGGGGGAGGAGGGGATGCTTCTGGGTTCTTGCATTTACTTTCTACATGGACCTCACAAAAATGGGAAGGGGGCAGGCTGGAACCCCCCTAGAACTGTTACTGTTTCAGTTAAGATGAGTTTAAAGCCATGCTGTACTAGAAGCCCTACTGCAAAAATCCCCTCGAGCGCCATCTCAGGTCAGCTGTAGCAGTATGGTCCCTTAACTTGCTGCACTGTTGGTTCTCGCATCGAGTCCTCTGTCTGCAAAGCAGAAATAAGGTATTTGGTTATGCATTATTGGCAAGTTAACCATGAGGTGTTCTGTGCAATAAACGGTACACTAGGGCTGGGATTTCATCCGTCCAGGATATTTTTAAAATTGCAAAATGTGTCCCAATTTCTAGTTGAAGAGAGCACAGTTAAACTTGGAGTGAGCTAGGTATTTAACTTTACATGTACAGGTACATGGTCTTGTTTCTATCTATCTACATGTGTATATCCAGTTTTCTGCCCCCCCCCCTTTCTCTCTCTCTTCTATCTGTATCTCCTATCTCTCTTTCACTCACTCTATCTCTCTCTAAATATATCTCTCCCCCTCTCTCTGTCACCCTCTCATTCTATCTCTCACCTCTCTCATCTCTCCCTCCTTTCCAACTCCACCCTCTTTCTCTCTCTCTCTTCCCTCTCTCTATTTATATGTTTATAATTCTCTTTATGTTTTCTGCAGACTGTACAGAAAGTGGTAGAGCTTGGACCCAACCCAAAGCTTGAGATTGTACAAGACAAAAGACTACGGGAACGGGTGAGTTCATAGTGATCTTACGAGGGATTACTGATTTTCATGCCATGATGACACTCCCCCCCCCCATCCCCTCTGCTTCTTATTGTCGCGAGCATCCTCCTCATTTAGACCAACCTTACTGCTTTCTTTCTCCACCATATTTTTCCATGAAATCTTTGGTCTTCTTTTCCCCCTCGTGCCATCCACTTATGGATCCCACGCTCTTTTCAAAGGTTTGTTAAAAAATAAAGCTGCAGCATGTATTAAACAAAGGCTCCTTCATGTACTTATCTCTCTCTGTTTTAAGTTTCAAAGTCCTTTTCGATTCTTTCTTTCCAGTCTCCATCCCTCTCTCTCTCTCTCTCTCTCTCTTTATCTATCTTCTCATTTATTATGTAATTTATAATCTGTTCCTCTTGATTTTATTGCCACACTTCTGCCTCTATATCATTGTTTCTCGTTCTCTCCTTTCAGTCTCATCTCTCAATTTCTCTCTCTCTCTCTCTCTCTCTCTCCCTCTCTCTCTCTCTCCCTCCCTGTCTCTATTTCTCTCCTTCATATGATTAAATTATTGTATTACTATGGTATATGTATGAATTTGTAAAACATTTTGTGTTTTGTCATTTTACCTTGTAAAATCCATGTAATTCAGCCCCTGGGCTGCCATGTGGAATTCTTTGAATAAATACCAATACAATTTCAAATTCAATTTCAATCTCTCTCTCTCTCTCTCTCTCCGGCCTCAATTCCATGCTCTGCTGTTTTCAGGCTCGAGGCACTCAATTATGGCCCTTGGCGAAAACTGATTTCGTTCTAGTCAAGAGCTTGTGTTCACTCAGGTAGTCGATATCCCTTGTTCACTTCCCTTTGAAACCTTTCCGATTTCAGTGAACTCCCGCTCGCTGATCTAGTGAACATGATGACGTTGTGCGTGTGACGTAATGCATACCACGTACCTGTAGAGCTAGCTAGATACTAGACAGAAATAACCGTCTGGTATGGGTCATATTTTAATAAAACTGACATTTGTCAACCTTCCCCAGGCCAGTGGAGCCAGATGTAATCTCAGCGGAACAACCGTCAATATCAGAGACTGAATCTTTCGGTCTAGCTAGAAATGTACTATCATTATAGATATTAGATAGAGATACTTATAATATTGCCCTTCATTACTTTTGAAATCTATCTCCTTTTTCCCTCAGAGCTTTGGTGTGTATGAAGGAATGTCATTTGATGTGTACCAGCATGCCCTCCAGAACTGTGTTGGACAGTTCGTTGTAGAAGGTGGAGAAACAGCAGAACAGGTACTCAACAAAATATTTTGTGTTTCAAAGGAGAAAATGGGAATCTTAAGGTCTAATAAAAGATTGGGGGGGGGGGGTGGTCTCAAATTAAATTAAACTACCAAACGTTGAAGACTAGGAATGAATACACCTTTTCACGGTTACAAAAGTGCGCATGCGCAGACATGGGTGCCATCTTAATTTAAGATAAAACAAAGATGTTAACCCCACTAACCTCTAGAAGTCAGTGGTTTACGCGTAAATTATAGCGCCCATGCAAATACGAGTAAACAAACGGGCGCGATAAACACGTGCATGCGAGTAAGTAAGTTAACTAGGCCAGGTCAATACTAGTAATACATGTAGTATGCACCGTACGCGTCATCATATTTGCATGAGCGCTATATACGCGTAAACCCCTGACCTCTAAAGGTCAATGGTTTGTTTACTCGTAAATTAAAATGGCGCCCTTAACCGTGAAAAGGTGTATTATATTGACCAGACAGATTTGGTAGAAACTGGGGGAAAGCTGGGTATTAACAAGGAAAGGAAGGTTAGCAAATTTTTGCGTATGGTCTCTTACCATACTTGAAAATATGATTGTGCTTTTTAGTCATTTCCCAGGAGATTTTGTGAGTTGTTTCTAGGTGCTGCTCCAGACAACACACATACATATGGTGGAATGCCCATGTCTGGGCGTACTGTTAAAACAAAACACACAACCAACACAAAATATCTGTCTCTATTACAGCAATACACTATTACACTAAAATAGTGGGAAATATCTCATTTTAGTACTTTTTATCCACCTGCCTTGAATTGCTGTCTTTGTCGTAAAAAATCCTAAAATGCGAGTAAAGTAAATGAGTATGCAGACATGGCCAAATGGGAACCTTTGTTTTTGCAATGTCAAAATGACACCGCCACCTTTTATTGTGAAAATGTCATTGTTCTTGCTAGAATTTTGACAAAATTTGGGGCACGCTTAATCTCTAACATTTGAGGAATAAGATGAGATCAAGCAAAAGGGGAAGACAATATCGAAGTGTGCAGACCCTAACTTTTGTTGCGAAATGCACTGCTCTTGTTTGACTCTGCATTCTTCTTTCTTTGAAAAGTGTAGGGCTGCTGTGTAGTGCACTGCATAACAATAGCAGTACTTACCAATGCATTTTGCAACTTCTCACTTTTGACCTTGCCCTTTATTCTGATGTACTTCTCATTCCATGGCTGCAAAATCATAACAAATATGGTATCATTTTAAAGAGAAATAAATGTACTTTATAATGATACGATGATAAGAGAGATTTTTTTTCTATTTGAGGGGTTTATTTTGTTTAAAAAAGATTAATAGTTGTTTGTGTCTCCATTTTACTAGTCATACTAGGAAAAAATAGGAAACTTAAAGAAATCTTGTGATCTTATTGGTTGATAATACTGTTTGATATGTCAAGTTGTTTTAAGTATGTCATTGAAAATGCTAACCTTATGAATGAATCCCCCTCCCAATTTGGTATTTTGTAGTAAAAGTGACTCGGTTTTAAGTCTTCATGGCTTCTGACTACTATGAATCTGTTCAACTAACATTGTACAAATATACACCGTCTTGAGAGGTTCTGGTCCCTCGCTGACTCCAATGCTACCATTTGCTTCGGGTTGTGCACCTCAGCAAATAGTACTATTGGAGTCACTTCTTGCCCATATTTTTATTCCAGAGACTTGAATAAAGTCAGTATATATTTGTTTTATATACTTCATTCATGTATTCATTCATAGGATGTCAACAGAATGTCGTGTTCTTATACTCAACGTCGAAGTTCAATTTACTTTAATATTTTACACACTGCGACATGAGTACTGTGTTAATTTTCAGTTGAGGTACTATTTACAGCTTGGTTGCCGTAAATAGTACTTTTTGCAAAATAGTGTGTTCATTTTTGATCATGTGACACATTTTTAACCAATCAATGAACAAGAATATATGAATGACATATATAAGTATTAAAAAATATATAAGAAGTTGTGTTTTCTTTTATTCGACCAGGCATTACAGAGATTAATCGACTTCCTCAACGACATGTGCAAGAATGTGAAGATGCAGGAAGCAAACAAGACCAACAGTGCAAAGAGTTCTGGAGGTGCCTCAAGCACTGACGATACTGCATCCAACCCAGCAGATGGGGCTACATCCAAGGTCTTTGTATCTGAATTCACTGGAGAGGACAAGGCAGCGAATCCTCCCTCACGTCCTCCTCTCCACACACGGCTTCATGATCCGAAGCTTCCTCAAGTACCTACACTGCGTCATCAACGTCGAGATCCCCGAAGGTGATTGGCTGATCGACGACGGATGCCCGAACACGTCTCTCAGCACGCTGGTCGTGGAGACAGACAAGGACGATAAGTTTGATTTTGAAAGGCTGATATGTTACTTCATCTACAAGGTGGATCATTTTTCATAGTGACTGAGGGGAGTGTCTTTGCAAACAGCCAGTACTTAGGAACTAACAGGACTAGAAGCAATAGAATAGGTTAAGATATAGTGTAGCCAGGCTTTATGCAAACTGTGTTTGGAACGCCCTTACTCAGTGGAAATGAATTCAACTCATCCTGGAATACACAATGTATATAGACAAGTCTTTAACCCCCCCCTTCTCTCTGTTTATCTCTATGTTTCTCTCTCTCTTTCTCTTTCTCTCTCTCTTTCTCTCTCTCTCTCTACCTTCCTTTTTTTTTCTCTCTCTCTCTTTCTCTCTCTTTCACTTTCTCTCTCACTTTCTCTCTCTCTCGTTCTCTCTTCCTCTCTTTCTCTTTCTCTTTCACTTTCTCTTTCACTTTCTCTCTCTCTCTCTCTCTCTCTGTCTCTGTCTCTGTCTTAGTCTCCATACTCAACTTTATTCAAAGGGGTCTCTCAAAGCTCAAGATAATGGTGGTGCTTAATTGTTGTTTATTCTCATAAATTATTCATAGTATTGAGACTAATTGTGGAGTAGTAAAGAAAGTGTAAAAATGAAAATGATGCACACTTTCCTTGTTATGGGTTTTTTCCCCATGCCTCAAAGTTTGATGCAGTATAGGGCAAAGAAAGAATGGAATGACTTTATTTTATTTATTTTTTTTTTTATGTATTTATCTTGTAATCAGCCAACCTTTGATGTTTGCTTTTTCTTCTTCTTTTTATGAATTTGATACATATTTTGATTTGCTGTGGTGTTTGTTTTTTTTATTTTTGTCAATCTGTGCAATAGGCAGTACAATTAGGAATAGGAGTACCAGTATATTACACATATGAAAGAAAGATAGGTTTTCAATATTGTAGAATTAAGTTGACAATTTTTTACAACTCAACCTATATTTCATATTGATTGATGGATCTTTACAAGCCATTTCTGTCTCGCATTGATGTTTCATGTTAAGATATTGATTTGATGAATAATTATATATGCAAGTTCTTTTTGCTAACCTACAAATGTAAAATATACTTTTATTTATGTGGATGTGTGATCATAGAATTCCTGTAAAAATGATTTTACCTGCTCTGCCTTATAGTATTTTGGTACGACTAGGTTGCTGTTGCTTTGTCAGACAACCATTATCAATTATTAACATTGTCAAGACAAACCAAATTTATGGTATAGGTATGTGTAGATAGGTATATACGGACAAGGTATATGTATACTAATTTATACGACGATTTGAAGTACGACGATTGAGACTAGGTATATTTTCATTGAATTATGTACTGACAGTTTCTATGCAATACAGTTTTAGTCATCTTCCTGATATCCAAGAACTTTACAGAATTGGTCAACGGTCCTCCAATAGGCCATTTTCATAATGTAGTCAAATTCAATGCACAAATCTCTGTAAGGTGCCTCAATACAAATTATTTCATTCAACTGTTACGATATAATAGTACATGTATTCTTCTTCTTCTTCTTCTTCAGTACATGTCGACAGACTTGTTAGTCCATATAAAGACACGGAACGAGGCACATGGTCATGGACTAGAATGATCATTCAGGAATTGTAGGGCATGGGACCTAAAGGAATCAATTGATCCCGTGTTGATAACGCTATCAGGTAGCTTATTCCAATCCTTGCACGTACGAGGAAAATAGGAGAACTTGAAGAAGTCTGTCCTGCAATACGTCTGTTTCAAATGTTGGCTATTGCTGGTTGAAGAACGACGGATCTAGTAACAGCAAGAGGTGTTAGGGTCCTCGGGATGGCAGATTGACCGCTCTGGATCTGCTTCATGAGAGCAAGTCTTGCAACTTCTCGCCGATGTTCCAGTGAATCCCACTCCAGATCCCTTAACATGTCAGTGACGCTAGCACGTTGACTATAGTTGTTGCAGACGAATCTGGCAGCACGCCGTTGGACCATTTCCAGCTGCTTGATGTACTTGGCTTCATAAGGGTCATAGACACTAGCTGCATATTCTAGATGAGGTCTTACTAATGCAAGATAGGCAGTGCTCTTGATGGTTCTCGAACAACCTCTAAGATTCCGCCTTAGCATTCCCAGAACCCTGTTAGCCTTCTTGCTAATGTGAGCATACTGGAAATCCCACTTGTATTTGTGGGTTAGGAAGACTCCAAGGTATTGGTGATGTTCAACTGGATCCAGGTTTTGGGTATGAAGAGTATAGGGGAATATCAGCTTCTTCCTCTTGTTGGTCATATTCATGACAAAACATTTCTTAGCATTAAACTTCATCTGCCACTTGTCCCCCCATTTTTCAAGTTGATGAATGTCCTTCTGTAGACTCTCACAATCGGATAGGTTTTTAACGACCTTGTATAAAATGCAATCGTCAGCAAATAGACGAATTTCAGACTGTAGATTTTCGGTGATGTCATTTATGTAGAGCAGGAACAGCAGAGGGCCGAGGACTGTCCCCTGCGGTACGCCTGACTCCACTTTGTGCCAATCGGAGCTTGTGCCATTAATGACGACTCTTTGTCTTCGTTTCGTGAGGAAGTTGATGATCCAGTTAAGTAATCTCCCACGAATTCCATACATATGTAGTTTGGCCGCCAGCCTTTCATGAGGGACAGTGTCAAAAGCTTTCGAGAAGTCGAAAATTGCTATGTCCACCTGATGTCCAGAGTCGATTGCCTTAGCCCAATCATGGGACGCAAGTATCAACTGGGAGGTGCAAGAATGATGCTTTCTAAAGCCATGTTGCTTGGGAGTAAGGATATTGTGACGTTCCAAATGCCGACTTATATGAGAATGGACTATATGCTCAAGAAGCTTACTGCATGTCGCTGTCAAGGACACCGGTCTATAATTCGATGGTAGGGCTTTATCACCTTTCTTGAACAGCGCGGTGATATTGGCTAAAAGCCAATCCTCAGGTAGATCTCCACTGTCTAAGGATTGTTGGAATATGTCACACAGTACTGGTGCTATTTCATCTGCGGTTTCCTTTAGCATCCTGGGACATATTCCATCAGGACCGGTAGCTTTGTTAATGTTCACTGTCTTAAGCAACTTTAGAACCCCTTCTACTGTAACGTTGACATCGTCCACAGTTGGTAAGTTGGTAGGAGTGAAAGGTATCTGGTCTAGGTTTTCCTGGGTAAACACAGACTTAAAGTAGTTAGCTAGGGATAGCGCCTTGTCCCTGTCGGAGACAAAATGGACTCCTTGATGTCGGAGTGTCGGAATGCCCTGATTTTCCATACTCTTACTTCTGATGTATTTCCATAAACCCCGAGGATTTTCATGTAGATTTTCCACAATGTTCTGTACAAAGTGACGATGTTCTTTCCTAAGTTCCCTTTTTACAGCTTTCCTAGCATCCTTAAATTGTTCCCATTGGGCAGCATCGCCTGTCAGTTTCGCCTTTTTATGGATACGGTTCCTAACTCTAATGAGACGTTTGATCTTGGTATTGATCCATGGTATCGTGTCGCGAGTTGACGACATCTTTGACGGAACAAATGACTCCTTCAATTCTTCAAGACTTTTCTTTATTTTTGTCCAATTTTCATTAACGGATCTTGATTCAGGTTCACTACTGAAATACTCCTGAGAAAAACTGTTGATTCCATCACGCACTTTACCAAAGTCAGCCTTGCCGTAGCAGTAGATCTTGCGACGAGGCTTAGGGAGCTGTTTGGGCCTGGTTTTGATGGAACATACAACCACATCATGGTCGCTCATTCCAGTATGAACCTCGACTCCTTGGATGCTACTCGGGATCGAAGTGAACAGTAGATCCAAAATATTGGCGGTTGACTCAGTGGTGCGTGTGGGTTCAAGTACGTGCTGTGTTAAGAAGTGTTTGTTGGCTATATCTAGCAGGTGCATTTCACTTGAGTTTGCCGTTTGTATACCATCACCCCAATTGATAGATTTAGCATTAAAATCTCCAGTCAAAACTACATGTGGTATGCTTGTAGTCTCCTGAGGAATTTTATCCAAAGATTCCTCCAGGTTCTTCCAGTCTCCTACTCGGCTGTCAGGAGCACGATAATAACACCCTACGAGAAATGTTTTGCCTGATGTCAATAAAATCTGGGTCCATATTATTTCAGTCTCTGCATCAAGATCAGGACGAGGTAAGCTAGCTAGACTATTATTAACCGCAATAGCTACTCCACCACCAGAACAATTCCTATCTTTCCTATAAACGTTGAAGTTACTAGGAAATAGTTCGGAGGAAGATATGGAATCGTCAATATGCGTTTCCGTGACACAGACGATGTCCGGCTGATGTTCCTTGATGATGGCATGGAATTCTGGAACTTTCCCTTTGAGGCTCCTTGCATTTAGACTGGTACACTTTAATTTATGGTCCAATTTATATTTACTCCTACTCCTACTTTTCTTGGTGGATGGTTGATTTTTACTTCCACCAAGCGGTTTCCCAGCAGGTTTACTACCACCTGTACTACTAGATTTCCTCACTGGTGACTGTAGATCAGATTCACTATCGTGTGATAAGTTGAATTCTCTTAGAGTTTGAAAGGAATTTTCGTCAGATAATTGTTGATTAGGGGCGAAAAGTGAGTCACTAAAGTTCATAAATTCACAACATGGACAGCACCACTATCTATATAGTCAGAATGCGAACTACATACATTAGTTGCTATAATAATGATAAAACGGTGCTTATAAAGCGCTTAATTTCCACCGAAGTCTCTATTAAGCACTATAACAAACATGGCTTGTCCTACCTGACAACACGTAATAATATATGCAATTCACATTCTGACTATTGAAATACAATTATTCGTAACAGGTAACACGGCACTTAATGAAGATTGTGCATTAAATTTGATTACATTACGAAAATGGGGCCTATTCACTTGTAAAGTATTGTGAAGAAAGTTTCGAGAAAATATTGCTCATTGTTTTAATATCATCCAACCAGCAGTAATGTGTGCCGAAGTATTTCTTTATTAGTCGGTCCCCTCATTTCTTGAATTTAATAATAATAATAAAGACATTTATAATGCACAACATATCCACCCAGAGGGTGCTCAAGGCGCTTACAATGAGCTACATATGAACTATACTTAGATACAATTATGCTTACATTACATTATACATTGTGAAAAACATGTTATAGTTAAAGTTGGCCATTAGATAAGTTTTCAGACTGGCCTTGAAATGATCTTCTGATTTACAGTCCTTACGTGTGTTGGCATTTTGATTTTCATGTCGTAGAACTCTTTGAAAAACCATTTGGTGAATGCTTCCCTAAAACTCAGGGTAGCATCTCACGAAACCGTCATAAGTACAAGTTCACCGACATCCCATTGAAATGCGTGTATTAAGTTTAACACGCGTCTCAATTGGATGTCGGTGAACTTGTACTTATGACGGTTTCATGAAACGCTGCCCTGATGTCAGGTCACTCCGGATAGCTTACCAATAGTTTGCATTGGATGCAAAATTTGGGAAGAAAAAAAAAGAAATACAAGAGCCTGTAAATGGTGCCACAGACATTTTCCCACTACCTACACTGCCAAAGAATTCATTTACCAGTGTCTAACAATTCAACAATTTCTTTGTGTTCTTTGGGCACTTTATTTTCTAGGACAAGTGCTTGGATTTTCAGTCCAAAATTGACTTTAATCTATCTATCCAAGTATCTTCTCCCGGTTCGGAGGTTGATTGCAACATCTCTCCATTTCACTCTATCTTCCGACATTCTGGTGCACTCTTGCAGTTTTAGTCCACTCCAGTTCTTGACATTCTCTTCCCAGTTGATTCTGGGTCTCCCTCTTGGTCTAGTTCCTTCCACTCTTCCCTCCAACACATCCTTCAAGAGGCTTTGGTGACTTTAATATCACTTGAATAGTCGGTTTATCAAGTTCTATCATGTATTCAATTGATTTCGTTAATAAAACCAGATTTCTTGTCAATCATTATATGCAATGGTTTTGGTCAATGAGTGTTGATTATATTTATTGTAAATCATCAGTTCAGAGCCAAAAGGGCATTAACTCTGTGTTAAAGTATATGAGTATAAATGACGCCTGGCTGGAATGCTCCCCAGGGAGTGGAGAATGTGCATATATTGTGTGCGGGCAAGCCTGAATCCGATGACCGGGTTAATAATATATATCTGTAAAGCGCTTAGAGACATCATCGATGTATTAAGCGCTATATAAAAGCGGAATATTATTATTATTAAGTTAACGTTCCTTTGGCTCTAAACACAAACATTTTGTGTGTTACCTGTTTCTTGTTTTATCCAATCAGTATTGGTTCAACTTCATAACTGCTGCTATATAGGACTCTGGGTAAAATTCAACTTGAAACCACCATAATTAATGCAAAACATATACAACAAACGAAATATGATGTATTAGTACAAGTAAGTACTAGTTACAGAAGTAATATGAAGAGGGAGAGATTACAACTAGTTTATGGGGAGATGGAAGTAGAAAGAAACCGGGGAAGATAGAGGAGCATCGTGGAAAAGAAATTAAAAAAGAGAAAAGAAAATGCATTTTTAAAAAGAAGATTGAATGAAATAAGGGAGATGATGTGTATGTGCTAGAGATCTGATGAAGTAGTGAGAAAGGAAGGAAAGATGGAGCTAATAAAGAAATATAGGAGGCAAGAGAGTATTTAAATGAAAAACTAGATGATCGAGTGAGGGGAAATGGAAATGGAGACTAGTAGTTTAGCATTAGTCTGCATTGGTCATACAGAGATTGAGATACTGAATTTTTTTAACCTTGAAAAATTTATGTCGGAAAGAAACCTTGGCCAAACATCTATTATGGATTGCACGTACATGAGCGTAGATTATGGTGTAGGTTAAGGAGTCCAGGCGCTTTATTGATTATGTCTACACACTAGCATAGCGCCCACGATGCAACAGGCTGTTAATAAGACTACTAATGCATTATGTGGTAATGAGGCCAACTCGCCGAAATACTGTAAGTTTGAGTACTTCCAATGTGGAATTTTTGTTTTTATATAGCTGGTAAATACTGCATGTTTGATTCAAAATGTTGTACGAATTGATTTTCAATTTGATGCTTATTATGAGTGGAATTTTAATGTATAAATGGGCAAATCGTTCAATTCAGTCCCATGCCTTGATTAATGTGTCTGCATCATGTTTCATAATTTATGCTCATGAATTCTTCATCTGTTGACTCTAAAACTGACTCAGCTCTGTCTCCTTGTCTCCTTCATTCCTGTAGAATCTTGCAGATGAATTTCAAATTTACTGTGTTAATTGTTAGAAAATCAAAGAGGCTTGTACCATTGTACATGATGTAGACTCAACTTGAATTGATATCAAGCATTTTCAAGGAATCAAGCCTGGCTTCATTCAAGTTCAAACCTCAACAAGTTCAAGCCAAGGCAAGCAAGGGTGGCGCTAATGTACTTTCGTTTCCAGACTTTGACCCATAACTCTGGCGTGGATATACCCTACTAAAACATACCAAAAAATCAACTAAATCTTCATCAATTGTTTAAATAATGGTCATGATTTAAAGGTTGTTATGTTTCTTACCCCTTTTGTGTCAATTTTCTCATCTTTTTTGGAGTATTTTTCCTAAAAACAAAGACATAAAAATATACACTTTCTCACAGGTTTCACAGGTTTCCAAACCGCTGCACAATATAATTGCGTACCCTACCGACAATGGGGCGCGGGCGTGTGCGTGAAGTTAGCGACTGTAATGTCTCAGATCTTCATTAAAATCAAATAAGTAATTCACATTATGACGATGATGATCATTATTACGGTCGCTAACTTCACGCAAGAGTGTTCACAGGGTTAAAACCTACATGGATATTTTGTTGTTGGTTGTCGGACATATAGATCTATATGTTTTGATATAAACTGTAGTTACTGTGAGTTACTTTTCTTTTCTTTTTTTAATTGATTTTCTTTTGTTTACTCATTATATCCAATCATCTTAACTACAGAATGCTAAGACTGATGACGCTAGTGCACTGAGGGATTTCAGTCAGCTGAAAGTGAATAATGAATAACTCTTTGAGCCGAGGATTGTCACTGTGCTTTTCCTTGGCCTGGCTTTAAGCTATTGGTAGAGCGAGATTGGAGCTTTGGAAATTTAAACTTCAAAAAGACTGATCAGCGTACCATACAGAATGTCAAAAGCAAGGTCTGTTACCTGTAGAACACTTCAATTTTGGCGAATGATAACAAAAATTAAAATTAAACTTATTAAGAAAATAGATTCCTACCTCTCTTTGTTAATACCATTTTCAACTATTTTTCAGTTGCTTTTCCAATTATAGCATACTGGGTATTTTTCTATTATGGCTCATAAATCTTGTCCCCTCCTCTACTCAATGGCCTTAATTTGCCCTTTTTCTCACTTTGCCTTCGAGAAAAAAATTGAGACAGTTTGAGGAGGAGCATGCTACCACAGAACCCTCTGTATCGATCATAAACTTGCCCAGCGACAAAAGTTACTTAGGAGTAGTGAGCCATTCAGCTCTCGAAAGCATAAAAAGAGCTCTGTTAAAAAAACAAAAATACACCAGCGTGAGAAAAATTGCACTTATACAACACCAAATCCTAAAAGAGCTCCCGCAGACTGAAATTATTTTTTACACTGGAATTGCCTTTACCATGCTTCACTTAAAGTTCCTTATATTATGTTGCTATACTTTTGTTATGTGTTCTAGTTTGCATTTATTTTTACCTGTTTAAACAAAAGAAGACGAACAATTGAGCTAAATGGCTGAAAGACAGATTTTTCAATAAATATACCATCATTATAATTGTAATTACAGTCAAACCTGCTTTAGCAGCCACCTCCAAAGAAAATCCACCTATCTACACAGACCACATTTTTTTTCTTTCCCTTGAAATTGGTTTCTCATTGAAATGTGTACTACAGGAACCTGTATATAAAACCCACCTGCCTATAAAGACCACTTTTTCATCTACCTTCAGTAGTCTTAATATAAAGGTTTCAGTGTATAAAAGATGTCATCAAATGTTCTGTATTCATGTCATTCTTTTGTATACAGGTACCCTGTTTATCTCCTAGGCAACCCACAGAATAGGGTTTTCTTCACAGATTTCTGCTTGAAGCTGGTGAAGAATAAGAAGCCTCAACCACCCAATGTTGTTACATTTGAATGTGACCTCCAGTGAGTGGAAGTTTTGTTTGTATTTTTCATCTGAATTTAGTGGTTCCATTTAAGTGGTTTAAAGGGGAAGTCCACCCTGATATCAAGTTGTCTTTATTAGAAGCAGAAAAATGAGGGTGCAGGTCAGTGAAAAATTGAGCAATAACCGATTAGAAATAAGAAAGTTATGAATTTTTGAAGTGTGATCAATCAAATGCAAATTGAATTTCAAAAATTTATATTTTCTATTCCCGTTTGGAAATTATATATCAGAACTGCATATACCGAGATTTTCATGGTCGCAGCTACCATTGTATGGCCGTAGGCGCTATTTGAAATTTATCGGGAGCACTGATGAATTTGATATTTTAATTTCTCGAAAATCTTAGCGTTTTAGAGCCCAATTTTTTAAAACTTGCTTATTCTCAAACACTAGGTTTCACAGTGGTAATGCAAATTTTTAATTTCATAATCGAATCCTGATGAAATATTACCAATACTTTGTATTACCTTTGAGTACAGCCTAACCTTCTCTTTTACATTTGATTGTCATTATAAACAGGATGACTAAGTTTGATGTCAAGAACTACCTGGAGAATGTTTACAAGGTTCCTGTAGCCAGGGTGAACACCAGTGTGATCTATGTACCATTCAAGAGGAATAATAAAAACCAAAGGGTCAAACTCAGAGATGACTACAAGCTTGCTTACGTGACATTGGTGAGTAAAGCCTTGTTTACATATGATGTAGAACTGCATGAAATATGTGCATTGAATGCCAAGTGGAGGTTGAAAAGAAAACAAATGTGAACGCAGCAAACAATGTCGACTCTGTGATCTGTATGTTGTGATATAAACTGCTAAAAAGATTTAAAAAACTGAAATGGACATGAAATATGTTCATTTGAATGCCAAGTTGGTTAGTTGATTTGTTTTACCTGACTGCTAAGAGAGCATGTGTATGTTTGTAAGTTAGGAACCAGGGGACCGACGGCTTAAAGTCCTCTCCAAGGGACTTGGTAATGAGGATTAATGTCTGACCAAAGGGCACTGGCTAATCAACTTTGTTTCGAACCCCGACCTCCCAGTTATGAGACCAATGCTCTACCACTGAGCCATCACGCCGCCTCCACCGAAGTGAAGGTTTAAAAGAAGAAATCTGGCCTCTGTGATATAAATATTTGTGACATGGACTTTGTGTATGTGATTTTATTTTGCTGCAACAATTTTTTGATCATTATTAGATGTGGCATGTGTGAGCAAGGCCTAATTCTGATGTATTTTATTGTTGTTGTTGTTAGTTATTTCCCGAACTGGTACACATTCCATAATAATGGGACAGAAAATTATACTGCTGTAATACTGACAGAATATTACTACCGGTACTCCTGAAAACTACAGCAACAAAATGCTTGTCAATTTGTCATTATATGTTTATGTGACGTGTTTAAATGTTGTCTGCTCAATCAATCACTAGTGAATTTAGATACCAATATAAGTTGCTACGTACATACAAACATGCATGTTACAAGCCTTTTTCAAACATTGACTCCTTTATTACAAGATTTGAATGTTTGTAAAAAGGGAATGGAATTCAACTTTCTTTGTATTATATACAAATTTTTATTTTCTGTCTTTTCATGCACCTCTTTCTTTTTTTGTTTTTGCTTTCGAACAGGCTGAGGGCCAGACATTTGAGTTCCCTGACCTCTTCCCAGATACAGAGGAGAAGAAGAACGAAGAAATGGCGGAGGAACTGAAGGAGAAGGAGGAGAAGGTTTCTAAAGCATTTGTATTGAGAGGAGGAGTCCCTAGCTGGTTTGGCTTATGATAGATAGAACGAGTGATGATAGAACAAGATATAATAGACAGGAACGAGTTGTGATTGACAGAATGAATGAGGATAGACAGAACGAGTGCTATCATCATGAAGGGGAGAGTTTTTGTCAACAGTGGTACTGCAGAGATTGGATATTTTTGGTGCTAAAGAGGAAGACAAATCCTTAAAGACCATCTTGAAGCAATTGATTGGCAAAGCGACTGTTGCAGTGGATAATGTTTCCATGATGTTCAGTCCATTTGCTGTCATTTTTATGAATGAGACAATGTTCAGATGGACTGTCTTGGAACTATACAACAGGAGATTGTTAAATACTTTACTTAGGTAGCTTAAAGATAAAGACCAGTTCTGGTCATGCGATTGCATTGTCTTGTGAAAGAAACGTTGTGGAATCAATCAGAAAAGGTTGATCATCTAGCATATAAGTATTGGTGTGTACTGCAAGGTTCTGGAATCATCAAAATGATAAGAAATTTGGCCCAGTCTTGGTAAAGTTACAAGCACTGTACACAGAAAGATGTATATGGGACTACGCGACCATGTGCGCGATATCTATTTGATCCCAATAGATATAATATAACCAAATATATCAATTAGTAGGCGGTTTCCCGGCAAAATTTGAATCATCACGTATTAGTCAAAACATATTCTTTCACATGATTGATAATGAGAGCTTCCATTTCATTTTTTGAGAGAGGGGCGTTTCCAAAACTGGTCTTTACCTTTAACGAAATGAAGAGGCACAAAAACACGCATCCGGAACGCAAAATGCGTGATTGTTGAAAATTCAGAATTTTACCACTCTTTTCGTGCCATTGCATTACGCTGTTAAAGTTACCTTCCTTTAATACATGGATTAAGTCCAAGATTATCATTCAGTATGGTCTGTCTTCAAAGCTGTGCTGTGCAGTTTAGACATTTTTAATAAAGAGATGTGGACAGATCAAAGAATATTCGTGGAGTATGTGTGTTCTATTTTGTGAAAACCTCTACGGTAATTAGGTACTGGGTTGGAGATTTCTTTTCACAGTCAGAGGGGGATCTATGATGGTTTATCAAGCTTCAGTTTACCAGTTTGCTTGTATTAAGTATGTGGTGATAAACAAATATGGATGTTAATATAGTGAAACCTGTAGATAGTGACCACTCAAGAGAGACAAGATAAACATAGGCAGGTTGTTTATGAAGTTTTGAAAACTTTAAATGAGAAACCATATTCAAGGAAAACATAAAAATGTGGTCTCCATCGTCTTCATAACTCTCATAAATATGAAGAATCTATACACATGGTCACTATTAAAAGCACGTTTTTTAAAAGAGAAGTTTGAATATTGATACATATGTGTAACGCCAGTTAGTTGCAACTTCAGTAATCCTTAATTTTATGATTAGTAGCTCCTATTGACATTTTTGTAAACCCCCCCCCCCCCTCTCTTTCACTCTCCCTTTTTATGTTGTATCAGTGCATCTGTCTATTTCTTTCTCTCTCTATCTCTCCCTCCCTCTTTCTCCCTCTCCCTCCCTTTCTCACTCTCCCTCCCTTTTGTTCTCTCTTCCTCTATTCCTCCGTCTTTCCCCTCCCTTTTGCCATCTGATTTACTGCCCCCCTCTCTCTCTCTCTCATTCACTTTTTCTACGTGTTCTACTAGAATTATCTTTCACTGCCCTTATTTCAACATGTCCATCAGAAATAAACTATAGCAAAATATATTTCTCTTGTAAGTTTGTAACAAAATTTTTCCATCAAGAGTCAAAACCTACATAAAACTGCAATGGCAGAGCTGCCAACCTTGTGCAACCAAAAAAAGGAATTTCAAGCAAAAAAAGTAATTCATTAAAACGAAACTTACAACCACGCGCGACACACTTCCAATGCAGAAATGTCCATTCCTCATGCTGTTATTTCCATATCAGAACCCAGTCACTATAATTTACATGTATTTACAAGTTGGTAGTTTTTTTGGTATTATCGGCGTTTCATTTTTTTGAAGAATATTTACACCTTTCCCTTTTTTTTTCGTTTACTATTTGTAAATCAGAAATCTCTATTGAAGTTTTTCTATTGAAGTAGTGTTCAACATTTGAGGGCATTTGGTTGATATGTGGTATGTGCCAAAAAAAAAAAAGTATTACATGTATATAAAGAAAAAACGTAATACCGTAATTTGGAGAATAAAACAGAATAATTCCGGGAAAAACGTAATGGTTGGCAGCTCTGCAATGGACATAAAATATGTGCAATGAATGCCAAGTGGAGGGTGAAAAGAAAAAAATATAAACGCAGCAAAACTTCAAACTCCATTCATACAGCAGACTCACTAAATTTAAACAGATTGAACAAAGGCTCTGAAGTTACTACAAGATATAATACAGCATTTAATACATTATGCACAAGCCTCACAGACTATTCAATGATACAGAAAACTTTTCAATGCTGGATACAAAACAAACATCTTCCAAAAGGCTTCTTCAAAAATACATTACATGCCTTTTCATTAAGGCATTGGAATATCATTTTTTGTATAAAACAATAAAGGAAATGAATGTTATGAGCATTCATCCTCGACTTTCAAACAATGTATCCTAAGACCTTATGGAATATGGAACACAATTTCAAGATAAAGTCGAGTTCTGGGCGCTAGTTCACAACAATTGTGCCCATAATCTGGTGCCGGCAGCCTACGCGGCTAGCTACCTGTTAACTAAAATCAACTAAATCTTCAACAATTAAATAATGGTCATGATTTCAAAGACGTTATCTTTCTTACCTGTTTTGTGTCAATTTTCTTATCTTTTTTTGGAGTATTTTTCCTAAAAACGAAGACATTATAATATACACTTTCTCACAGGTTTCACTGCAAACCACTGCACAATACAAGTACATACCGCGTTATACGGTGCGGTGCGGGTGGGCGTGCGCACGTGCGTGAAGTTAGCGACCGTAATGAGGATTTAGTAGGGTACTCTCCACTTGCGAGTCACGGGTAGCTAGCCGCGTAGGCTGCCGGCGCCAAAGTATGGGCACACTTGTGAACTAGCGCTGAGTTCTGGTCATGTTATTTCATTGTAAAAGAAACTGGAAGCAATTTGGAAAGGTTGATTTTATAGCACATAACAATTGGGGTATTGGCTCAGTTTTGCTGAAAGTTACATGCACTTTACACAAATGGGACTACACAAACATGTGGCATGAAAGTTTGGTGTAAACACTTCAGGGACCCGTTTCACAGAGCCTTTTTTCAATGACAAATAACAAAATTCAGTGATGAAAATTTGGTGTAAACACTTCAGGGATCCATTTCACAAAGCCTTTTTTCAATGACAAATAACAAAAATCTGTAAAGAAAGTTTGGTGTAAACACTTCAGGGACCCTTCACAGAGCCTTTTTTCAATGACAAATAACAAAAATCAGAAGCAAGGATTTCACCAAGTTATAACAAAAACTGTCATTTGTCACTGATGACAAGTTTTGTGAAATGGGGCCCAGATGTCTCTCATCATTTTTCAATTATTACATGGCATTACAATTTGGTGATTCTGAAGCACTTGCAATATTCGCAAACATTACATGCATGCAGTTTTTCATGTGATCCTTTGCAGTGCTATACAAAAAAAATTGTTTGATTTTTACTAAACAGGATATTCAAAGTCCATGTACACATATTTCCTGATTAAGCACACATAAACAAATACATATTTTCATTTGATACGAGAATAATTGTAATTCTGTGCATTAGAAAATCTATGATATGAAAGTCAGACAAATTAAAGGTATGCCTTCTATAATAGACTTGTAATGGAAAATAAAGGTTAATCATGATACATCTCACTTTGGGATGATTATTTTGAAATACATGTACATGAAGTTGGACCTCTCCATTTTTTAAAGATCTGTGGATATTGCAGGTCTGATTGGACATGTGTAAACTCCATATTGGTTTTTAGACCAGAAAGGTGTCTATTATTTGTAGGGAATAATGTGTAAATCTTTAAATTGGCAACACATAGTCCCTTTGAACATGTTTTTTTACCACGTAAGCATTAAAGAGAAGGTTGAGTTCTGGGAAGAGGTGAAAAATAATTTGTGAGCGATATCATTGTTATTATGCAAGTGTGGAAGAACATCAGATAAAAAATGTTCCCTGAAAAGCACGTCTCTTCAAATGCCTTAATATCCTAAATATGACATGTAACAGCATAAAAATAGGGACAGATTTTTATGCCACATGTTTGTGTAGTCCCATATACATCTTTCTGTGTACAGTGCTTGTAACTTTACCAAGACTGGGCCGAATTTCTAATCATTTTGATGATTCCAGAACCATGCAGTACACACCAATACTTATATGCTAGATGATCAACCTTTTCTAATCGATTCCACACCATTTCTTTCACAATGCAATTGCATGACCAGAACTCAACTTTATCTTTAACAGAGACTGCATTATTGAGAGCAAGAAGGGCATTAGCTCTGCATAAAGTGCTACTTAATGCCCTTCTGGCTCTCGGCAGACAATATGTATTTTTAAGCTTCAGTTTAGATAATTTGTATTTAATTTTAATTATATAAATGAAAATGAAAACATCAATGTTGCCAAATTCAAAGGGGAGAAGCTGATATACTTCAGCCTTGACGGATATTTCTTTATCCTTAACGCGTGCTTTGGAGGTCTTGTGAGATTGCTAGCAGTTCAAGGTTCAGCTGGAAACAAGTGGACTCTCCTGTCACCCCCGACAGCACAGATGGGTAAGAAAGCATGCCAGGACAGACCACCTAGGACTGGTAGACTCTCAGTGACTGGGACCTGGCATGAGATAAAAACGATAGTTATCATGAAGCACAGACTGGTCTAAACTTCTATGACAAGAAAAGGTTTGTGCCCAGTCTGGAGTCAACAGAGACCAATTTGCCCCAAAAAAAAAAAAAAAAATGATGATGATGATGATGATGATGATGATGATGATGATGATGATGATGATGATAATGATGATGATGATGATGATGATTGATGATGATGATGATAATAATAAATAAAAATATATATATATATGTTTTGCATAGCACAGTTTGGCCAAAAATGGAAATGATTAATCTTAGAGAAAATTTGACTTGTGCAACTGTGAATTATGCAGAGTGAAATGTATGTACCTATTTTTCTAACCAGAGCCCTTGTAGATCTTATCAGAGCTATATCACTCTTGACTTCTATAGATTTGTTGTTACATCAAGAAAGTAGGTGACTAGCTTAAGAATTCAGAATACCCACCTGATGGTGTCCTAGGTGATAGACCTTGGCTTCATTGTTGGGACGCCCTGTAGTAGCAAATAGGTTCTCACTAGATCTGCACCATCTAAACTCCTTGCCACCTTCACCATGAGCTAGCTCGGAATCCTGCGCTTGACTGTGTAACACGGGAAAACACACAAATTCAATAACATTTTCTGTAAATGTAAAATCTTTAGATATTTAATGAGTAATACCTGTATTTAAAGCAGAGATCATTGCAGTGTTCACAAAATGTCATAAATATGTTTAGAAGCTCTAGCATAAAGTGGTCACAGCCATTCCATATAACGCTTATTTAAGCAGTGTATGTGGACACGCGAGTAGTCACTAACTCAGACTAGAGAAAATTTTAGGTAACCATCGACAGAATCATTGCCATAGAGGTGCATAAATCAAGTTTGTTCAGCATTTTTGATATCATAAATTTTAGCAGACAGTACAGACAAGCTGAAGTTAAACTTGATTTTGGTTATGACAGATATAAATTCTCATAAGAAAGGGATATGAATGTAATTTCCTGTAATTCTTGAGTTCATTAAATTTGGAAGTCGAACAAATCCATTCACTGCATGGTAAACAATCAATAATGATTTTGAGTCCAATTATTTTGAAATGCAAGTACAATTACCAGAACTTCAATATTGAATTAGCATGAATTGCAGCCAAACCAGTTTTGTATGCAGAGGATCATTGCAAGATCCACTCGCCACCCATTTATATTTGGAGGATGATTGTGACTGACCATGACCTGGTGATGTCCCACACCATCCATTCCCAACTCATGATAGCCCAAACCCTTGTAAGATCACAGAGGCCGTGCAAAAAGGGTTCTTATATTGCACGCTCGTGCACATGCATGTATAACAAAATGTTGAGTGTCACATGATAGCTTCTCGGCCAATAGGATGCTCTCTATCAAATATCCTATTTTATATAAGAGATTGTATACATGAACAGTGAACCCTGTCTTTAAAGACAACCAAAGGGAGACAAGAAAAGTGGACTTTATAGGCAGGTGGTCTTCATACAGGTTCCTTTAGTACATGTTTCAATGAGAAACCATTTTCAAGGGAAACAAAAAATGTGGTGTTTGTTTAATAGACAGGTGGTCTTTGTAGACAGGTGGTCACGAAAGCAGGTTTGACTGTGGTTATTTTGAGGATGATTTTGAATTACCTTGATCTGGTGATATCCCACACCATCCATTCCCCACTGACGATAGCCCCAACCCTTGTAGGATCACAGAGGCTCCAGTCCGCACACATAAGACCTGGTCTACCGGTTTCTAGAGACATGAAGGGTTGCTCACTGACTAGGTCATAGAAACGTAGAGTTCCACCCTTCTCTGCAACCATTAGCTGTAGCGGATTGCAAAGATGAAGTCGGGTCAGATGACAGTATTTAAATACAAAATAGGTCAGAATCTTGATAAACAATGTACTTGGAAGTGTTAACTTCTTTAATAAGAGGTTGCTATGAATGAAAGTACATAAAAGGATCAATTCAATTAAAAGAATCAACTACATGTATGTCATTACTTACTATAACATGGACATTTTAAAGTTGTTTTCAAAATTCCACAGGAAACCCACTCTGATGCTGCTTTTATTTTGACACCTCTTCATTTGTTTCTATCTCATGTCATTCATTTCATCATTGTCAAATAAATATTTGGAAAATGAAGACATGAAAAGTTGCTCCCAATACTCTTTAAAATGAAAACAAATAGTCACTAAGCATTGAAGGTGTATACTGGTAAGCAAAAACACTTCTCATCGTAATCGCAGTAAGAAGAATAAGTTACTAAAAATATATTCACACAAATATGTAACATGATTAGTTCAACCATATTCTATTTAAGGAATCAGACAGATGTAGAGATGTCGTGGTCTAGTGAATACGTCACCATACTATGGATCTCCTGGCTCGCGGTTCGAGTCCTGCCACGACACTAATGTCCTTTGTCAAGACATATATCTACATTTGCCACTCTCCACCCAGGTGAAGTAAATGGGTAGCCGATAGGAAGAAATTAATTGAATGCTTAAGTGCCTTATCATGGCGGCTCAGCTACAGGGGGTAATAATGTGATACTTTGTATTAAGGGCAGTAGAGTATATTCATATAGTAGCTGCGCTTTATATAAAATGGACGTATTATTATTATTATCATCAAATATTCTCTACAAACCAACAGCACCTGCTTCAACAAGATAAACTGTACCTTATTAGGATCACTCTGATTCCAGCAGACAGACATGCCAGCTGACTTGAGAGGAAACATCGCCCTCTGTCGACCATCGCAACCCCAGAGCCTACAGGTGTGATCGTCACTCACGCTCGCTATCACTTCTCCTTTGATAGGTTCAAAGGTCAGGGAGTTGATGAAGTCCTGGTGACCCCTAATGACCTGGTGAATAGTAATGTTAAATAGCTCTTTAATCAAGAGAAATAATAGACATTTCTTCTACAGTGGATAAAAAGTAACAATGTAATAAACCATTTTTGTAATGTAACCAAATCAAATGCATAGGTCTTTGTGAAATGCCTCTATACAAATAATTTCATTCATCTGTTACAAATAAAATGTAATTGTATTTCAATAGTTGATGACAGGTAGAATTTATGGCTTGCCCTACCTAACAACATGTAATATATGCATTTTGAATTCTGACTATTGAAATAGAATTACTCATTAAAGGTGAATGAAATATTTGTATTGAGGCACTTCACAAAGACATATGCATTAAATTTGATTACATTACGAAAATAGTCTATTGACCAAAGCATTTCCAGTATTATTACCCTGGTCACTAGATTCCCTTACAATTCTGTACTTTGCAATGCACACTCTCCACTCCCTTGGGAGCATTCCAGCAAGTCACCTTTTTGACAGGTGTGCACATGCTAACCCAATCACAATGACTTTGATATCCCTACTGGGTGAAGAGGAGCAATGTACATGTAGATAAAATGCCTTGCTCATAGACATACAGCATTCATCCTGTTAGCCTACTTCATTCATGTTACAAAACAAATGTTTAACAGATAATCATCCAAAATCTACATTTGTATCTATCGAATGTGTTACAGTTAAAGGAATCTTGAGTCCTGATAATGATTAATTTCTTCCTTTTCACAGATTCAAGTAAAACATACAGTGAATTTCAAGACTAATAAATGATATCTGCTAAATAATATTGATAGAAAATGTGGACAAGTCTAAGGTATTTTGTCCCACACTTTACTGGCGTCATTCCAATATTTTGGTTACCTGATGATGCTACTAGGGCTTTGATCAAGGCCACGTTTCACAAAACTTGTTCCATCATTTTTATTAGCTACTGTAATCGTTGAATTTTATTGGCTGTGAGCAAATTTTTTACAGAAATGTGAAACTTGTTATAGATAAAAGTTTTATGAAACAAGGCCCTGATCAAGAAACTAGCAAAGTGACATCTGCAAAGATAATTTTTTGTTTAGTTAAAGCTAAGTTTTCTCTATTCTAGAAAACCAAATGACCAAAAGTCACCAAATACATTGGACTTGCCAAGACAGTAGTGAACAATTAAATATCAAAATCAAGCAAGTTGTCCCTATTAAAATTCATTACATGGAGAGTCAGAATAATAAGAGAAGTGTTTCTCAGCCAATGTAGTTACCAGAAAGTTTTCATTAGATTATTTTGAACATTTTATGATAAGTGAGAAGAAAAAAATTAAAACTCTAAAAGATGTGAGAAATATTACCTGAACGGTGTCGTGATCTTTAAGGTCCGATGTGAATATCCTTATCTTATGATCTACACCAGCTGTGCAGAATCTGTGAGGGAAGTAAGACAAGGGACAACATTTACAATTACATCAAGAACTTTGCAATTCCTCCTTTTCAGTTTTAAATTGTCAGCTAATATGAACATTACATGATAATTATCTATCCCCTTTCCAAATTCTATATATATTGACAGGAAATTTCCTTCAAAGAGTGAACAATGATGAATGAAATAGTAATACTAACCTTTAATTTTTACCCCAAACACAACAGCAAATCACAACTGGACAATAAACTTCATTTTTCGATGAATGCTGCTCAAAGCAAGAAGCACATCCAAACATTGTAATTCAGTAAGTACCGGTACAACAGGTAGGGTGAAGGAGAGAAGGAAGGAGGAAGGGAGGGGAAAAGGGAAAGAAGGAGGAAGAGAGAGAGAGAGAGAGAGAGAGAACACAAAAGAAATGGGAATAAGGGAGAGAAAAGGAAAAAGAAATTGACATAAAGAGTAATAAAGAGAGAGAGAGAGAGAGAGAGAGAGAGAGATGGAGCAAGTGGGTGTTCTTGAGAGAAATGGGGGGAATGAGAGAGGATGGAAACAGATAGAAACATGGTCAACCTAAACACAAACAGTGAGGGATATATTATGACAAATAACATTTTGAAATTAGGAGGTGAAAAATGGTAGAATAAAATATATTCAGCACTTGATCAGCAGATGCTAAGCAAACAGAAAAATTTGGTAGATACTTCTCAATCTATAAAGTGTTTCTGAGCAATTGAATTTTTACAGACACATATCAATCAGATACAATTATATACGGCTGGGAACTGACCTTTAACATCACCATCAAAAAAACACGTCTGAGTCACTTTGTAGGGTATAGGGGGAGACAGCTGACCTAGTAAATGTGCCACTAGACCAACTCACATCTCAACTCTCTATAGACTATAGTGTTAGATATTTTATTTATTGCTGTCTTACCTGATGCATCTTGGGAGGACTTCCAAGGATGCTTGCGGACTCCAAGCTATACTCATCACCCTTGTGCGATGGTGGAAGTCCCTAATATGCTGGTATTCACACCCAGTTAGTGAGTTGTCTTGCTCCTGTAAGAAATATTTTTGTATTTATTTGTCTCTTCCCAAGGACTCACCACCAATAAAGGTCAAAGGGCAAATGATACTTTCAACTTCACATGCATACATACACTCCAAAATTTGAAAATCCTTCAATAGGAGAACAGAACATGCAGAAGGACTAATGAATTTATACTATAGAGCACTATTTTAGCAGTTTATTTGAAGTCCAATACTCCAATAAGTAACATTATGAGCTTCATTTTAATCAAACATGCAAATGAATGAGAAAAGGAAAGCAAAAAAGAAGACAAAGATTTAAAACAGAAGAAGGAGAAGAAGTCTCAAGTCGTCAAGAAGAACTTGGTCTAGTCCTCTTACTTCTTAGAAAAAGAAGAAGAGGAGGAGGAGGAGGAGGAGGAGGAGGAGGAGGATCGAGGAGGAGGAGGAGGAGGAGGAGAAGAAGGAGAAGAGAGAAGAAGAAGGAGGAGGAGGAGGAAGAAGAAGAAGAAGAAGCTAGAAGAAGAAGAAGCTAGAAGAAGAAGAAGAAGAAGAAGAAGAAGAAGAAGAAGAATTAGCTATTAGTATTAATGAGTATTAGTCACAAACACATAATTTTCACTTTAAAAATAACATACACCTGCAATCACCAACATTATTTAGAACATGTGGGACTGAACTCTTAATCACTACCTGAAATCTGCATGTTCCAATGCTAACTCGCAGATCTCCCCCGAATGCAATGAGTGAAGATGAGTGCTCAAAAGCTGAAAATTCTACACATGATACTGTATCTCTTGATTCGAAGCTATAGCCATTTCTTTTCGATGGAGAACTCATCTTCTAAACTTTATTTTGAGTTTTGACCGAAGCGCCGACTACTTTTTTTTCTGGCTCGTACTTAGTAATGTTATTATATGATGTTTAGAGTTCTAAAATCAATATTCATATGAATTAAATTTTGATTTAAAATATATAACCTTAAGTCAATTAGTTTTCATTCAATCAAAAACTAAATTCAAATCAATTATATACAAACATTATTGCAAATATAATCTGTTGTAGCTACAGAAATCTCACATGATCTTGATAGCGAATTATGTAGCTGTACACTGTAGCTAGCTAGCTAGATCGATCAAGCTCGAATGATTTCATTGACGTGCGTGAGAAATAGGAGGTTACTGTTTGCCGGAGATTTGGACCCTATATTTCTTTCTTGCCTGTAAAATTAAGAGGTCATACAATGGCTTTAAGCGACGAAGATGTTCAGAAACAGGTTAGTTTTTATTTTGGTATGATTTGTACACCCTAAATTCCTAAGTAAAATTTAATTAGCCTAGACTCTAAATCAATGACAATGTAAAATAAATTACAGAGAGAACTGCAACTGGAGGGAGGTGGGGGAGAGAGAGACAGAGAGAGAGAGATAGGGAAAGGTAAAACAAATTAAATGAAAATGAACTGAAATTAGATGAATGATGGGGGTAACAAAGTCACGAAAGTTCTCAAGAGTTTTTTAAAAATCATTAGGAAATGTGATATTCGATCCATGATTTCTCATATTCTACACAAATTAATTATTTTATTAGATCTAGTCTAAGACTTATTTAACAGCGTTAATATTAGTATTACGAAATGGACGGCAAAGTTTTTTACTACAAATTGGTGCAACTAGAAAATTTATCCTCAGAGAATTCGGGAGATATCGCGATCTCAAAATTTGATGTTGGATCGGCATGCGCGTATGCACTAGCTGCAACTGACAAAAAAGTCATAAAAACACGAGACCTTCATTTCGCGCACATGAGTTTACAGAGCTCTAGACTCTAATTTATTGAAAATATAGCGATCTATTAGATCTAAATGTAAGATAATTTCATAATTTGCAAGGCGAAATACGAATACCCAATTACATGTACTGTACTCTGTAGTTACAGTGTGTGTATCTCTTTTTACATTCAATTTTACCTTTACCGCAAATACTGGAAGAATGCTGAGACAGCAGTCAAGCTTCCAGGTCTATCTTCTTGTACTCGTTCTCATTCTCATTATTATACAAGAGGGGCAGGAGGTAGCATCTTGACTGCACAATGTACAATGTACAATTCCCAGGAGTAGGCAAAGAAATCAGTACGAGTATTGAGAGACATCTTTGATGACATCTTCACTCGATATTAAGATTCCTACTAGACCCTAGTCGGTATTTTCAAATACTTTCAGAACGGACGCATTTCGTCAATATTTTCATAATTCCACACCCAATTCCAAATATAATTTAGTCTCTGGGTAATTTTACGTTCCTCTTTCCATTGGTAGTATCAGATTTTCGAAATCTTACCGATTTTTTGAGATAGTGAACTAAGGTCATGCGCCAACTATGGTCACACCAGCATACAGTGTACATGTACATTTCATTTTTCAACATTAAATCAACGAAGCAAACAGAAACATTAATCATTATTGCTGGTCAAAAGACAAGAACTATTGTAGTTAGATCCTTGTTACTTACTGTTAGTTGTTGATAATGGTCAATCGATCAGCTTTATCGCTATCAGACTATCTGTATTGTAATGTGAATTCCTAATTTTATCATTTTTAATGTTAACTGTTTTTTATTCACCGTTATTTATTATGAAAGTAGATCTACGTGTAGTTCTATTCTAATGATGGCAATGCCAATGGCATGTAGTTTATGCTTATAGTTATAAAATAATAATCTGCCCCAATCATTTTCACAAATTCTAGATTTAAACAAATTGCAACAGACCTCTAACATCAGGTCTATCTTATGAATATTTAAAGAATGCATTGTCTTTGAGAATGAGAATTTTGTGCATTTTTCTAACATCCTGTTAGACTTAATACCTTTTAATTTTTATTTTCAGATAATTTAGACTAGATTTGAGTCTAACAGGGCACAAAAATTGACACAATTGTGAAATCAATCCAGATTGTGAAGAGTTTTGTAGACCTACACTGTATGTGTATGAATCATTCCTAGAAGTTATGAATCTAACACTAAACATCTAATAATAAATGCGTAACTTTAAATGATACATCTTACTTTTCATTATGTTTTTTCAGATCCAGCACATGATGGCTTTCATTGATCAAGAAGCCAAGGAAAAGGCAGAAGAGATCGATGCAAAGGTCAGTATGATTGAGAGGAGGGCAGGGGACAGATGTGAGAACTTGGAGACTAATTCCCCCACCCCCTATTCCACCCCATAGCTCTCTTTAGCAGTTTAGATTTGTGAGGATTCTTTCTACAATGTTCGCTGTGATGTTAGGGGGCTAGAAACTCTGCATTAACGTACTGAGAATGAAGGGACTAGATCTAAACTCAGGGAATAATTTTCCTGGTATCCCTTAGCAATTTGCTATGCATTTTTTATATGACTGCTACACAAAATTTCTTTTGTGTACAGTGTAGCAGGTTTTTTACACAGGACTGTACAGAACTTTGTTTAAAGTATTTTTCCCATCGACCTAAACAGCTAATCAAATTTGAGAAGTAATATTATTCCCTGAAACTAACATGAGTGAAGTCAAAACCAAGCTTTTGTAGAGTCAGGAAGTTACCATGATTTGTTTTCAGTCACATCCTCTCTCTCTTTCTCTCTCTCTCTCTCTCTCTCTCTCTCTCTTTCTCTCTCTCTCTCTCTCTCTGTCTGTCTGTCTCTTTCTCTCTCTCCTTCTCCCTCTCTCTCTCTGTCTGTCTCTTTCTCTCTCTCTCCTCCCTCTCTCTCTCTCTCTGTCTGTCTCTCTCTCTCTCTCTCTCTCTCTCTTTGTCTCCCCTGGATAGAGAACATCAATTGATTACTCTTCCACTTTATATCTTTACATGTATGTCCTTCTGAAAATATCCCCCTCCCTTTTCTCTACCCCACTCTGACCTTTTTTTTTTCTTCTTCTTCTTTTTATCCTTTTTTTTTCCTTCAATGTACATATGTATGTGTGCAAAGTTTATCTTGTCTCTTTCTATATTGACATGGATCAGTCTCCTTTTGTTTTTCTGTACAGGATGTACATTTACAGTTAACAGCTAAATTATTCAATACCCTTTTATAAAATTGAATGGGTTTTTTGTGTGTGTTTTTCGTAACTCAAGAATGAAAGGTTGACTGGTTGAATTGAGGCCTTTGTTGAATACTTTTAGATGTATGCTTTAACGTGTAGACACAGTCACAACAAACATAAATCGGGACAAATAGATTTTTAACATATTTAAAAAATGACAAAACTTGTAAAGGGTATGAATAATTTAGTTATTAACTTTATATGGGTCAAGCTTTGTCATGACTACATGTATATATTTGACTGCTGTCACCCCGAACCACCACATTGCACATATTGTGTAAATTTGTTTTATTGGATTCTATTGTACTTTTAAAAAATATTTTTATTATGTGCACATGATGTACATGTAGTGTATTTCTAGGAAATACATTTGAGAGAAAACTCAATTGTACTTTTTTATAGTCTACATGGATTAATCAATAAATGTATCATTACAAAATTTGGGGTCAATATTGTACAGTCATGTATGAAGTTTATGAACTAATTGAGTGTAAACAAAGATTTCTGAATTTCATTTTACTTTGGCTTGGAGACTGGTAAAAACCCCTCTTTTGGCCCATTAAAGATACTATGTCCCTTTTGCAGCCAACATCAAATTCTGTAGAACTTTGCAGGAATTATGAATATGTCATGTATGTCCTATCTGTGAAATTTAAACATTAGCAGTGTCCTAATATTCAAATTATGCAAGGAAACCCGTTTACTTGCTAGACTTCACTGTCAGACACTATTGAGTGACTGACTGGCTTTTTCATCTTTGGTAATAACATACATAAAATGAGCTGTAAAGGGTACATGAGCATTTGTCTACATCAATAACCCACTTCTTGTAATGGCCAAAATTAAACTGATTGAATCTTTGCGCAGCATAAAACGTACGACCATTCGGTACAATGGTCTGAAAATCAGACTATTACTTACTGGCTCTATAGCTCCTAAGTCGATTCGACAACTAATAGTCGTTATTTTCCCACTTAAAGACATTTTCAGGCCCCCTGTTTTTTAGGGAAGTTCTAAATTAGTATTGTCTTTCAAATGCCGTTGGAATTTAATCTTTTCATTTTTTTGGCCTGCAAATGGGACATAGTACCTTTAATACAGCCCAAACACCATTTTGAAAAATCTTTATTTTTTTCTGACTGCCATGTACACTATTGGAAAAACCCATAAAAACTATTGGTGTTTGCTCATCCAATTTTGTTGGGGATGAGTAGTGCGCAGGCAGGACTTGTCACTGCTCTGCATGCGATCGTATGGAATCTTGGAGAGTCACGTGACCAAAATACGGAATCATTTACCGATGTTTGGAGAGCGGGCATTTACATGCACTGCAGAAATCAGTGAAATTTCTGCCGGCGTTTCAAAAAACCACATTCCAGAGGGGGATATTTCGATTTCGGTTTTTCGTTGTGTTTGCCAGTAGTTGCTCAGCAACTTCCGATAAAAAACGTAGTGTGAGATAAATCTTGTGGTTTTTGCTTGCAGTGTAAATGCAACTTTTGTGTAGGAGCCTTGACCATCATCTAGGTGGAGATGTTGTGCATTATTATTACAAATAAAGATGAGTTCTGGTCATGCGATTGCATTGTGAAAGAAACATTGTGGAATCAATAAGAAAAGGTTTATCATCTAGCATATAAAGTATTGGTGTGTACTGCAAGGTTCTGGAATCATCAAAATGATAAGAAATTTGGCCCAGTCTTGGTAAAGTTACAAGCACTGTACACAGAAAGATGTATATGGGACTACACGAACATGTGGCATAAAAATCTGTCCCGATTTTTATGATGTTACATGCCATATTTAGAATATGAAGGCATTTGAAGAGCCATGCTTTTCAGGGAACATTTTTTATCTGATGTTCTTCCACACTTGCATAATACAATGATAACGCTCACAAATTATTTTTCACCTCTCCCCAGAACTCAAACTTCTCTTTAACTCTTAGTTGAAATGTGTGTAATTTCTTTATTATATATTCATCTTGCTAACTAATAATGCCTTTCATTTTCCATTGGTATACAGGCGGAGGAAGAGTTCCAGATAGAGAAAGGTCGTCTAGTCCAGCAACAGAGGATAAAGATCACAGAGTTTTACAGCCGTAAAGAAAAAAATCTGGACCTCCAAAAGAAAATGTAAGAACTTTGAGTATATTATCAATTACCAAGATGTATTCAATTTACATAGACAACTTTTCTACATTTTACTTGCACTGGACTTGGCATATTTAACTGTAAATTGACAAGGGCTTTGTCCAGACACCATTCCTGCACTTAATGGCACTCCTTGCAGTTACTTGCCTCACCTACCATCCCAGTGTAGCTTCAGTGATAAACCAGGCCAGGCTAAAGTACTGAAATGTTGAGAGAACCATGTACATGTAGAGGCTGTCCCAGATGATTGCTAGATTTCTTACTCTTAAGAATTTTGTGGAAGGTTGAACAGACTGACCATGCGTAATGAAACGTCCAGTAAAATACATCCATCGTAATAACGAATGTTATCTTTGCTTTCCAACATGTTGAATTAGTGCCCTGTTTTGTAAAACTTGTTATCAATGACAGATGCTAAATACCTATGACAAATTTGCTCTCAGCCAATCAAATGCCATGATTTCAGTAGCTTATAACAGTTATTCTAACTTGTTATTGATAACAAGTTTTAGTTTTATGAAACAGGGCCCAGGCCAGGCTCAACGTTCTTAAATACAGAAAGGATCATGTATAGGTTGCCCTGGAAAATTGCTAGTTTTCCTCTAGTATACTGCACCTAATATTAAGTAGAAAACAAGCTCAACATACTGATTTTATACCTAGCGAAACCTTCCAGTCAAGTACATTCATTTTAATAACCAATGTACAACAGCACCGCCCTTGACGCAATCGTTCACAACGTTCAGCCGAAATCGAGCCCAACTTCATCCAAGTCCGCATTCCTGCTTTTGTATCTACAACTTCTGCCAGCTTCCTTCACTTCACTCCCATGTGATGGACAATCAACCTGTCCGAGACTTCCTTTCTTGATTCTCAGTCCTTTTCAGGACTTCTCAATCAACATGAAAGAATACAATCAGTCTTTGGTATTCTTTCAACTGTCCACATGGTTGTACCACAAATCTACTCTCTAGGTTCTCATCTCACCATGCAAACCTGTACTTACAAACATCATTTAACCAATGTACATGTACACTATGTCTTATCTTTGCTCTTTAGCCTCCAGTCCAACATGTTGAACCAGGCCAGGCTGAAAGTCCTGAAATGCAGAGAGGATCATGTACAGGCTGCACTGGACGAAGCCCAGGAGAGGCTTACAGAACTGACCAAGAACAAGACCAAGTACAAGCAGGTGCTCCAGGGCTTGATTACACAAGGTCTGTTCCAGCTCCTAGAACCGAACGTCGTCATCCGCTGTAAGGAATGTGATGTCAGTCTGTGTAAGGTAAATATCATGCATTCACACATATAAGAGACTTCTTGGTTCAGGGACTTTGGAAAGAGAAATTTATATACAGTAAGTTACTCTCTTGCTCACATGATTAATGCAAATCTTTAATGAATAGAACACGTTGTTAGCTGAAGGAATGTGATATCAGTCAGTCAGTGTTGGTAAATATCATGCATTTGCATGTAAAATACGGTTCTTGGGGAAATACTATATGTACACTCTTTCTACACATAAAGCAGGGCTGGTATTTTGAAAAAAGAAGAAGAAAAAAATTAGTAGTAAAAATTGTTAATGTCCATAACAAATCAAAGTGAGGATAAGTCATATGTTAATGTCTGTGTAAAGCTGACTGCCTTAAAGGAGATACAGTATCTGCTTAAGCACCAATGATAAGTAAAATTCCACACAATTTCAGTTTGTTATGACCGTTAACATCTCTTTCTCTCTCTCTCTTCTCTCTCTCTCTCTCTCTCTCTCCCTCCATTCTCTCTCTTTCTCCCTCCCTCCTCTCTCTTTCTCTCTCTCTCTCCCTCCCCTCTCTCTCGCTCTCTCTCCCTCCTCTCTTTCTCTCTTTCTCTTCTTTCTCTCTCTCTCTCTCTTCTCTCTCTCTCTCTCCCTCCATTCTCTCTCTTTCTCCCTCCCTCCTCTCTCTTTCTCTCTCTCTCCCTCCCCTCTCTCTCTCGCTCTCTCTCCCTCCTCTCTTTCTCTCTCTCTCTTCTTCTCTCTCTCTTCTCTCTCTCTCTCTCTCTCCCTCCATTCTCAGTCTTTCTCCCTCCTCTCTCTCTCTTTCTCTCTCTCTCCCTCCCTCTCTCTCTCTCTCTCTCCCTCCTCTCTTTCTCTCTCTCTCTCTCTCTCTTCTCTCTCTCTCTCTCTCCCTCCATTCTCTCTCTTTATCCCTCCCTCCTCTCTCTTCTCTCTCTCCCTCCCTCTCTCTCGCTCTCTCTCCCTCTCTTTCTCTCTTCTTTCTCTCTCTCTCTCTCTCTCTCTCTCTCTCTCTCTCCCTCCACTCTCTCTCTCTCGCCCTCCCTCCTCTCTCTCTCTCTCTTCCCCTCTCTCTCTCGCTATCTCTCCCTCCTCTCTTTCTCTCTTTTTTTTATTTTGCTAGGAATGTGTTCCTGATGCAGTGAAGACTTACAGAGATTCTAGCAAGAAAGAGTGCAATGTCGTTGTAGATCAAGAGAACTACTTGTCCCCTGAGCTGTAAGTAACACCACTATATTATCTTGGTGATCTAACATATCCTTCAGTGAAAATTGCTACTTTGTAGATATAGGGTTAGGGTTAGGATTGTAATTGGGTTTCAGGTTAGGTTAGGTTTAGGGTTAAGGTTTGTTCAAATATGAAGAGCTAAACCAAAGTGGTTCTTTTGTTAATGAAACAATGATCCTACACACATTCACTTTAATTATGAGATACCGGTGTGGCAATGTGACACGTATTTAATACTCTCGCATCATCATTAAAAAATACCACGCCATGGTTTACCATACAAGGCTTTAGGTATAGTGTTTGGTCATGGATTGAAATTAAGAATTCAATTAGTGTACTATTGTAGGATATTGTCCGAGGAGCAATAGTGAAAACCTACGAATAACACCATACTAGCTTTATTGTATAATGTATCATTCTTCTTTTGTAAACCTGAATTGAAGCAACTAGATTTGTTTCCATTATTTTTACGATTAATCATTCAATGGTTTCTATCTCTACGTTACAGGAGTGGTGGAGTGGAACTGTATACTCCAAGTGGAACGATTAAAGTTGAGAACACCCTGGAGAAGAGACTAGCGCTTACCAGCAACCAGGTGAGTTGACCATTATCACCAACTTGATAAGCAGAAAGGTGCTCTGAAGATCATTGAAGAATCTTGAATTAAAGATAAAGTTTAGTTCTGGTCATGGAATGACATTGTGAAAGGAATTGTTTGGAAGCAAAAGGCAATTTTTGTAATGTTATCAAATTCAATCCACAAATCTTTCTTAAAGCGGGACTACACTACTTATAGCTACTTGCTCCCTCTCTATAGGAAACAATGGTGTAAGCGGTGCCCGTTGATCCCCGTTGATCCCCTTTTTCTTATGTTAATTGAGAGCTAAGTTGATGAGATAACCACCTGTCAGTGACCACGCTGGGAGGTCTAATCCCTCCTGGCCAAACTAGTGCAGACAGGCTTTAAATGCTTCATTACAAATTATTTCATTCACCTGTTACAAATATTTGTATATCAATAGTCAGAGTGCGAATTGCATACATTACGTGTTGTTAGGTAGGAGAAGCCATGATGTTTGTCCTACCTAGCAATAATTAATGTATGCAATTCGCATTCTGACTATTGAAATTCGTAACAGGTAAATGAAATCATTTGTAACGAGGCACTTAGAAAAGATTTGTGCATTAAATATGGTTACATTACAAAAATGGTCTATTTGGAAAAGTTGATTATGTAGTATATATATTCAAGAATTGAATATGTTGTAAGGTTTTTGACGGATTAAGATTCAGTCTTGCTGAAAATCACATGTACTGCACATGGTAATGGGCATGTTTGAAACATTCCTCTTTTTAGGGGACATTTTCTCCTATGTTATTCTTCCAAAATGAGATACAATTTAAGAACATTAGGACCATGAATATTCCACATTATATCAGGGTAAAAAAATAATAATGTAAAGAGCTGGTTGTTATATCAGGAATCTGTAATATCAGAGCTCTTTATAACATTTCCATTGTATTTTATATTGAATCAAAATACCTGGTTTTGATTTTGTTGCCTTTCTCTCATTTTTTACAGATGCTTCCCGAGATCAGGAACAAAATGTTCGGTGCAAACATCAACAGAAAATTCTTAGATTAAACCTCCAAGTTATCCTTCAAATATATATATCTAATAGAAGTCTATTGTAATGTTATCATTTTAGAAATTATATTATGATCTGTTTATGTCTCTACCTTAGGTGTTAGGTTTGTAATACAATACTTTAATGTTTATGAGAAGCTAGGGTTTAGGTATGGAAGATTAATAAAAAGTGTTAATTTTCACTCTCTCGCTTTAGAAAGGGGTGTGAGAGACTTTTCTTTGGAATGAGGAAGGGGGTTGGTTATACTCAAATTTTCATCCCATGGTGTATGTACCGGTATGTGTGTTCCCTTGAATGAAGGGAGTCATATGTTGGTTTTAAAGCCCTGTTTTATGATGAAGATGGGCTCTTGTATAGTGCCACTGTCCTCCTCTTGAAGGGCGCTCATGGCGCTTGCTCTACAATGTTTCACAAATTCAACATTCTTGGACAGTGTTTCAAATTGAGATGATTTTATATTAGTCTTCGTTGAAATTGGTATTATTCTTGAGATGATGTTGTAACTGGGAACAAAGGAAAACAAAAGTCAGTTCGAAATATTGGATGATTTAAATATATATGTAGTATACATTATATAAATTTACTGGCGATTCATACTGCATGCACCAATGCTGTATGAAATCTGTCTTTTTCTTACGGTATTCACCCAAACATGGTGTCTGTAAAGTTAGATTTGTTGGTTTATAAGGAATGTTAGCAGGGATGCCATTTTTGAAAGGCTCTTACAGTGTATGATTTCAGGCCATGTCTCTGGCTCCGACTCTCTGCTCTTTTTCAGGTTTCATACTGTATAGGATGGAGAGGGAGAGGGGGTGGTTCCAACATCTCATGGTCTCTTTTCCTGGCCAATGGAGTCAAGGCAATGAGTCGCGGCCTATTACTCATGGCCCATTAGTCATGTGGCCCAAGTTGTGGATGTAGTCGCATGGCACGATCATGTAGAGAGCAGGCAACTGTTGTTGCTTTTGCTATGGGATTATTGTATTGGGTTTAGATACCCCATGGGAGATGCTTATAATGTGTATGGGATGGTCTCCTTATATGGTAATGGTTTAATATGTACATTGTGTGTAGCAATTGTTTCAGTATTGGTATCGACAACATATTATGATATAGGGTAATTATATAATGTGCGAAAATTGCAATAATAGTACTATATTTGTTTTGAATGGTGAAGTTTGTACAGATGTGAACATCGTTAAAGATTAGGTGGTTTATTGTGATAACAGGATATCCAAGTTACGGTGACTATGCCTCACTACAGTGAGGAGCTTGCAGATTGTTGTTGATAATGAGCAAAGAATAACATATTGTTAGTTTATCTCTTCAGAATGAAGATTGATAACATCACCTAACTGCCGATGACTATTCTCCTATATTTACATTGGATATCATATAGCGTGCTATCATTACCAATACTCACTTGCAAATGACCTTCATTTTCAATTTCGCATAACGATGCATGATCTATGACTTCATTTTCAACTCATTCTTTTGTGTTTAACATTCCACTGTTATTACTTTATTTGTAATATGTTTCTTATCACTGAATTATTAATCCTAGTAGCTATACACTTTGTTTTTTGTTTTTGTTTTTCTGCAGAAAAGTAATTTCTCAAGAGCTTCTCACAAGTGAATGTAGCATAAAGCTGTAATTGCATTAACTCTTTTTTGAGTTGTAGGTTTTGAAATTGCCTAGACATTGGCAGACTAATGTTGATACTAGGATTGTGCCATCGCTTTGTCTGGAATTTGAGTATTTTCTTTTCAATGGAGGTTGTTTTTGTGAAGGTTGTCGATTATGATATGGTGTTCATATTTGTACATGTAATATGTATATTCCTCATATTAAAATACTGAAAGTATATATGATTTGATTTGTCTTCGTCTCATGACATTATCAGTTTGTCTTGAAATTAGTCCCAGCCCCTCCCTCTCTCTCTCTCTCTCTCTCAAATTGGGTTCGTCCCCCTCCCTCCCTCCACTTTCTCTCTCCACTTTCTCTCTGTACTCACTATTTCTGTCATCTTTCTGTGTTTCTCCGTTTGTTTCTCTCTCTCTCTACGCCTTCCTTTCTTCTCTTTACTCTCTTCTTTCAATTCTCTTTCCTCTTTTATTTCCCTCTGGTTTTCTCCCATTTTTCCTGCATATCTCGTACCTAATCAAACAGCTTTCAAAAAAGACAAACTTAAAAGCTTTAGCATGCAATTCTGCTTTTAGTTCATGTTTATAGTTTGATTTAGGCTTTTTGTCAATTTTTGCAGTTCACTTTAACGAGTGCAAAGTGAAAGCTGCAGTATGTCTCCATTCAAAACTATTATTTCATTTTAAAGTACAACTCGTCTCTAATAACACAATTACAGCAAATTTTCATTATCATAATTTTTATTATATCATTTTTTCCTCAAAAAATACCGATTACAACAGAAGCTTGTATTTCGTTTAAATATAATAACATGCAAGTAATCCTCCACATCACATTATACTGTAGTATTAAACAGCAGACATAGCGCTGAAAAGAAAAACCAACAAATGGATAGGTTTACGTAGTACTTTGAAAACCCAGTACATTACTGAAATATCCACGTAACAAATTACATAATACATATCAAATATATATCTATTTGAGAAAAAAATAATATAAATACAATATGCATTGGTTACATGGATACAATGATAAATTCTTCCTTCCTTCGCTTTTGGCGTCCAACCAAGTGTTTGTTAAAAAACATCAGACTTTTGATTGACAGTAAACAAAATGTGAAAGTTGCAATATTTTCTTTGGATAAGCTTTGGAATAGCTTCAACCATTTTTCTTTATGTTTTGCAAATTTAACAGGATCTTCTTCTTTATTTGCTTTATTTTCATGAGAATTACAAAGTTCTAAATTTCTTTTGATTTCCCTAATATTTTTACACATTTTTCAGTCATTTTAGTCAAGAATTAAGAAGCATAAATATGAACCATATCCAACAAAACATCACCAAAATATAATTTAGAGCAACTTTACCAACTTATTACTTGACTCATACCATACCATACAATACATATCATATCAATTGATACCATTTTAGTCTTAATTTCTATACAAGGCTTGGGGTGGGGGGAACACAGATATATTGAAAACAATGTTCATAGTAATACATTCATGAAACTTACTTTTTCTAACTGCAAGTTAAAAAGCTTTTAGCTGCGATGATAAATTCCACATATCAATACACCTTTCATAGATAAAACTAAGGACAATAAACATAATAGATAACAATACATGAAGTGTGTGAAACTGGTAAATTTTGGCATATAATGCTTTACTCAACGTACGATGAATGTATTTTTTTTATTTTTTGGGTATAGGCTCATTTCCATTTGACCCGGTAAACCAACTCGACTAAAAAAAACACCAGTGGAAATTAAAATGACATTAAAAAATAACAGCTTAGCAAATTGCTTGCTTTTCTGTTCTGCGAATAGCTGTCTACATGTATGACAAACTTCAATACATTGTATTTTTATTTTTGTTGGGGATAGACCATATTTTAACAGCCTATTACCTTGGTACATGAATACTCTTTGTAAGTGACCAGAAAACAATCCAGTATTTAATCTTTAAAAATTCAAAGAAATAATTCCTCTTATACTGCTTGATAGTGTCGATATGGAGTTCGTAGATTAAGCCAATGATAGCATAAATATATAAATCCAATAAAATTGGATGGGCGGTATATATTATAACAAAATATAGTTTCCTTTCGTCAAAATATATATTTCAACACTGAAAAGAAACCCTGAAAAGAAAAACTGAAGGAAAATATCAACAATATCAATGAAAACAAAATAGATCAAAACAAATGAACAAAGAAAAGGAGTTGGACTCCTGTAATTCCATATAAATCTATTAATGAAATAGAATCATGTCATTGGCTGCCCGCTATAAAGCTTTATGAACTACATGTATGTACCATCAATTTCAGTAACGGCTTTCTTGTGGGAAGCCGACAATTTGGCTTCCCGCATGGAGACTAAAAGATTCACATCAAATTGTTTATTATCCTCCCACTGAAACATACACCCTTATGTCACAGAATACAGTCGCATCTACATGGATCACAGGCATGGGTTTCTCATTGAGGATCAGAAGGACGCAAGTCCCATACTGTGCAACATTGAACTTGATGCATTTTACAAACATCATTACCCATTTATTGCTTTAGACAATTTACTTGGCATCTGCAGCAAAGGCCGTATGACAACGACACTGAGAAAGCGGACAATAGATATGTACATACTGGTATATTTTCTGGTAATGAGGGGTACATATTACATTCATGTACCTAGCACCAATCAGCAAAAATCAATAAAAAATAAAAATAATAAAACGATGTAAGACACAACAATTTTTCTTGCGAGTATTTAAACTCATCGTATGATCTTTGGTGAATAATACATGTATGAAAAATAAAAGTCGAATTATTAATTTGATCTGTTTTGATAATGAACTGTATACATAATGATGCAAACTACAAAGGGAAATGATATGACTCTATGTTTACTTCATAAATGTTGTATGCTTAGAGCCTGTGTTACAGTATATGAGTACTCATTCCTGGCTCCAAACTGATGATATCGTCTTGTTTGGAACCAGATGATATCGTCTTGTTTGGAACCAGATGATATCGTCTTGTTTGGAACCAGATGATATCGTCTTGTTTGGAACCAGATGATATTGTCTTGTTTGGAACCAGAAGGGCGTTAACTCTGTGTTTAATACAGTATATGAGTTATGCCCTTTCAGCTCCAGACAGATGTGTGAAGCACTGAAGTTGAGAAAAAGAATAAGAATATGAAGGAGAGAAAAGGGCAAGAATTGAAACACATAGAGAAAGAACAAGAATGAAATGGAAAGCAAGGTGACGGGGACGAGTCTTCTAATGGAAGAAAAATTGATGATGTCTACCTTGACAACTCTCTGACATGAGAATAACCTTCCAGTCAGAAATACTGTTGACAACATGGGATGCATTGTGGCATTATACTTCACAAGACAAGAATATATTTTGCAAATAATAGCATCTTATTTACATTTATTATATACAAATATACCATTTACCCATTATTGCTTTAGTCGACTATTCAAACCCTTTCTATTCTAATCATAACACTACACATGTTTAACTGGAGGCATATGTTACAGTAACCCATTACCTATGGGATCAAATGGCTCCTGTATTAAAGTCTATGGGGATCAGAGAATTCAGTAGTTAGTGGGTTACTTGATAAGCAGGGACCTAAATTTTTTTTCAAAATTCAAAGCTATATCGCTTTTGCATGTTAAAACCGCTTACGGACCACCCTGATATGAATGGTTTAACATGTACCATAGGCATTATATTGCATTTTGGTATACTCTCTAGACACGTCAAGGTTATATGTACTTTATAGACACACACACACACACACACACACACGATTACATATGGTCTGTTGAGAGCCAGAAGGGTGTTACCTCTGTATTGAAGTACAGTCAAACCTGCTTTAGTGACCACCTGTCTACAAAGACCACCTCTCTACAAAGACCACATTTTATGTTTCCCTTGAAGATGGTTTCTCATTGAAACATGTACTATAGGCACCTGTACATAAAGACCACCTGCCTATAAAGACCACTTTTCTTGTCTCCCTTGGGTGGTCTTTATAGACAGGTTTCACTGTATATGGGTTAGCACCCTTCTGGCTCCAGACAGACCACATAAATGTTGGGAATGATGGAATGGATGGACGGCATTAAGGTAGGATAGATGGAAAGGCGTTGGCAGTCGAGGTGGAACAGATAAAATCAATGTCTTATGAACTAAATTAAGACTTTCTGCCTACACTCTACAACTCCAATCATTTGCATTATGTGAAATAAATCAATCTCCTACAAACCATTCCGTTATCGCTCTCCTCCTGTGGCCATAAATCCAAAGTAATGTTGTACTGACACTGTACATTCACGAGTTGTAAAGATGGATCTGATGCAAACTCCACATTACTAATGTTAGGCCTACGAACATTGATTAATGAGGCCAACATGCTGTATTAATCATCGATAACCTCTATGGTCATACATTCAAAACTAAAGTCCCTATCCCTCTTTGCCAAGCGCTAGGTACTGATTAGCAGAGATAATCCTTAACACATAATACTTGTTCACTAATCCACTGCATGGAGAAGCTCCCTAATGTCTTGCTTAAAGAGAAGGTTGAGTTCTGGGAAGAGGTAAAAAATAATTTGTGAGCATTATCATTGTTATTATGCAAGTGTGGAAGAACATCAGAGAAAAAATGTTCCCTGAGAAGCATGGCTCTCCAAATGCCTTCATATTCTAAATATGGCATGTAACAGCATAAAAGTCGGGACAAATTTTTATGCCAGATGTTTGTGTAGTCCCATATAAATATTTCTGTGTACAGTGCTTGTAATTTTACCAAGACTGGGCCAAATTTCTTATCATTTTGATGATTCCAGATCCTTGCAGTACACACAAATACTTTTTTGCTAGATGATCAACCTTTTCTGATTGATTCCACACCGTTCCTTTCACAATGCAATCGCATGACCAGAACTCAACTTTATCTTTAAGTCCCTATCCCTCTTTGCCAAGCACTAGGTACTGATTAGCAGCGATAATCCTTAACACATAATACTTGTTCACTAATCTACTGCTTGGACAAGCTCCCAGATCTCTTGCTTAAATTGATGAGATATACACAGAACAATGTATGCTACAAATGATTTTAACAATGACCAATATATAGGCTCTCAAGAAATATTCATCAAAGAAAATATCTTCAGCAACCTACCCTGTCCTCATTCGCTCTGATCTTAGCTAAGAATACAAAGCTATAAATATTTCAGGTTTAGATGATACACTGTTTCATGGAATCATTTCAGGATGATTTTCAGCCGTGGAATATGGATAAATATCACAAGGTTTGGATTTTACCTGCTTATGTAATATGTAATGTTCTAATGATAAAGGCTTGTTCAGACGTGGCGTGAGAAAAATCATATCTGAACGAGCCTTTAATCCAATTTTCTTCTACATCTATGTAGTAATACTGGTATATCTAACAGTTCACGATGTAAATAGACAGGCTAAGAGAAGGAACTTGTCTGTTGCGAGTCAGAGATGTGTTTACCCGAGTAGAAGGATAACAAGCTAATGCCCTTCTACACAGTAGCTACCAACAGAAAATATTACTTGTGAATATATTATGTTGTAGTCTACTATGTATGTTGCTTGAGGTACATATTCATGACTTTACGGAATGATGATATAAATACCTTGCAAAAGTAGTCCATATATGGAGGACTTATCACACATTGATAGTCCCTCGCATCTACCAACTCTTTAGTTGCAGATGCCTTTCTTCTTCTATTACAAATACAAATTATTATGTTCAATGATGAGCAGATAAATGCAGCTATGAGTAAGAGACATGTGTGTACTGTACGTCTTAACATTTTATCAATTTTTTTTCTTTTTTCTTTATGTTTTTTTGGATGGTGATGATGATTAGTTTGCCGGGATACCAGTTGATTTGACCTGACCAGCCTGAAGAGTGACCCAGAAATGTTGGATCGTCACATATTCAGCATGATAACAAGTCGGAAAAGGTCTGAAGAGACGGATGGCAGGACCTGAAATCGGACAAAAACCTAGAAACTGGCATCCCGGAGTGAGGGTACTGTTAATCTCAATACAAAGTGTATGGGTACTGGAAAGCATTTGGCAATTAGTTTCACACAGTTAAATCTTATGCATGCATGCTAGTATTAAACCTGTACTGCTTCTTGAATAAGTGAACTATATCAGCGTTATAGTAATGCAAGTAAAGCAAATCATCTGTTCAGAGCCAGAAGAGCATTAACTCTGTTATAAAGTATATGAGTTAATGCCCTTCTGGCATCAAACAGACAAACATTCCTTGCAAATGGAATGCGTTTATAATTGAATGAACGAAATTGAAACTTGGTAACAATTTTTCCGTTCATAAATCTTATAGATGCATCCTTGACTTTGAAAACATCACTAGATCGATCTAAATAACATTACTATTCATTTCTCAAACGCAAACACTTTAAAATACTGTTATCAAGCATGAACTTATTATACGAAAAAATAATAATAATAATGAAATTAAAATGAAATAATGAGTTGTACAAAAGTCAACCAGTTCTGTCACATTTCAATTGATTTTTAAATCAATGGTGTACCGGTTTTGTGGATGGGTTACAGAATGACAGGGTGAAAATTAAGATCTTTGTCATGAGAATGACTTTCAAATCATTGTATCAACAGCAATCTTTTTTTTATTCACTTTTTTTTTAGGAGGTAAAGGGGCAAAATTGCCCTCATCCATAGACTTTTTAGTATTTCTATTTTTATTTTTTATTTTTTGTTTTCCCCTATAGGATCATGTACCGGTACTTACAAGAAAAGATGGATACAATCTATTGATTGTATGCAACAATTGATTTACTGTTTAAAATCAACCATCACAATCACAATCGACTTCTAAATCTACATGCACCCTGTTTCTAGTTCTATCTACTCACTACTTGGACAGAGATAAGGTGGAAACGTTCAGTCCCACATGCTTAACATCTGTGTTAGTATCCTACTTCTGGGGGGTGTTTCACAAAGACTAAGATTGACTTTAAGTTGGACTTAAGTATAACAGGCCGTTCATGCCATTGGTTGCTATCCCAATTGGTCTCTAAATTATAATCTTTAGATAATATTTGTTCCTTCAATAATGAACTATCAAAAAATGTAAACTCTGTAGATTTGAGACCACGATTTGTACGTCCCTTGAAAGACAAATGCCAGTAAATGGTAATAGCAAACAGTGGCATGAACGGCCTGTTATACTTAAGTCCAACTTAAAGTCGATCTTAGTCTTTGTGAAACACCCCCCAGATTGCATTCCTAACTAAATGAATGCCTATTCATGCAACAACTCTGCATAGATGATAGGACTGACATGGAAGGGATGGCATCTATGCTAATTAGGCTCATTAAATATTCAGTCTGTTGAGAGCCAGAAGGGCATTGAATGTGTGTTATATGGGTCGACACCCTCCCGGCTCTAAGCAGACTGATTGGTTAATATTTATTATGGTATAATGAAATCACACACTTTTAAAATCATGGCTCTGGGCCCTGTTTCATACAACTTGTTATCAATGTTAAGTGCCTCATTATTATAGTAATTTTGCTCTCAGCCAATCAAATGCAATGATTTCAGTAGCTTATAACAGTTATTGCAACTTGTGCTTGATAACTAGTTTTGTGAAACAGGGCCCAGTGTCTCGCCACACATGATCACAGACGATAAAGAATAATTGCACAGAACAACTCTCCTCTAAACCTGCCTTCACAATCTGTAACTCCTTCTGTGTCAACAAGTGTTTCTACAACTCTTCATGAATGGACTTTAAATGACAGCAATGGATACAGACGTACTCAAGCTTTTCGCCTTGCACTCACTGAAGTAAATCGCAAGAATGAACAGATGAACAGACGAGTGCAAGATGAAAAGCTTTAGTATGTCTGTGATTGTTGCTATTCTTTGATTTTGTAATACAGTAAAACCTGCTTTAGTGACCAACTGTCTACAAAGACCACATTTTTTGTTTCCCTTGAAAATGGTTTCTCATTGAAAAATGTACGAAAGGAACCTGTCTACAAAGACCACTTTTTGTGTTTCCCTTGGGCGGTCACTATAGAAAGGTTTGACTGTACCCGTCTCGGTTTTCAGGTAGAAAAACATAACCAAACTTAGTCCAAACACATTGTTCAACACTCAATATTATCAGGCAGGCTTTGCTGCCCAGAACACAGAAAGGATTAAAGCTATAGACATGCCTTGCATCAAACACGTCCTTATGCTATTAATACTGTTTAATAAAGACATTATGATACTGAAAACCACTGTATAGTCAGCTGGTCCCAAATCAACATCTGGATGTGACTAGGAATCATTGCCTTCAAGATTCTTACCGCTGCATTGTAAAGGCTTGTTCAGATATGGAGACCAGAGATTTTGTTTCTCTTGAGCAGTTTCTTATTGAAACATGTACTAAAGGAACCGGTACATAGAGACCTTTTCCTTGAGCGGTCTTTACAAACAGGTTTCCCTGTAATACTGTCTTACAGTCAAACCTGCTTTAGTGACTACCTGTATAGAAAGACCACCTGCCTATAGAGACCAAATATTGTTTCCCTTGAGTTTCTCATTGAAACATGTACTAAAGGAACCTGCAAATATAGACTGCATCTCTTCTCTCCTTTGAGCGGTCTTTATATACAGGTTTCACTATAATACTGTATTACAGTCAAACCTGCATCAGTGATAACCTGTATAGAAAGACCACAGTAGATTTTCTCATTGAAACCTGCATTAAAGGATAAGACAGACTGCTTTTCTTGTCTCCCTTGAGCTGTCTTTATACACACGTTTCACTTTAATAATAATTGTTTCTTATGTCTGAACACTCTATTGCTGAGTACCCCAATTGCAGCATGAATGTTACAGATACAATTAATGCTAGCTAGCACACCCAAAGGAACTGAATTGAGATTTAGTGTGCTGGAGCAAGATTACAATCATACATGAAGCTGACACTGAAGCAAGGTGAGGCGATGACATTGACACGAGCACCTTCCTCACGACGTCAGTCCATTGAAGTGATCGATCACGTACTCGCCAACGCCGAAGTAATAGACCGCCTGGGCGATGCCGAAGAGAGGCGCGATGACGAGGATTCGGCAGGTGGCACCTTTGAAGAATGCTTGAGGTCCCTCGTGCTTGAGGATCTTTGTGAAACAGTCCCTGACTCCAGTGTAGGTTTCTTCTCCCTCGGCGTGATCTAGGAGTTGTAGTCTGGTCTTTATTACTGTAACAACATAAATAGAGAAAAATAATAATCACTATTCCTGTTTTATGGCCTCAAAATCAAAGCTCCAATTTGATATATCATGACACACTAATTGAAATCCCACGTGCTTTCAAATACACCAAAGGTATAGAACTAATAGATGATCATTGAATTGTTTTTGTTCTTGTCACAGTTTACTATGATAAACAGTCAACACTGTATGCTATATAGATATTTCTCTTCAGCTCATGACCAATACATGAGGCAATTATGGAAATTATGAAGGTTCATCTGTTTCATGTACATATGCCGGGTACATGATATCTGATGGTTATTTTTACATATATGTTGCTGTTTTAAGTACATAAGAGAGAGACAGACAGAGACAGACAGAGAGAGAGAGACAGAGACAGACAGAGAGAGAGAGAGAGACAGAGACAGAATAGAGAGAGAGAGAGACAGACAGACAGAGAGAGAGAGACAGACAGAGAGAGAGAGAGACAGAGACAGACAGAGAGAGAGACAGAGACAGACAGAGAGACAGAGACAGACAGAGAGAGAGACAGAGACAGACAGAGAGAGAGAGAGAGAGAGAGAATAAGAGAGAGATAGAGAGAGTTATACATATCAGTGAGTGTATGTAGCAAAGGGCAACAAAACATCAGACTGAAACATGAGCATTTGTTTGGAAAACATATACACTTCGTAAGCAAATAGGAATGTTCTAGAGCTGTGTTGTTTCCCAACAGTTGCATACTTAGAGTACATGGATACTGGAAACCAATTCAGAGAAATTCTAGATTTAAATACATGCAAATACAGTAAATCTATGATTGTCTGTATACAAGCCCATCTGTTTATAATTGTAAAGTCTATCTTTTCCTTAATTAGTGTTCCTCAATGAAGTCAAAGGCGATACGGATTATTGTGATTAGGCACATAAAATAATACCGTGAAACCTAAATACAAAAGACTGCTCAAGGGAGACAATAAGTGCAATCTCTAAAAACAAGTAGTCTTTCTGCACACGTTAGTACTGAGCCTTGTTTTATAAAACTTGTTATCAATTAACTGTTATAAGCTACTGAAATCACTGTATTTTAATTGGCCGAGACCAAATTTGTCATAGAATTTCAGCACTTCCTATTAATGACAAGTTTATCAAACAGGGCCCAGATTTTAATATGTCACAGAGTGTTCACAAGAAATGAAAATACGGTCTCTATAGACAGGTGGTTTTTCTATACAGGTGGTCAATATGGCAGGTGTTCCTGCAATAACAATACAATAAGACCTGTCATAGTGGCCACCTGTCTACAGTGACCATGTATTTTGTCTCCTTCGAGAGAGAAACGTGTATTGCAGAACCTGTCTAGAAAGGCTACCTGTCTACAGTGACCAATTTCTCTGTTTCTCATGAGTGGTCTTAAAGGTACTATGTCCCATTCGCAGCTCATTTTAAGTATGTTATTACCAAAGAAAAAAAGAAGTTAGTCAGTCACTCAATAGTGTCTGACAGTGAAGTCTAGAAAGTCTGCCTTGCATAATTTGAATACTAGGACACTGCTAACGTTTACATTTCACAGATAGGACATACGTGACATATTCATAATTCCTGCAAAGTTCTACAGAATTTTATGTTGGCTGCAAAAGGGACATAGTATCTTTAATAGACAGGTTTGACTGTATATGATAAAGAAAGTGTAAGCCTACCGTCCACAGGGTTGACAGACACTGCAGCTGTTGTTGCAGCTATACTGCCTGATACGAATGTGTGTAAGAAACTAGCTCTCCGTGTCTCCTCCGATTGGAAGCCCTACAAAACAACACAGATCAGATGTTCACAATTTACACGTATGAAGTTTATCGACGAATGGAATGGTAAAATACACAGGAGCTGACATAGAATCGGTTTTGAAAAGCTCAAAAAAAAATCACGTATTTTGGTTTTACATTTGATTTTTTTTAGAATTTGCATTCAAACAACTTTATATTCAAGATGGTCCTGGTGAAAAAACATGTAAAACATAACAAAAATCACAGCGACGAAATCTCAATTTAATGCAAAAACAGTCTACAAGAACAGTGCTGTCCAACTCTTATTTCGAGGTTAAGAGGGGGAGGGGGGGCATGTTTGTAGTTTACTGCCACTTTCTTTGGGAGCAAACCCTACCACCCCTTATGAGAAAGAGGATGTTTTCAAGGAAAACATCTTACAGAAGGATTGAGATGTGCATGCAATGGAAAATATATCATCCCTCATCCACGTTGCCCTAACCCCTGATACAAGTCAGTAAAAAAAATATATTAATCACACAGCAATCTCTCACACGAATGTGGGGGTGGGGGGGTGGAAGTTAGAGGTTCTAAGTGGTTCACTGCTAATAAATGACAAAACAAGTCCCACTATATCTTACCAAAGCATTGAGATGTGCAAAGAATGGAAAGTAGATCATTGAGAATGGTATATCCCTCATCAGTGTCGCCCCAAGACCTTGATACAAACCAAAGAACCCCTTGGTCTGGATCAGCTCGAGCGATAGCTAGGCCGGATGATGGGACGGTGCGGGTGTTGGCTGAGTAGGAGCGGGCAAGGACTGGGTTGAGTTTGCCTGTGGCTGTAAGATCGTTGACGGAGACAGAGCCGACGCCGTTTGGCTTGAGGAGCAGGGCTTCTGTGAAGAATGAGAGGATGGAAACTTGCTAGACTTTGATTGCAAAATGCCGGAACAATGAAGAATAACGTGACAAATCGCATCCTGTTCATCATTATGTGATATGATAATAATATTGGGTTCTTGTATAGCGTCCTATCTGTCGGACTTGACACTCCTGGTGCTCCACAATTATTACCTCAGCTTTAGCATGGCTGCCATAATGGCACTCTAGGATTTCAAGGAATCAATTCCTGCTAGGTACCCTTTTACCTCACCTAGGTCGAGTGTGGTAAACGTAGATGAATGTCTTGTCAAATAACACTGGTGCTGGTGACTTAGACCCCGTTCTCATTCACTTCGTTGGAGCGGTCTAACTAAGACCCGTTCCTCAGGAGCGGTTCTTAGGTGAGTGAGAACGGTCAAAGTGGTCCAGGAAGTGGACTTCTGGACCGCTCCAGAAGACCACCTCGGAGGTGGTCTTGAGAACGGGTTTTATTAAGAGCGGTTTGGAGCGCTCTAACGTGCAGTGTGAGCGGAAGCGTACTTTGAACGGAAGTGGTCTAGTGACGTTGCGCGCGAAACATGTACTACGGTACATACGCTTAGTATTCCGCGAGCAAAAAAATTTACCCGCTGACCTGAGCTGCCATAGCAACAAGACCACTTTGACTCGTGGAGCGGTTTGAGCCATAAAAAACTGCTCGGAGTGTGAACGCTCGCAAACCGTTCCTCAAGACCCGTTCCTCTGGAGCGGTCTAACTAAGACCACTTTCAAAGTGAGTGAGAACGGGGTCAAATCCCCTATGCGTGTACCATGACACTTCTATTGGTGCAAATAAAAAAATTTATTCCTGCAAGATTCAACATTTACTGGTCCAAACTATTAATATGTAGCATTATATATATAATATATTAGGAGGCAGACAACTGAAAGTTGTTCCTTTGTTGTTGCTATTTGTTGTTATTTGTAAGTAAAGAAAATATATTTAAAAACCTGCTTGCTTTATGGAGTTAAGCCTGCCAGTCATTCTGACAAACTTTCTTATTTTTTAATTTATTCATGTTTTATTTAAAAAAATTGCCTTCAAAGTATAGAGATACCTACATGCACAATGAAGATGTACATACAGAGAACAGAAAGCACTTAATTTTGGGTTAAAATTCAAATTCAATGTTTTCAGTGTAGTTTTCGCATGAGATGACTGCCCTGTTACTTTCCAATTGACACCTCATGAAGTTCCACCCTCTTTCTACCGACACCTTATAAAGATATGAATAATTGACTTAAATGAGATGGGCCTACCCATACCACCTGAGGTATCCCCCTATGGCTACCTCAGGGATGTGTTACTCTCACACCTCTACCTCGACTCATCTACATTACAGCTAACACACTGCTTGCTCTCACCAAAAATCATTCATTCTTTCTTTCATTATTTCAGTCTCTCTTTCTTTCTATCTTTCTTTCTATCTTTCTTTCTATCTTTCTCTCTTTCTTTCTTTCTTTTGTATTTTCTTTTGTTCTTTCTTGTTTCTTTTGTTCTTTATTTCTATTTTGCTTTGTTCTTATTTATCTATCTAATTAAAAATCCCTCACATATATGTAAACTTGTCTTTTTCGTATTCCACTTTCTGAATCAAAATAAAATATTCTGAGTTTCCTGAAAATTCTATGATTTGGAGCTCCAGACTCGGGAGTTTGGATGCCCATGTGTCCCGGGCACCTGTTAGTGTTGAGCTTTAAAGCCCGTCTGCACTAGTTTGGCCAGGAGGGATTAGACCTCCCTGCATGGTCACTGACAGGTGGTTATCTCATCAAATCAGCTCTCAATTAACATAAGAAAAAGGGACCCATGGGGGACCAACGGTCACCGCTTTAATAGGCATTGTTTGCTATATAGAGGGCGCAAGTAGCTATAAGTAGTGCAGTGGGGCTTTAAGAAAAGGCTTGTTCACATACATGTCACAGGAAACTACAGTGGTTTACTTGAGCGGGGGGAGCATACGTGTGTGTGTGTGTGTATTGGGTTTTTACAGACGTGTATCAATCAGATATGATTATTTACGTCTGGGGACCGACCTTTAACGTCACCATCCGAAAGACGTAAACTGTACATGTACTGCAGTTCACATTTATGTATCTTATACCACACTGTACATATAAAGTGAGTATGTGCAGGACCTCTGTTGCCCGCAGATAATTTTTACATCCTCACTTACAAATGTACCATCATAATACATAACTCATTGCGGTAAACTGCAGCAGTTTTCTTTGCCATGTGGACGAACCTTAATACCCAACATGAATCGTGCATGAATCATGTGCATGGTACATGGAGTTCACATGATCTATTGGGAAATGACCTTAAACATAACCTGTACCACTGTCAACCAAACTTTTCTTTGTCAAGTTTGGAATCAACCAAGTAGGCCTACTGTACATGTAACACTGAGTACAAGTACAACTTTGAAGGTATAATGGCCCCTTTGAAGAATGTATGTGTTTTGGGGGTTTTTTTAAGCTTCATCCAGTGTTGAAAGTGCACAAATTGAGTTTTTAGTCTTTGGGAGTCTTTGTAGTCTTTGGAATCTTTTCCTGGTGGTCATATGCAACGTAAAGATTTACCCATTTCCGTTTCAAATAGAATGGGCATCAATAAAATTTGCATTTAGATGGGAATCAATAGATTTGTTACTTTTGCTAGTCCTGTTGTAACATATTTCTATACGTCAGTGATGTAATCTGCAAACACAGCAGATGGTGATGGGGATAGGTAAAATGAACTTTGCTTATTATTGGCATGAAACAGATGTCAAGTTTACATGTAATTGTATATTTGACAACGGGCCAGAACTGGATAGATCCGGATTTTATCACTAACCAAATGCATTCCATAACTATATTCTTCGGTCTACATTAACATCATTCTACTACTGCAACTTTGAGACTATGGTAAAGAAATCAATAAGATTCATGGTTTACACTGTATATCCATATTTTCCTATGAAATAAGAATGTGTACATTTTGTAGCAACAGAAGGGGATATTTATTTTTTAAAATTACATACTCTTTGTTTATATTCTCTTATATTCTTAAGAGCCCTGTTTTAGTTTCTAGAGCTCATTTTTAGAGCTTTCCACAGCAAAATTGCTCAGATCTTTTAGTGTGAAGTCTATATTCATAGTTTTCTATAATTTTCATTGTGCACACACACTAACATTGACAACCTGGAGAAGATCATTACCCAAGGTCATGTTGAGGGTCAACGAAAACGTGGTAGGCCAAAAGTTTGATGGGCTGACGGAATAAAAGAGATTACTGGCAAAAACATCTGCACAGCTAATCGCTATGCCCAGGAAGAAGTGGTTGGAACGTCAGCTAATCGCTATGCCCAGGATAGAAGTGGTTGGAACGTCATCATCAACAGGGTCACAAACAGTCAGTCATGACTCGGAAGATGACGACATACTAATGCATAGAACTTTATTAAAGGAGTTACTTTTCCTAGAATATAAAGCAGCAGTGAAAGACATCCCTTCAGTCATATCTTGTTGCAATCAGCTCGCCTAGTTTCATATTTCTCTTCAACCATTCCAATCAGAAGCCCATCTCTACAACACACTGACCTCTTATACAGGGGGATAAGGTAGCAGCTGTTACTACCACTGCCCTCTCCCCCTCTGGAAATAATACCCTTCTGTATTTTAACAACCACCTGTACTGCAATATTTCCAGAGGGAGGAGGATCACTGTTAGTCAAATCCAGAGCAATGATATCCTTGTACATATGTCTTTCTCATGCTTCGACAATGCATGGACAATGCATGAAGGAAACTGGAAGTTTACCTACTAGGTTCTATAGCCATTTAAACTTAACAACAAACATGGATATGATGATCAAGATAGCAAATGGTCTGCTGACAGCCAGAAGGGCATTAAAGCATTAATATTTCAACCCAACACCAGGTTTCCGCTTTCATCCAAAATCAGGTTTAACAAAAAAGAAGTTAGTCTAAAGGTCTAATGTTTTCCTTCTGTTGGACGTGATCTTAGACCCTGGTCAGGTTCGGCTGAATTTGTAAAATATGGATCTACAATGTACATGTATGTGATCCACATGCCAGACAGTATAAACATTTCACAGCATTGGAAACTGTTTTACTAATGCAGTTATAATCATCGCATTATACAAACCAAAACAGCTTTGAAGAAATGTATTAAACAAGTCAAAACCCCCTGCACACATGGATCCCATAGATAATTAATATATCCACCATAGGGTGTTTTACTGGTTACCCTCCCTCCCTCTGGTACTTACTTTTACGACCTGCATCTTGAAGATGTATTTTGAGCATTTCCATAGGGGTAGTGATAATAACCTGGCAACACCCTTATGATTATAGTGAGTATATTTGTTAATATCCCTCCCTCTGGTACTTACTTTTACGACCTGCATCTTGTAGCTGTATCTTGAGCATTTCCATAGGGGTGGTGATTATCACCTGGCAAAACCCTGCACCTCCTCCAGCAATGGTCTCTCGATAGATTGGCAAGTGCCCACTGTACACAAAAAAAGAGGGAGAGACAGAGACACAGAGAGAGAGAGAAAGGGAGAGAGAGACAGAGAGAGACAGAGTGAAAGAGAGAGAAAGAGAGAAAGAGAGACAGCAAGGGAGATAGTGAGACAAAGAGAGACACAGAGAGAGAGAGAGAGATAAACAGAGAAGATAATATTACTGAATTTATGTCATTATTATAATTTCTACATTACACAGGAATCTTCTGAGTTAGATAGGAGATTGGCAGAATAATTCTGCTTTCAAAATCGTGCACAAGTACTTGTACTGCAAGACTGAGCTAGAGTTCCCTTTTTTTAAATCATGCACAAGCTCTTTGAGTTCGGGGCCAAAGACGTGATAACACACTCCCAGTGATTCTGTTCAAGTGTAAAATATGCGAGAACATTGCCCTATGGTGAATTTACGACCATGGGATGCAAGCTCAGACAGCAAGACATGTGAGAATGTAGGATTCTAAGAATTGACGACAATGTAGACTCCCACATGCTTATGAAAATTCTTTTGACGTCTCTTCATGGTTTCTCTGCAATAAACAAATTTCTACTGTGTAGATGACAATTTTAATTTAATCTTTCCTTAGCTACAATAAGAAAGGAATCTGGTTTATACATGTACATGTATGTGAAGGTGCATTAAGACTCATTAACTCTAAGTCACCAAGAATCAGAAAAAGCATGGGCCCTAACTTGGTTCCCTGTGGGATGCCACTTGATACTTCCAGGAAGGGAGAGTTGAAAGATCACTGTATTGTAACACTTAATGCTGAGTGCATACATGTAGGTACACTGTAGGTATATTGGGAAAAGGTCAGAATATGAATTAATAATGTGTACATAAAACTTTTGATCATTAATATGCCAATAATAAATAGATTACCATCTTCATCTATATTATTGACACTACATGTACATGTAAGCCAAAAAGTGGACATTTATCAATATACAGTAGGTACAAGTAAAATTCAGATGAACAGATACGTTTCAAGCTTTGTATTAAACTGTTCTGTAGAATAAAAGTTTCAAATAAATAAGAAGGAAGTGGCTTCTGGGGAACGGGTGCAGATATAGCAAAGGACAAACATGTACACGTGTATCTCTGTGTGAGACCATTCTTGTCCTCAGCACAACCAATCTCATGGCCTCTGATAACCTAAAATGATCTCACGGGCTGAGTCACTGATACCATCTTAAAGCAAGGTACCCAAGGGCCTGTCCATGTATACGGAGGTTAACAGTAGTCAGAAAAACCTCATGTACTGGTAGCCAATGCATTTGGCAAAGGTTAGGGCTTATTGGATGGAGTAAGTTTAGGTTAAGAAGTGGTAGTTTGACAGCATATTTAGCAAAGTGGGTACAGCTGATGCAACTGGATCGACATCCTCACCTGGGAGAGGGACTCCTCGTATTTAATCTACAATAGTTCTTTATGTGTTTGTGCAACTAGTTGGCCAGGGGTCCTTCAGAGTTTGTACTGTTTGCTGGTAGTACATTGGATAGGACTTTTTGGAGTGAGTTTAGGTCAAGAAGTAGTAGTTTGACAGCATATTGTAGCAAAGTGCATACAGCTGATGCAACTGAATCGATATCTGCACCTGGGAGAGGAACTTCTCGTATCCAATTTTAGAATTTCTTTATGAGTCTGTGCCACTTAGCTTGGCCAGGAGTTCTTGAGTTCTTGATGTCTTGTACTGTTTGCTGGTAGTACATTGTCATTTAATTCGGCTATTCGGTACACAAGGTTACGCAAAGAAGTTCCTTTTTCACAGGATGTTGTCCTCAAGGATCCAGAGTGGTCGACAACAGGTTCAAACATGGAACAGTGACAGCTTTTATTTTTTATTGTATAGGTTTTAAAATCCATAACTGTTATGAGCTACTGAAAATCAAGGCATTTGATTGGCTGAGACCAAAATTTGTCATAGAAATTTGGCATTTGTTATTGATAACAAGTTTTATGAAACAGGTCCCTGGATCAGGGTCGACATCCCCACAAGGGATAAAAAGTGATTCAAAAGATTCAGTACTTTTACTTCAGCTGCAGATATGATTTTGACATTCTGCTTGTGCAGACTGAAGTTGATACAAGCTCTAGTAGGGCAGGGAGATGAAAGGAAGGAGGTGAATGTTGATGTATTCCCTTTGAACCCATCCTTAACGCCGACACTGCAGAATGTTTTCCTAACTAATCCCAACTAATCCGAGTTACTGCCGCTCGAGCGCGAGCTCTCGTAAATTTCATTGAAGCAAGTGACAGGCGAGGAGTGACTGCGCATGCGTCTTCGCTCAGCGTAGGGATGAAAAATGGCGACTGTTTGTGCTCCTGAGATTCAGTCCCAAAGCCCGGCAGGAAATTTGTTTTTTTACCTGAAAGATTGGGAAATTGAGAGTTGGGAAACAACCGTCTGTATCTGTGGAGTTCCTGCTACGGAAAACTTAATACAATATGGGGTAAAAGTTGTCTGATTATAAATATATATATATATTTACTGCAAAGTTTCAAGAATTTTGACAGACTTCAGAGTCGTGTCACATTAAAACACGCAAAAACACGCATATGGTATCAGTATAACGTTTACAATCTCCTCTTTCCTTCTAAATATATCAAAATATGCACATCATAGCGCAAGGTTGAATAAATGTCCATCAATATTCATCTTCATATTTTCCAAAATAATCATAACCTAACGTGTAACTTGGCTATATCTGGTCGGATTTGGACGTTTCAAAAGCGTAGGACTTCATTGTTTATCACCTCGTTCGGATACAACCACTGCGCATATGATATGCACAGGCTTGAGTGACTGCGCAGCCAGAATGTGTAGATATCGATGTTAGTGTATTGCCCAAAACAGTGGAGGGATCAGGGATGGCGAGAATGCCAAATCGGCGGTGTTGAGCATGGGACTTCAAAGCACTGCCAACCCCAGCGTTATCGCTCTGATTTACGACCGAGCACTCATTGTTGCGTAATTTTCATAGCCTCCGGGTACCGAGCGGCTGTCTGAGCGCTGCTTATCAGGAGTTTGGAGGATCAATTGCAGCAAACTAAGCTTACTTAATACCCCTGGAATGTCATAAAATAAAGATTCATCTCCTTCCTTTCATCTCCCTGAGTAGGGCTAGTAGACCGTGGATAGCATGGTTCGCGTTTTGTGTCCTGCCGCAGCACTAATGTCTTTTGACAAAATATCAAGCTATATTTGCCACACTCCACCCAGGTGCAGTAAATGGGTACCCAGTAGGAAGAAATTCCTTGAATGCTTGAGCACCTTTTATAGTAGCTCGGCTAAAGCCAGGGTAATGATATGATTGCAGGGCCCTCAGGAAGAACAGTATTAATACTGATGAGGCTACCCTGGGTAAACTAGACATATTTATATTATTATTATTATTACAGCAATCAGATGTACTTCAATCTCAGATGTGGTCAACTTTGGACAAAATAGCTTAGGACTGGCCCATGAAGCCTTGTACATGTACATGTACATGTATATAGGGATGTTTAAATCAATTTTGCCTGGAAGTAAAACTACACATGTAGACATAGCAGCGACGGGATGAGTATTTTGATCAATGGGCAGGGGGTGATTGCTGTGTCACTTGATGCAACAGTAATGGGTTCAGTCAAATGTGAAAGTTACAGTAGCAACTCAGTCTATCTCTTGGATGTTAATTGATAGTACACCATGCAATGGAATGAATGGGCTAGGGGATGCGAAGGGATCTCCAATGACACAAAGGTAAATACAGAGCAATTCCTTGTATACAAACATCCAAAGGAATCTCTACTCATAAGAGTTACAGACAAAGGTCAATACTGTACACTGAACAGAGCACTAAAGAAATCTACTCCCCAGGGAGTGGAGCGAGTGCACAAATGTAAATACAGAGCAATCACTTGTATACAAACATCTAAAGGAATCTTGACTCATAATACAAGGGTAAATACTGTACACTGTAAAGAGCGCTAAAGAAATCTACTCCCCAGGGAGTGGAGCGAGTGCACTATCATGTGCGGATTAGCAAATGAATCCAATGACTGGGGTAATAATAATTAGAAATGTAAAGTACTTGCATGTAGAAACGTAGTATTAAGCGCTATACAAATGTGACTACTATCCTTATTATCAAAAATTAGCGAGAAATTACTTTTGATTTGTACACAAACATTCCATTTTACTGGTAAGGTTTACAACCCAGATGCACTATACAGATGTACACGTACTGTTGAAAATAATTGTGTTCCACATCTGATAATGGTTATAAAACTATGACTATAGTTATCAAATCTTTACCTTCAGTACTGGTATTATTGCTTTGGGCTTTGAAAAATTGTCCACCAAAACTGTTTGGGATATCTACCTTGTAGGTAGCCAATGGAAAAATAATGTTCTGAAATGAAGATGTTATTTGAGGTTTGACAAAAGATGTACACTGTACAATGTACATGTACATGCAGGGCCTACATGTATCTCTAGTATGTCGATAAGAGAAATCTTGTGTCGTGCAACATTTCTAATGCAACAAACACAGTTCGTAACAATCCATATCAAAATAATCTCCTTAACAGGAGTTTTAAGGGACACATTCACACTTACATGTAGGCCTGCTTGTACATAATGTACAATGATAGTATGAAAGTGACCTCCTAAATGTAACTATCCTTCTTTGGTCGCGTTTATCGACCAAATTTTTGCCTAGAATCAGCGTTTTCAAACGTCTTTCAGGCAAATTTTTAAGGCGATAAACGCAAAGCCCTATTTCAAACGTCTTTAGATATGGGCATATTGTAACGCCGAAAAGGTGCGTTTTGAATGTGACATACAGCCAGAATCACGTTTATGAGACACGATAAACGCAAAGCTGTTTTGAACCCCACATACAAATCGGACCTTCCCATATAGCTCTATGGACCTTCCCAGGCTAATCCGCTTCCAGGGTCAAACGGCGCAAAGCAGCTGCGCAGAGACAAGGCCTTTATTTTGAATCGTGAAGAGACGATAAACGCGACATCCCGAGAATCACGTTCGTATAGTGGGGTTCGATAGTGGGGTTCGATAGTGGGGTTCGATATGTACATATCTGATGGCAAGACCCGATAAACGCACTCTTTGTGAAACCACCAGAAATTTGCGCTAGCTTCAATGCCTAGCAATCAACAATAAATGCTTGCTTTCATTGTGGAATCGTGCAGAATACAATTTGTCTTGGGACATTAATTTTTCACGATGAATGTGCACTTCTGCCTTTTATGTAATTTTAAGTCCTATACTAATTATTATCTGATATAAACAAAATCAAATATTTGCCTAATTTCCATTTCTTTTCATCTACAAGTAAACGAAAACAGCAAGGGGGAGTGCAGTTTATAGGCATAACATACATGTACATCTAAATTTCCAAAGTTGAAGGGGGGCATATAGATCGATTTCTACAAGGATTCACTTTAGGAGACAAAACAAACTTTTGTCAATTGATAAAGCAATGATAATAAGACAGGAACTACAAATGACTTGCGCTCAAAACTAAAAATATCATCAAAGCCTCAAAAACAATTTCTGTCAAAGAATTGCGAGGCACTACATCACTGACTATGAATGCCACTTGCGACACACTTGGGTTATTTACAATTAGCCATCAAAAATCTAATCTCATTTCTTCACCCGTTATGCTGAATGGCCTTTTAACCCTTTCAAGACATTCATTCCACATTTTGGGGTTTGGCTCTATAACTTTTGATTCAGAGCCTACAAAATATACCAGATACACGAGTAAAAAGGCAAAATTCTATGTACATATAAATATATATATATATATATATCCATTTTTGTTTCATGACTATATTGCGTGTGATGCCAGGAAAAAAAAGCAAATTGGCAACACTTTGAGAGATTCAAAATCATTGTTTTTCAATCAAACTTGACAATTTTTTTTACTTTTTCACATTCTTGCAAATGTATATTGTTTTCAGAGACATTACATTCTATTTCAAAGAGGTAGCAATAAGAGCAAATATTATTGTTGCCAATTTGAAGAACAAAATGTGATCGGTTTAATTCCTGTCCTGAAATGGTTACAAAATATAATGAGAAAGTAATTATTGCAGGGCTGTATGGACAGCATCTCTCTCAGGGTAATTACTGGCATTGCGTCTTATTGAATATTCTGACATAATCTCATGAGGGTTGTGACGTCTCAATTACCCGGGCTACGTAAATCCTTTATAGATGCATACGTGTAATTAGTTTCAACTACCTCTTCATACAGAATGGTAACACGTGGGAGGGAATGATCATGCTGGAAGCAATATTTTGATGCGGGAAAACAGGAAGAGGAAGAGAGGGAAAGAGAGAGGGAAAGAGAGAGGGGAAAGGGGGAAAGGGGAAAAGAGTGACTGGGAGGAGAATGAAGAGATAGGTAAGAGAGAATTAAAGCAAGGGAAATCCTCTAGATGCATACGTCTAATTAGTTTCAACTACCTCTTCATACAGAATGGTTCCAGGTGGGAGGGAATGATCTAGCTGGAAGCAATATTTTGATGCGGGAAAACAGGAGAGGAAGAGGAGGAAAGAGACACAGAGAGGGTAGAAGACTTGTAGAGAGAGAAGTATTAAAGATAAAAGCAAGAAATTACGAGGGGGAAAAAGAGAATAATAAGAGAATAAAAAGACATAGGGACACCATAGAAGATAATACAAAGAACGAAAATAGAAGAGAAAGAAAGAGAGAGTGAGAGAGAGAAAGAAAGAAAAACAGAGAGAGAGAGAAAGAAAGAAAAAGAGATAGAGAGAAAGATATGAGAGTTAGCATAACAGTGTGAGTGAGAATTTATTAACAATGACAAAAATAGCGACAATGAGAGAGAGAGAGAGAGAGAGAGAGAGAGAATGAGTGAGTGTTAGGCAAAGGGAGATTGAGAGAAAAGTGAATGAGTGTGAGTGAGGGACAGAGATAGAGAGAGAGATAGAGAGAGAGAGATAGAGAGAGATAGAGAGAGGGAGAGAGATCAATACACACGTCTTGGATTAGAAGTAAGAGAGGCAACCCTGAATATTATGAGATGGAAATAACAAGAAAACAGAATCGTCCACTTCCGGTGAAGGCAAGCACATGCGCTGATCGATATAGTGCAGATTTGACCCATTACCAATCACGCGCCAAACGACACAAGCAAAGAACGTAACGAGGAGGAGGAGGATGAGGAATTCTTTCCGCACCGAGCCGTAGTCAGATGCTCGATCAATACACTTAAGAGCTCAGTGGGGTTTACTCAGCACGGTCCTGTCCTACGCCGTCTCTTAAAACTGATACCCTGCCATACTTCCTTCCCTCAGTTCATGCTTTTAAGATGAGGGATGAATCAGAGTTTTGGAATAGTAAGATGTTAAGTCACCCATCACTATCGGTACTGAATAAAACTTAGAAATGTTCAAAGCTGAAATCGTGTTCCCTGATTTGATGAATTACGATCAAAAATAATCTTCATTATTTCTCTCTATTTATGCTTCAATATCTCTCTGATATTGATGAGTTGTAACATTCTGTTCTCATTATCACTCTATATCTGCAGGTTTCTGATTGCAATCATTACATACCTGTCAACAGTAGAAATTTTCAATTTTTGGGTAGCCACCATGACATAAAACATAAAAGCAACATAAAATTTTTAAATCTCCACACCCTTCTAATATAAAGGGACAAAAAGTACTTTACAGATCTCTAAAGCTACAAGTAAAGCCTTGTTCAGATCTCGCGATAAAATGCAGAAGTTTATTTTGAAGCGTAGTTTATTTTGAAGCGTAGTTTATTTTGAAGCGTAGTTTATTTTGAAGCGTAGTTTATTTTGAAGCGTACTTTATAGGAGTACTGCACTTCACACTTGTGTTTCTTATAACACAAAGATAAGCAAGTACCCATGGCAGCTTTGTTGTGTGCAACTACCTTTTTCATTCCTACTTGTCATTCATTAAGTACACAAAATAAATTGCAGCAGTTGAAAGTGGCCTACATGTACATGTAAGTGAATGCGCCTGTAATCCTCCAGGAGGAGTGGAAGTGTGAACAGGCTAGCAATCACTAAATTACACATACACATACAGGCCATCATATGGGTGCCATTAGGAATATTAATTGGTGTGTGGTAGTGACACTTTTATTGACATTTGGTGCTTCAAAACAGTCAGACTATTAGAAGTCCTCCATGCACATGTGTGAACCACAAAATAAAGGTCTGCTACTAAAGCTTGTGGTACGGGCAAGTTATTGCGATGGAGTCTGTGGTCGATCCTTCCAGAATAAAGATGGATATAAAAAGGAAAACACATCATTCTAATCCTTCTCAGACGAGTCATCATTTTGTAAATACAGTCAAACCTGTCTTTAATAGTGGCCACCTCTCGGCAAAGCCCACCTGCCTATAGTGGTCACCTACATGTACAGGTACATGTTTATTGTTTCCCAAAAGAAGAAAAGTGCCGTGTAGAACCTGTCTAGAAAGGCCACCTGTCTACAGTATGATAGCTAGTTTTCATGTTTCCCTTGGGTGGCCTCAATAGACAGGTTCCAATGTAGTTATTTCCAATCCTCAGACAAGTCTTCATTTTGCAAATTACTCTATTCAATTCTATTCAATTCATTATTTTCAATAAAAAAGGAAATTTCTTCAATACCGGTACCCTTAATGTGTAAGTCTGTAAAAAAGCTATAATACGTCAGTAATACTATGATACTAGACATAGAATAAAAAGGAATTTTCTCCTATACACTTAAAGTGTAAGTCTGTAAAAGCTAGAATACCGTAGTTATACTTAACATGATACTAGAATTGGGTCCATTCCTAATCTGATGAATAAAAGATGAATATCAAACATGCACACGACCCTAATGTAAAAGGGCCTCCTCTTTATGCATTAATCTACAAAGAAACTACGTAAGAGAATTCTCTCTCCCCCCCAAGCAAATTTTCTTATACACGCATCACGCATCCGAAAATAGCAGATTATTTCCGCCATTGTGTCGTGCCGGTGTCAAATAGCAAAGCCCTACATATTATATTGAAAAAGCAATTATCCTCCTCTGCTGGTGAAAAATCTGATGGAAAATAAGACAAAACCTTTTCTTGGATGTCCTTCAAAAAGGCAGTACCGTTATAGAAATTGAAATTAAAATGAGTTGTTTTGAACCACAAGAACCTTAAAATACAAAAATATATACATGTATAATTATCATTAACCCTTTTTTATTCCTCTTTCAGTTACTTCTTCTCCATTTCAACAATTTTATAAAATTTCTTATTACATAACATAGCAATCATACCCTCATCATTACAAGCATATTTTTCTTTTTATCAAGGGTGAAATTCAGAGGGCAGACCAGCTACCTGCAATTCTCGCAAAGCCATATCCTGACAAACTTTCAAGATGGAGTGTAACAATCTTAAACCTAAACTATTCTTTGTTTTATTACACATTATCACTATTTTCTCCATCATTATGCTACAGGTCATTTTCATCTCAATTAGTTTATTCTTACGAAATGAAATCAATGACCTGTTCAAAGCATCACTCAACACGCTTGATTTACACTATACACAATTGAGCTTAATGCACGAAATATACACAATATATTGGAGAATTCCACCAAGCCAAATTTCTGACAGAGCAACGTATATTTATACAGTGCCATCTAAATTGATTGCCCTTCTCAAGCTCGTAATCAATCTATCTCCCACACAAAAACTCTTTCCTTTTTCTTTGGAATAGTACACATTTTTACTGAGGGGATTTGTACGATGTACATGTACAGGTACTATTTAGTGAAACCCTCACTTGCCTAGCATCAGAAGTGATATAAAATTGCATTATATGTGCATTAGGAGACACAGAGGCAGAGCTAATGAGCAGGTACCAGCTATTGTCCAAATTTTCTCCGGTATCTGATACTACCTACGTAATTTAATTACTTCCAACCAGGTGTCAATCTATTTCCGTCAGTGGGTAACTTAATAAATGACCATTAACCAGTTTGTGATGCAATACCGGATGAAAAGAAGGAAGGGTTCACATTTGCATTGCCCATTCCATCTTTTAATTCAATTTCAAATGACATGTAATTGACTGACTTGGGTTCATGAAGCAAATGTCATTCAAAAATATCATGGATGAAGAAACAAAATCATTGAGAATGATTAAATCCATGACACTAGGCGCATTTATACTGTCAAATACCTCATTTTGAAAAACCGCGATGTTTCGTGCACCCGTTTACACTTGTGCCGAAACATCACCGACTGAGCTGCTCAGCGATGTTTTGGCGTGTTTTGTTGGTAATGCGCGGTCTTCCCAATGCAAATACACAGCGAGTCCAGCACGAACAGTCATTCACGTATAACGGTACGTGTGACTACATGGACTACATGTTACCGCACGTACTCCTATAGATGGGACTACATTTACGCTTCCGTGAATGTTTCGCCATGGGTTTGTTGATGACATTGCCTTCGATTTATTCCCGAAACAACCGTGGGACATAGAATTATGAGAAGATATTTGGAAGAGAGATTTGATATACTTTGATTTATCACGCACGAAAGTATCGATCAGGTGTAATGACGGAAAATATGAAAAATACTGAAATATTTTCAGATAAAATAATACAAAAGATTGCGCTTTGTTTCGCTCAGTTTTCGATATTAAAACAGGGTTTGACAACTATTTGCAATATTTATGAGTTAGAACAACTCTTCTTCTTCAATTTGACATTTTAATCATTTCATTTGGTGGTTTCTAAAGCGAGATTTTACAGTTTAGCTGAGACTCAGAGCGGTTCAGCGTAAACAAGTTGTTTACTTTTTGCAAATAAGGCTTCAAGGACGAAAGCTACATGTAGCCACGCTCCTAAAGTCACGTGACCTAAAATCGCGATTTTACAAGTGCAAGCGTTTATACTTGCGAAATACGCCAAAATATGCCAAAAGATCACACTTCGTTTTGGAATGTTTCGGGCTTGGCATTTTTGCCGGTAAAGCGTAGTTGCCTTGGTAAACATCGCGGTCAGGCTCCGGTTTGGCATTTTTTGGCGTGTTTGGATGACAGTGTAAATGCCCCTAATACTTACATACATGAAGGTATACTGTTCAATCAAGCACAATCGTTTGTTCTTTAGAGAGCTTGCTCTTGAATAACAGAGCATGCCTATATGTACACTCTGGGATGGAATGCACAATAACTTAAGTAGAACAGTAGATGTAAACAAAGCTGAAGCATGTTTGAAAGCAGTTCTACATTACTATTAAAGATAACACTTCAATTACACTGCTTACGTTCTATCTCTCCTTAATATCTACATAGCTGATCTTAACCGTGATTAATCCAACTAAAACCTGAAATCAAGTACCAAAAAGCATCCACCATCAAATGAAGACATTTTCCATCAATCGTAACTGGAGATTTGTACATGTAGTAGATGCTAAAAAATAAAGGAAGATACTTTGTGTACATACTAGAAGCACGCATGGCATAACAATTCATTAAAATGAAGAAGAGTCAAACTTTGGCTCAATACAAGATAGATTCCTTTGCACTAGAAGCAGGCACAGCACAATTCATTAAAATTAAGGACTTGGGGCCCGCAGTGAAAATGGCTCAATAATTGATGGATTCGCTTGTACTTGGGGGAACAAACAGACCACCACAATCATTTGTTAGAGTAACAGAGTTTAGATACGAACCTTGGGGTGCGGAGGAGATGGCGGAAGAAATCATTGCCGACAAGTTTGATGGCTTTTTCCGGGGAGATCAACGTGGCATTTACTGCATAACCTGAAATGAGATTGTGAAGAGGGGTGATAACACAGAGGAATGAGACTCAACGATGCTGTGAAGGAGGAAGGAGAGAGATAGTGAAAGAGAGATAGAGAAAGAGAGATAGAGAAAGAGAGATAAAGAGAGAGAGAGATAGAAAAAGAGAGATAGAAAAAGAGAGATAGAGAAAGAGAGATGAAGAAAGAGAGATAGAGAAAGAGAGAGATAGAGAAAGAGGGATAGAGAAAGAGAGATAGAGAAAGAGAGATAGAGAAAGAGAGATAGAGAAAGAGGGATAGAGAAAGAGAGATAGAGAAAGAGAGATGCATAGGATTTATAATAACAGCATGAGATACAACAGCAGAAGATGAGCATTGGCAGGATTGAACACAAAATACATCAACATTTACAACAATGCACATGTCAATATTGCAATCTCCCTACATGTAGATACTAATGCAGAGAAGCCTGATTACCAGAGTTAATGTAAATGTGGTGTAGTATCTTGCAATATGTATATCAGAGAGATGTAGAAAGAGAGATGGAGAAAGGAAGACAGTGAAAGAGAGGGACAGATGGACAGAAGGACAGAGGGGGGAGAGACAGGGGAGAGACAGACAGACAGAGAGGGGGGAGAGAGAGAGAGATAGAGAAAGAAAGAGGAGAGAAAGAGATGTAGATCCATGAAGTGGATATGGGGTATAAAATAAAACACAAGGATGACAAAGAGAGAAAGAGTAAAAGAGAGGAATGGGGGAAACAGGCAAAGTAAGAGAAGGCCTGAAGAAGAGGGGAGTGAGAGAAACAGATGGGAAGGGAGGCATACATATACCAGCGTTGATATACATGTACACGAAGACACATCAAAGATTAAAGGAAAACTAGAGTGCTGGCAAAATGTAAAAGCACAATGTACAACTGAAATAAGTAACTGCTCAACATTTGCCTCCTTCGATGAAGCCTTGCAGCTGAAATTGCAATTTTTTCATATTTTTATCCTTTCTAAAAGTGATCATAAAAGCGAAATGAAAAGAGAGAGAAGTATGTTACATGTATATCAAACGTACTTTCAATTTTCCTTTTTTGCATTCCTAATAAACTGAATCATGAAAATGATTTCATCCATTGCAGTGGTTTATCAGAATTCAGAACATGCCATAGCAAAGAATTATTATATCATGCTCTTCTAGTGCTGGAAAAGGATCACTTACGGAAGATTCCTTTTATAGTAAATTGGGCTAAATATTCTTTCCATTTCAACTAAACCTCGTATAATTCCTTTCGGATGTTCTTTTGAATCTAATCGTATACTTCATGGTTCATAATTCAAAAGAACTTATCTCCACAGAACATTGTACTTTTCCATTTATCCGCACACCTATTTTGGGATGCAAACTGAAACTTTGGCTATTTGTTCAGATGATAAAGAACAAACAACCGCAACCCCTCTACTCCGGCAGGCAGGCTGACTGACTGACGTCAAGAGACCCTAATTCAGATCAATACGATCTACGCAGGATTTTAGCTGTCTCAACTCTCAAGAAGCCTGATTGATATACTCAACAAACCACCCGCTGCATTATGGGTCTCATCCCTTCATATTGAATGATAACCCACTTACTATACAATGATTGATAACTTTGGGATACCATTTTCATCTGCTGAGTGCCAGAAGGATATTAGCTCATACCATTACTTTAACAAATGGGTAATGCCTCTCTGCCTCTTAACAGACAATATATTCACATTACACAGACACAATTATATCATACAATGTATTTCTTTTATCCCTTCATATTGAATGATAACCCACTTTACTATACAATGATTGATAACTTTGGGATACCATTTTCATCCCCTGAGTGCCAGAAGGACATTAGCTCATACCATTATTCACAGGGCAATACCATTCTACCTCTTGACAAACACTGTACATTCACATTACACAGACACATGTATTTCTCTATCAATGTGTACGGTATGACATTATAGACTTTTATCCATTTATTTCATCCAGTAATGAAAATTTCTCAGTATGACCATTGCATTATTAAACTACTGGTTGCTTCTGATATCACTAATATTATCAAATGGATATACAGTGAAACCTGTCTAGAAAGACCACCCAAGGGAGACACAAAAAGTGGTCTTTGTAGACAGGTGGTCTTTATGTACAGGTTCCTTTAGTCAAGTTTCAATGAGAAACCATTTTCAAGGGGAAAAAAAGTGTGGTCTTTGTAGACAGGTGGTCACTAAAGCAGGTTTGAACGTATCACTAATATTATCAAATATACATGTACATGTATCTAGAGAGTTTTCAGTTTCGGACGAATTGAATGGGAAAAGTCATATGTCGTACAGGACATATTGCACAGAAGCACCCAGTTACAAGTACGGGTACAGGTTAATGTACATGAAGCTCAATAGGGTAGAACACATGAGATACAATGTACACATTAATGTTAGATGACTCACCATGGTATAAACCCCTTAAGCCTTCAGCTCTGGTTGTCTTTATGAAACAATCTAACCTGAAAGATTCAAGAAAGAAATGAAATGAAGACAACTTGTTTATCTTTAATACAGGGTTGCCAAAGTGGGCATGGTTTAACAACCCAACAAGGCTAGCTAACAGAATCGGAATGATCCAGAGTAGATATTAACATCCTACTATAAGGTACATTGTACATGTACATGGGCAAGCCCAAGAAATTTGGTCTTTCTGTGTCCCATACATTTTGTACATTACAAAGTATCACGGGATTAGGACAAATAACAAAAGTAACGTATGTCTCGTCCGGACTTTTAAAGGAGGAGGCAGGGCATTACTATTTACTACATGTATTTTGCAATTTTTTGCAATGTTTTCCAAGATGACTGCCATGCTAATTATAGCTGGCCAAGTCTATTTATTCACAGATAGTGCGCTATTTGAGTATACTTTTTTCTTCTGAATAGTAAAAAAAAACACTTCTTTTTTGTTATTAGGCCTTATGAATATTAATTATCCTTTGTCATTTGTCTGATCTCAGCTTTATTTTAAAATGCAGGGTTGATAATTACGTTATAAATTCAATATATTTTTTTTTGTATACAAATAAACTAAATATATATGTACATGATGTACATACATGTATAAACCGGTTCCCATATTGGAAACTAGCAGGGGAAAAAAAACTGTCACTTTCCATGGATGAGTTTCAAGGCAAGTTTCTACTTCACAAAACTTTCAATATTTTACATTGATAATACTTACAAGTTGTTGTAGATGCGCTTTCCATCAATAACTTGTTGGTTTTGAAGCCTAGTCTTGACCAAGTCAATAGGGAAGGTACAAGTCACACCGACTACACCAGCAACACAACCATTGATTACCTTAGCAGGAAGACTGTGGGTGGAGGAAAATTAAAAAGCCTGTGATAAAGACTAGATTGCACAAATGTTAACAGTCAAAATTGCAGGTATTTAGACACCATCCAACTTTCCCTGAAATTTCAAAATTATGCGGGCAAATTCTTAAAGGTATATACATGTAGACCAGTTTTGGAAACGCCCCCTCTCAAAAAATGAAATGGAAGCTCTCATTACCAATCATGTGAAAGAATATGTTTTGACTAATACGTGATGATACAAATTTTGCCGGGAAACCGCCTACTAATTGATATATTTGGTAAATTATTATATCTATTGGGACCACATAGATATCCCGTAGTCCCATACATGTATACATCTTTCTGTGTACAGTGCTTGTAACTTTACCAAGACTGGGCCAAATTTCTTATCATTTTGATGATTCCAGAACCTTGCAGTACACACCAACACTTACATGTATATGCTGGATGATCAACCTTTTCTGATCGATTTCTTTCACAATGCAATCGCATGACCAGAACTGGTCTTTATCTTTAACTATTACTAGAAAGAATGCATCTTTGTCAGACAATAATACATTTTCAATAGTGATTTTCGTTTTTCTTTCTTCTTCATTTTATGCAAGGTACATGTATGAGCAGATTTGGTCTTACATGTACATGGATGTACTGTACTTGCTCCAGTCCCCCTCCTTATTTAAAATGGTAAAGAAAAATCCAAATGGCAACATCATAGCAAAAATACCCCCCCCCCTTTTTTCTTTTCCTTTCCTTCTCTATCTCTCTCTACCTCTAATTACCTAACATCAGACTATGCAAATATTATTGTACACACAATTTGACCAGTACACTGAGAACAAAAGTAACATGTGTCATGTACATTTTAATACATGTATGTTTGTACGTGTAGGTGTGTAAACATGCAGTTTAGGGAAGGGAGAGCTTATTAGGTCATATGATAATACAGAGTACACCTGTACAGTACATGTATTGTAATTGCAACTTTTTTTTTTTGCAACTCACGCTACATTGGTTTAAATTATGAACATTCATTAGCAACAACAAAAAAACATAATCAAACTGTCTGTTTGCAAATTAAGTTACTTACAGCAAGTACGCAGTGGTAAACAAACATGTTATACAACATAGAGTGTATTGAACGTTACACAAAACACTGACATTGCTGCCTTATGAAATTATATTGTTTCAAATGTACAACTTCATCTATCCAATAGACCGGTTTACTATTAACATACATTGTATATTCAAATTTATGGATGTTTCTTTCCTGGGGACCTAGTGACAAAGTATTCTATTAACCTGTTGAACTACAATACTTGGAATCCAGTCTGCATACAGATGTACTGTACATTATTTGTTAGTTGTTACTATGCCGGGCAAGCCTTGGGCAAGCCTTCAGGTTGTCAAGAACAACCTTCATTTATAAAGTATGCATAAAATGTAAACTGGTCCATTACAATCAGTACATCTCTCAACCTTAACTTCTTCCACCGCCTCCACCCCTGCCCCCTGTCCCCTCCCCCATTCTTCATCTTTTCAAGTACATGTACCTCTTTTGACATCCAAGGACAGGTAACGCACAAACAAATTGCTGTTAATTAGCTGGCCCCAATTTTTTTTCTCTCTAGCTCCCTCTCTCTCTCTCTCTCTCTCCCTCTGTTTCCCCCTTCCTGTCTGCCTCTCTCTCTCTCTCTCTCTCTCTCTCTCTCTTCCCCCCCTCTCTCTCTGAAAATAGGACAGCCTACATGTACGTCATTCTCCAAATTGCAGCATGGCCACACATACATGTAGCCTCTTGATATTCATTCCACCCTTTGTAATTCATTATTCATACATGTAGGATATCAGTCTCCTCCTGTATCATTAATGCTTGTTTATACTCGATAGAGCACACAAAGAAGCATGCAGCATGCACAATTAAATGAGTGGGCTAGCACAATTCCATCCAAATTTTATAAAACAGACTGTAGGCCTACAGCAGACACATCTATAACCGTAACTTAAATGCATGTGTAACATTTAAAATGTAAAGCCAAAGGGTATGGAAAATTCTGTCTTTCTGTCCTTAATTCCTATTTGGGAGAAGACAGATTGTCATGATAATTATGCTAGGTAGTTGACATGGCCAATTTCAAAGATGTACATGTAGTGCATTAGATGAACAGGGTTATCAGATTGAATAGGAACAAAATTGGAAAAGTACTTTTATATTAGTATTTCTACCCTAGGATTGATGCACACAATTTCAATTCATTTTATTTATTCATCATGATCGAATGAATGCTGATACTCCATTTTTTTTTTTTTAATGGTACTTAGAAGGGCAGTGGACCAAGCCGGCTCTGTCATCTTCCTTTGTTCTTGATGTACTGTACATTATCATTTATCAACACTTACAATGTACAAATATACTTGCTCCTCAAATATTATATTTCAAATTTCAGTTCTATTATTTGTTTTAATTTCATGAAGACAATTCAGCAGACTTTGTCACTGTTTACTTAACCCCCGTGTACTTGACAAACATACTGGTACACGAGCGATGATTTCATAACTGCTTGAAAATATTGACAAGTACTTGTACATGTACCTGTATAAATCTGTCAGATGGGCTTTATTAAAGGGCAATCCAACCCTTGTAATAACTTCATTGGTATAAACTATAAAGGCAGAAAAATAAGAGAAACAGAAAGGCAACAGTTTGATATCAATCAGGTCAATAATAAGGGAGTTATGAATGTTTGAAATAATGAGATCACTGAATCCATGCGAATCGTGAATCGCAAATTGGCAAGTTGGCCATTGGATTGTGACATGTAGTCATGGGACAACTCTCCCATTTGTCGTGTACACAAATATATTTACTTTCTCTTAAAACAAGTGCCTTCTCCCTTGGGGTACTACAATGAACTCAAAATATACTATGGATAGCATATAATTAAATACACATACAGTACGTCCTCCAAAAGAAAATAGCCTCCTGAATCATACATTTTGAGAAATTGACATTTCAATCATATTGTGAAACAAACAGAAAAGTAGTACGGCACTTCGTCACAGTGACATTAACCGATTCAGCCAATTTGAAGTATAGTGATTAACTTTCAAAAATTCATTATTTTCTTATTTTTGGGGTCAGATTTCATTTGAACTTTCACCAGTCTGCTACTCTGATTTTTCTGCTTTCTTTTAGAGTTGTTGTCTGTTCAAGGTTGGATTTCCCTTTAAAAATGTACAGGGTGTATGTACATGTACATGTATCATGAGCTTCATACAATACATGTACAGTTAGCAACTCAATTATTCATACTGTACCCCTTGTAAATTTGATGTTTTGGGCGTTTTTCATAACCCAAGAAATCAAGATGGACTGGTTGAATTAGGGTCTTTGCTGAATACTTTTAGATGTACATGTACACTGTAAGCTTTATGTATGTCACATTCTCGAGAAATATAAAGTGGGACAAATTAAAATTTTGTTGAAATACTTTAAAAATTACAAAAATTGGTAAGGGTATGAATAATTTAGTCATTAACTGTATGTACATGTATGAACCACCAGCAAATCACATTTATAGGATGTATGTGTACATGTATGTAAGCCAGATACTGTAGGCCTGTACATGTACTGCTATGAAGTAGTAACTGAATGTTGATGAAATTGTCCATTTCACTTTGGCTGTAGGACCACACAAATTCATAAATTTCCTCATTAAAATTAATTTTTGGTTACTGTCCAATGAAGAACGTTGTCAGTATTTTCAACACTCATAATTATTTAAAATGAATTTGATGTATGCTAACAAAGGCAAACTAACTGTCAAGAATGACTTTAACAATCTCAAATTAAAAGAACTTTAAGTATAGAAAAATAAAGAAAAGAAAAGCGAGGATAACATTAATCGGTAAGCACACTGTCACAATTCAGCACAAATCAATTGAACCAAAAACCAAGTAAAAGTTTCATATTCACAAACACATATATTATCCTGGTAACAAATTATGATTACAAAATACAGTCGCATTATATAAATGCAAATAGCTAACTAGAGGAGATGACATTAAATAACATGATCAATACATTTTCAATGTTACTATGTACAGTAATTCAAACATAACATTAACTAAGAGCCTGGAAGCACTGATTTACTGTCTAAATTTGGTTTCAACGTAATAATAATAATAATAATAAAACAGTGCTTATAAAGCGCTTTTCACCGAAGTCTCTAAGCGATAATGAAAACAAATGACGACTGCATGCAAGCACAATTTTTTTTTTGCTGAGCAAAATTGTGGCGATCAACTACATGTACCATGGGGAAACAAAACAACAACAAACTTGTTGAAACAAATTGTGCTACCTGTCCACATATGGAAGTTCTATCTTTTCTTTGGATTCCGCATGACTTTATAATGAGTACAAGTGAGATAAAAGAAATGAGTATCTTCAGTCACATAAATTGATAATATGTAGGAGGATATTTCTTTAGTAACAAATACAGATGTACAATATAGTTAACAACTAAATTATTCATACCCCTTGTAAATTTGATGTTTTTTTAGTTGTTCGTAACTCAAGAATGAAAGGTGGACTGGCTGAATTTGGGCCTTTGTTGAATACTTTTAGATGTAAGCTTTAATATGACATATATTCTCAAGAAACATAAATGGGGACAAATCCATTTTTAACATACATGTACACATGTACAGTACATTAAAAAAAAAACTTTGTAAGAGTATGAATAATTTAGTTGTTAATCATACATGTTACAGACTCAAGATCATACAAATAGAATATTGATATTAGAGTGCATTTCACATTTTGGGGCGGAGATGAAAAAAAATCCTCCCAAAAGTGGTTTTGATGGTCTATGGGACATTAACACAGCAAAGAAACACATTCACCTTCATGAATTAACAAAATACATTTCATGTGTAATCTCTTTAAGTCTCTTAATAAAAAAGAAAAGAGAGGCAAACTTCTACACAAAATATGTACATGTAATACACATTTTCCTCATACTGGCATTTCTTTAAAAGGTACTTTTTAGACAGCAGATAAGGAAATGGGTCAATATATATATATATATATATACAGATAGTACAATAGTTTTAAACATTAAAATGCATATATTATCATGATGCCTTACCCAACATCTTTGGTAGGCAGAAACATGAAAAGGAGACATCCAAAATTTCAAAACGAAGAGCAAGAGAGAGAAATATTATTTCATCATATCAGGCACAAGAGTCAACTCAAAGTCAATTTCAATACCTGTGCATGCACCTTAGTGTGTGCATTGGGCAGTCTACTGACAAGTCAAATTTACCATTGCAATTACCGTATAAACTGACATCTTTTACAGAACTCAAAACTAAGATATAATATCGGAAGCCGACATTTTGTAACACACTTGGCCAAACATACAGAGCAGATATTATTTTTGGTGAAAAGAAAATTTATCACAAAAAAAATAAAGGATATAGAGATTTAGGAGAAAGCAGGCAAAGGATTAAATAATTGAAAGTATTACTTACTTAATGTCACCCATTCCAACGTTCTCTCCGTGAAAAATATTCAAAGCTTGAACACAGCAAGGATAGTAAACTCTATGGCCAGTCTGACAAAACACCTGGGTTCACGTTTCAATCTCCCTCAACTGATACTCTCTCTCTCCCTCACCGCGACGGCGGCGACGATGATGACTGAAATTCTTCTCCTCGAGAAATGCAGCCGTGTATCCAGAACCCAGGGTGAGAAAAGAAGATTAGCACAGTCCAGGACGGAGACGAAGGATGTTTCTTCTTGACTGTAGCAGACCAGAGTTGGAGAGCTGTTGCAAGAGAGAAAGCAGAGACAATAGAATGATGCGAGGTGAAATTTGAATGAATGCAAGATGCAGACAGATCTCTGTATACACTGTCGATTTGTATTAAACTGATCAATGAATGTCTGTTTCTAGGCAGATCAATGGACCGAACAACCCAGCCTTTCAGTAAATCACACCATACACCGGCCGGCCTTTACGACTTGTGTTGTGCTGCACGCTGCATGCATAGCTTAGTAGTCTCTCCATACAGACTCTATCTTAATTCTTCAACTAAAAAGAGAATTTATTTCTGCTGTGCAGCAGCCAAAACTTATACAGAGCGACCATAGCTACATGTAGGCCTATGCCATTTACCTTTTCAAACACAGGTTATTTCAATGCTTGTCATTTGTTCGTTGTTTCTCCTTTTTCTTTTTAATACAGCCTGAAATTTGCAAATGGACTCAATATGAATACCACAGACTTGTTTGTACATCTAGTCATTCTGAATAACTTCACACTCAGTGTAATTAGTCTTCATGAACAGACCCTGTGAGAGAGCCGCAATGATTGTGATTGGTCTAGTCTGGAGTCTAAAGACTAAATGTAGTACTAACTAGCTTTCTACATAATGTACAAACTGTACATGAATGTTAGGATTAGTTAGTCTTACATATTCCAGAAACTAGACTCAGTATCATTGAGAGGAAGAAAATTCCCCTCACCTTTGAAACTACATTGTAGGCAATTGTAAAGAATAATTGTACAAATGTATATTGAAACCTGGCTTTCTGGTTGTCATATGAAACTTAACTGGTCATGAATCATAATCAATTCTGCACTATCTGTAGACATAATATCTCTGTACTTGTTGATGAACACCTGTAAATGATACGTGTTTGTTTTTTGTCACTGTTGTTTATTTGTGTTATGTTTTTTTTTTTTATTGCAATGTTCTAATAAACTCTTGAAAATATAAAAGTATTCCATTCTCCACAGCACACTCAGATTTCAGTCCAGGTAAACTACAAGTTCAATGTACTTTCACACGCAGCTCTCTCTCTCTCTCTCTCTCTCTCTTTCTTTCTCTTTTTCTCTCTCGTTCTCTCTCTACAACTAGTGTAGCTCTGTCATTTAGAATCCCATCAAATTTTCCATTTACATGTACATGTAAGTTCAAACTTCAAACAACAGTTAACATTTTCCATTACTCAACCTTGAATTCCTTTTTTAAAAAACATATATTTAATTATAAAGTCAAGACATTTTCTGTTGAAGACCAAACTAAATATTCTTCATATAATTAGACCAAAAAAGAGACCAAAATCTTTTTTTAATTGTAGTCACATACATGCAAGTTTATGAGAAGTCCATATTCCAAGCTACAAAATAAACAAAGAAAATACAGTTTACATGTACATGTATGTAAACTTGAATAATTTTCATGTTTCAACTAATTTCAACAGTCTACATGTATTATACAATGTATATTTTATCAATAAATATTTCCATGAATTCCAAGCTTCAGAATAGTAAACTATCATGCTACCCTTTTTTCTGTTAAAAATGTAATGTTCTGGACACAGATGGCAGTATTACAAAACTAGGACTCATGGCATGTAATTCCACTTCAAGCTTAACACCAAACAGGCACTGTTTTTTCTGAAGAAAACAAGCTAGAAAGTCCAGTCAAAATAGAGTGTGACCCCCAACAACAAAAAAGGTTATTCAATGGTTTCCTGCAGTGTTTTACATGAGGAACAACATACTAGAAATCTAAGAAAAACAGACCCCTTGAATGTGTAAATTATACAGGTGTATTATAAGTTATTATAGGTTACTCTAATTCTTTATAATTTTCTAAATTGTTAAAATTCAAGAACTTCCAGGAGGCTCCGCCCCCTAGACCCACAGGCAAAGGCTCTACCCCTGGACCCATCCGTAAAGATATAAGTACATGAACATGTAGTTCCCAAGACAACCTTTTGTTGGATAAAGTTGTCCTTAGGAGTGTGAGTTTTAACTTTTAAAACCATAACAGTACGAGAATACACCCGACGGTGGCCTGTACTTATAGCGAAGAAGAAGAACAACCTTAAAATTTAGTACTGTAGGCAAACTTTTGTCCACTCCTGTGGACTTATGATTATTTACACAATTTCTTTCGGCCTGCTGCCTCAAGATTATCGGAATATTCCTCTGCTTGTAAATAATGTAAACTTTGTATGATAATATTCTTGTTCTCTGTCTTAATATTTGTAATTTGTTCTTGTTTATGCGCTTTGTATTTATTGACAAGGCACTTTATAAATGTAATATAATTATTATTATTATTAAATGTCCATTTTTTAAAAGAATTTTCCATTACTACTACTACAGGGCTTAACTTAATCCAAGGCCACCAAGGCCATGGATGCCCTTTTGATTGGCCTCAATGCCCCTCTCATTGGTCTTGGAGATTTTTTGTGCCCTTTCCAATTCTTCCTATTTGTGCTGTAATATAGGAATGTGCCCTACAGAAAAGAGGCCTTGCCCTAAAAATATTGAAATTTAAGGCCTGCTACTACTACTATACTACTAGTAGTCTTTAATTTTTGTTTATTAGTTACCACCGATTACTATTTTTAGTATTTCTGTAAGAATTATTTAAAGATTCTGTCCAGGCCTAGACTGAACAAAATACTTCTCGACTTGGTTCCGTCAGACTACATAAGGGGGGTGTTTCATAAAGCTGTTCGTAAAGTTACGCATGATTTTACGAACGACTTGAATATGAAGTGCCAGATAGGATGCCTAAAGTTTTTCCTGATGTTTTAACAAAGTGTGACTATATTTCCAATAACCTCAATTAAATTATGGCAAAAAATGTACTTTGCATTAAAAATGTTTGTTATAATAAGAATGTTAATCTACATCTGCACAGTTCAACTTTAGTTGATGCATTTAAAAATGATTCAGCATCCCATTTGGCTCTTCATATTTAAGTCATTCATAAAGTCATGCGTAACTTTACGAACAGCTTAGTTTATGAAACACCCCCCTGCTTTCAAAGAAATCAAAACTTAATGTCACGTACCTGTATATCATACAGCCTTAATAGATCGAAATCAGCCAAAATCTTGAATTTCGGGAAGCCATGCACCCTGCACCTCGCTCTCCTGCACCGGCTCCCACCGGCACGCGGATATTTTTTTTACACGCTAGCCTGGCCATTTTCACCGTAATACTCATAAAAGTGCGCTGGTGGGAAAGCCTACACATACACTGTAGGCATGCACGCAATTAGTGTGTGGGTGGACGGGGTGGACTTGGTTGCTTGTTCGTTCGTTTGTGTCTCCTTAGATCAAGATCAATGTAAAGTTCCTAAATAAAATAAAATTAAATTAAGCTCTTGAATTCCATCGCCCGATGGCTGCGATGGTCGTCTTATTTATAAGGTCTTCATCTGATGATTGTGTAGTAGGAGTTACCCCCACCCCCCCACAAGCCTTCACCACAAGGGGGCGCTAGTCCTCTCACTGAGCCCGACAGACCAGAGTTGAATACACTGCACAAGCCTGAAGCTGGACAATTGGACAAGATCCTCAGTATTTCAGGTAAGTGCTGTTTTCGGCTTTCTAGTGAGTCATATAGATTCACATCCATGTAGATAACGGTTTGTAGGCCAAATCTACATTATTGGCGCTGCGAGCATAACCTTTTCCTGCTTTTTGCGGGATATTTTTCATCTGTGATTTTGGCACAGCGAGCACAGCTGCCCTGCTACGCATTGGCATTTAGTGCGGTCCTGTGCGTAGGGCTAAGCTGCTCGCTGTGAATTTGCTACCAATTAATAGGGTAAATTTCGTATTATTGTCTCGGGCAGGGTGGGCTAGTCTGCCTTGCCTACTTTGAAAATTTTTGTTTATAGTTTTTGTGTGTTTGGTGTGGGTGTCTCGAGTCGGGCGGTGATTTTCGCCTGGTTTGGGGCATTTTTGCTGTGTTTTTGGTCGTCTGCCCTAATCAGCTCCGGGTGTAGTTCCGGCACGGCTGTGCCAGAACTTTTGCATTGGGGGTGAGAAGGCAGTGCGATCCACGTGTGTGTACGTTTGATTTTTGTAGCGAGTGTTTGATTTTTGCTAGTGGTGTGAGGTGTTTGATTAAGTATTGTTTGTGGTTAGTTGTTGTTTGTGCGTGATTTTTAGCCTAAGAGTCATTTATTGACTTGTTTGGGAATTTTTTTGTGTGCGTACTATTTTGTTTGGGCGTGTAGGTTTTTGAGAGTGCTCGTTGCGGCACTGCCCATTACTACAGCGGCACGGTTCGGCGGAGGGATATTTTTTAGACCTTCTCGATCCATCTTCCCTCCATCGACGCCATTTTGTTTTCTGGCAGTGTGCTGGAAGCGAGTGCTGCTGAGATCTCGAGGTTATTTTCAATTGTTAAGCTGGTTTTGCTGTCTTGGGCGGTTGGAGTGAGGTAAGTTTTTGCCTTATTTCCCGTTGCTCTGTTTTCTTTTATTGATAATTTTCTAGTTTGGTGTTTTGTGGCCTATGTTGCCCGGATTTGGGGGACAGGTTGATTGTGCCATTAGTATATTACGTTTGGAGTTTATATTAGACCTAGATTTAGACCAGGCCTTAGTAGTTAACAGTAGTAGTTAGGTTGTAGTTTTTGGTTGTGTGAGTGTACGGTTATTGTGCGTGTTGCGTGTGGACCCACCCACTCGTTGTAGTGCGGGAGTCCTTTGAAAAAAAAAAAAAAAAAAAAGAAGAAAGAAAAGAAAGTTTGTGAGGTGTGATTATTTGTGTTGGGGTGATTTGAGTAAACTGTAGTTAAAGGTAATTTTAAGTGATTTTAGTAAGGCCTTTAGTATTACTGTGTTAATATGACGAATAGGGAAGCTAAGGTTCCTATAAATATGTGTTCCTTCGAGGAACTCACCGAGGTGCCGGGCTAGCTCCTGTGCAGGCGGGGATCATTTTAGGTCTCCGGACTGAACACGGGAACGTTACCCCAGAATTATTTGGGGCGTCCCCAGGACTAATAGAGTCTCAGGGGCTGCGGGATAGGTTCGATTTTGCACCTCGGGACGTAGAGAGTGCCTGTGTGGCAGGGCGGCTCCCGAGCAAGGTAGGGGCAATCAAAGTGTCTTTGCCACTCCGTCAGGGCAGCGTGCCCGGAGCACGAGCACCCCCGGCGGGGCCCAAGCCCAGGTGGGGGGACACCAGTACCCCTATGATGTGTATCCGCCTCCGTTAGTTAACCAAGGGGATGTATCGGGTTGGCCCCGGGGTGTAGCCCCAATCGGATCCTCCACTCCCGGGGGAATGCACCAGTCGCTTGACCCCCATAGGCCCCAGTATAGATCTAGGGGAACCCCGGGGGAGGGCGGACCCCTTGTGATGGGAGAGCCAGGGGGGCGTTCTTGGATGGGTGCCCCGGCCATGGAGCAGGGGTGTGCAAGCCCCCTCGCCCGGGAAGTTTCCCAAGAGGGGGGCCCCTGTGGGCGACCTAATAGATGGGGGGCAGCGGCCGGGCGGGACCAGCAGGTCCCGTCATGCCTGGGATTCAGCTCCAGGGATATCCGGGAGGAATCCCAACCCCCAGTGGGCCGGGAGGGTAGTGAAATCCCAGGGAGGGGCAGTCCCATCCCAGGGTATCAGAGGGGTCGGCTAGGGCCCCTTCCGATTCCCGAAGAACCGGTCCGTCGGGTCTCTGCTCTCAGGAGGGATAGGTGGGGAGGCACTGGCAGAGCACAGTATCAGCCACTCCCCAGGACTGTCTCCTTTGATGGGCGCGGGAATTGGAGGGCGTTCTTCCATAAATTCACTGCTTTTGCAGATCAGCAGGAATGGGATTGGCCCCAGAGGGTGAATCAGCTAAGCTGGTGCCTGGAAGGGAAAGCGGGGGATTATTTGAGCCTGACTCTGGAACAAGAGCCGGGCCTGGGGTATTTCCCGCTGGTCCAGAAGTTGGCGCAGCGCTTCGACCACGGCGGGTTGCCGGAGTCTGCTCAACTAGAGTTTGCATCTGCCAAGCAGGGGCCAGAGGAATCCCTGCCCGAGTGGTCCGATCGGGTGCTCGGGTTAGCTCTCCGAGCATTCCCCGGGGTCCAGGGGCCTTATTCCCAACAGCAGGCGGTCCTCCGCCTGTGTCAGGGGTGCCTGAACCGGGAGGCGGGATGTCACGCGCTGACCCAACATCCCGCCACCATTGGGGAAGCAGTGGGGCATATCCAGTGGCACCAGCACGTGTACCGGGCCATGTACGGGCGGGGGCGTCCGGTTAAGTCTGTCGCCTTGGAGGACGGGGGGGAGTTCGAAGTCCGCAAAGTAGACCTACCCCTCCAAACTCCTAGTCGGCCTGAAGACGGACAACTCGCTGCACTAGAGCGCCGAATGGCGGAGCGCCAGGGCCGCTTAGAGGCCCGGGTAGCTAACTTGGAGCGGGACATCCGGACGCTCCTAGATACCCTCCAGTCCAGGCCGGAGGCTTCCCGGGGGCGGGCTAAGTCCCCTGGGGGTGACCGGTGCTACGGCTGCGGGGGCTCGGGCATTTCCGGAATCAATGTCCCACACCTCGGGGAGACAGGGGAAACGCGCGAGTTTCCTCTGTTAATTGCCCCGAGGAGGTAAACTCCAGCGGGTCGGAGGAGGAGGCCAACCCCCGACCCGACCCGAACGAGGCCAGTGGTTGACCGGGTCGCCGGGAGATCGGGCAGTCATCCCCCAACCCGCTGTCAAGCAGGTGGGGGAGCCTGTTCCTGGTGAGATTGGGTTAAATGAAGCCTCCACGGAGCTGGGTGAGGCACTTTCCCGGTATATAGGGGAGGTTACGTTTTGTGGACTTCCAACTGCTTCACGGGCGGTCGGGTCGTTAGACCCGATGCCGGATACCACCTCGGATCCGGACCCGGATTCGGAGGAAAAGGCGGAGGTAGTGGTTTGCCGGTTGCAGTCCAGTTCCTCCCTTAATATCCCTATAGTGATAGGGGGTTTCCCCCTTAGAGCAATAGTGGACACGGCCGCCGAGGTGACTATCATCTCGGATCGGGTGCTTCAACACCTGAAACCGCAACCCAAGAAACTGCGGGAGGCCGTACTACATGCTGCAGGTAGGGATATGAGCATGGGTGGGTCAGTAGTGGGGCCGGTGAGTATTCTGTTGGGAGGGCAAGAGTTCTCCGAGCAGTTGTATGTTGCACCCATTTCGGATGACATGTTACTGGGGATGGATTTTCTCGGTAAACATAGGGCGGTTATTCACTTGTATCGCCCCAAGTTACTGCTAGGGGGAGTGGAAATTCCCATGCAGCATGGGGACAACCCCAGGCGGATGGGGGTAGCTAGGGTGTATGTCCGCAAGCGGGTTATCATCCCCCCCAATGCCGTTAAGAGGGTGACCGGGGTTTTAGATCAACGGTTAGGGGATTTTGTGTTTGAACCACTGCTAAACCTACCTGTCCTTCTGATTCCCTGTTCCTTACACGGGGCGGGAAGAACGCGTATATGTGCTTAACCCCACGGACCGGCATCAGGCAATCACCTGCGCAGACGTCCTTGGGGAGGCACGAGTTTCAGGAAGGAGAGTTTTGGTAGACCCCTTTACAGGCCCAAGTGAGGCGGTCTCCCAAATCAACATCGGAGAGGCCGAGGAAGTCCCGCCGCACCTAACCGAACTCTACGAGCGGTCCTCAACCCTTTTGTCGGAGGGGGAGCGGGGCAAGCTCCAGGATCTATTGATTCGTTTTTCTGGAGTTTTCGCCCAAGATGAGTTCGACTTGGGGAATTTCGATGGGATTGAACATTCCATCGATACAGAAAATGCCGCTCGGTGAAGCAGAAGATGAGGCGAACTCCACTCAATTTCGCCGGGAGGAGAAGGCTCATTTGGAAAAAATGACTAAGGCAGGGATAATCCAACCTTCCCAGTCTGAATGGGCCTCGGCCCCAGTCTTAGTCGGAAGCGAGACGGGCGTCCGATGGTGTATAGATTATCGGGCATTGAGCGGTAACCCGTAAAGATGTATATCCGCTACCGAACATCGAAGAATGTTTGGATACCTTGGCGGATAATGCTTGGTTTTCTAAGTTGGACGCTAATTCGGCTTACTACCAAGTAAAAATTCAGGCGGAGGATAGGAAGAAAACCGCCTTTACCACTAAGTACGGGCTCTATGAGTTTGTGCGTATGGGGTTCGGTCTATGTAATGCGCCTGCGACTTTCGCGGGCGATGGACCTAATCCTGAGGGGTATCAATTGGCAGACTGTCCTGGCTTTCCTGGATGATGTGGTTGTCCTGGGGAGGTCAGTGGAGGACCATCTCGCCAATTTAAAAGAAGTCCTGGGAAGGTTCGCTAAATTTGGGCTTAAATTGAAGCCTAAAAATGCGTCCTTTCCAAGAGAAGGTAGAGTTCTTGGGGAGGAAGTGAGTGCTAACCGGGTCCATCTCCGGGAGGAACATATCCGGGCAGTCCGGCAATGGCCCTCCAAGGACAACAAGGCACGTCGAGCAGTTTTGGGCCTGGCTAATTATCACCGGGCTTTCATCAGGGTTATGCTGCCGTTGCGGTTCCCCTCTACCGGATTACCGGGAAACAGCCGTTTCACTGGGGAGTAGACCAGCAGCATGCCTTTGATGAGATCAAAGACCGTCTCACGGAGGCACCCGTGCTCACTATGCCTAACAGCCGGGATTCATTTATTCTGGATACGGATGCATCCAATGACGCCATTGGGGCGGAACTCCTTCAGGTGCAAGGGGGGGAAGAAAGGGTGGTGTCCTATGGCAGTTGTGCGCTAACCGCGGAACAGCGGCGGTACTGCGTCACCAGGCGGGAACTGCTAGCGGTGGTCAAATTCACCCGGCAATACCGCCACTATCTGCTAGGGAAACCGTTTGTGGTCCGTACGGATCACAGCAGTCTAACGTGGCTCCTCCATTTCAAGTACCCTCAGGGGCAATTGGCTCGCTGGATGGAGGAGCTCAGTCAGTATGACATGCGTCTGGAACATCGTCCGGGCAAGAAGCATGCTAATGCTGATGCCCTCTCTAGGGTTCCACCGGCCGAGCCCCTCTGCGAGGAATACCGACTGGGCTTTAGCCTAGAACACCTGCCGTGTGGAGGGTGTAGATACTGCTCCAAGGCTCATCAGAATTGGGCCGCCTTCGGGGAGGCAGTGGACAACGTGGTCCCCCTTGCTGGCCGTGCCGCGATGGGAAAGGCCTCGCCGGAACTGGAACCAGAGGCGGGTGTCGGAATGACCCATGCGGTGATCTGCACTTCTTCGGATGGGGCGGAGCCGTGGTAGAAGAACCCGTTATAAGGGCCGTAAGGCTACGGCCTGTGGAAGTCGCGGAGGAGGGACCATTGCCCGCAGACAGGGTGCGGGCCGAACAAGAGGAGATCCTACTCTGACGGCGTTGAGTAAGTGGTTAGAGGACCTGCAGGAACCTGATGAGGCCACCATAATGCTGTGGGGTCGGAGGAGAAGTTCCTCTGGATTAACAGGGCTCAGTTCGTGCGGGTCGAAGGGGTCATTTGTAAAAAGGGAGAGGACCAGGGTCTATTGTTGCTAGTGCCCAGGTCATTGAGGAGGAGATCATGTATGCGAGTCATGATCTTCCGGCGTGGTCATCCTGGCAGGGATCGGACCAAGCTATATATTCGGGCCAAGTACTTTTGGTACAGAATGGGCAAGGATGTGGCGGAGTATGTCCGAACTTGCTCGACCTGCAACCAGAACAAGAAGGCAACTAGGTACGGTAAGAGTCCCATGCGAAATTATCACGCGGGGGCACCAATGGAACGGGTTCACCTGGATTTCCTTGGGCCATTGCCTAAGTCGTCCAAGGGAAACGAGCATGTTCTCATGATGGTGGATCAGTTCACCAAGTGGGTAGAGTGTATCCCACTACCGTCTCAGACGGCGGAGGATACTGCCCGTGCTGCGGTGGGGGAGTTTTTCTGCCGTTTCGGTTATCCGTTCGCGATTTTTACGGATCAGGGACGAAATTTTGAAAGCAAGCTCTTTAAGGGGGTTTGCAAGGTTCTCCTGATCCACAAGGCCAAGACGACGCCGTACCGACCTTCGGAAATGGCCAGGTAGAAAGGTATAACCGTACCCTGATGGATGCAGTCCGATGCTATGTGGGGCGGGCCCAAAATAAATGGGACGAGCATCTGCCCCAGATCTCGGGAGCACTTCGGGCTACGGTCAACCGAAGTACCGGGTATACTGCCAACCGGCTGATGCTCGGGCGGGAGGTGAACCAGCCAGCCCATTTGATGTATCCTCTACCCAGGGGCAATGTGACCTTGGATCGAGAGGAATACTTGGGCAGGCTGGTAACAGCAACCCAGGCTGCGCATGAGGCAGCCCGGGCTAGTCTACGGAGCGCCCAGATGCGCATGAAGCGCGATTACGACGTACATTCGTTCCGGCGGCAGTTCCAGGAGGGTGACCCAGTCTACGTACTCGACACTGCAACGGTCAAGGGCAAATGTAAGAAGCTGAGCAGCCCTTGGAAAGGCCCAGGGAGGGTGGTCAAGAGGCTGACCCCTGACCTGTATAGGGTGGAACTCCGGAAGTCCATTTCCACCGTACACCAGGATCGTTTAAAGCCATGCCGGGACCGGGATTTACCCGAGTGGTGCCAGCTGGGCAAGCGAGTCGACCCGGAGACTCTGTACTGTCTATGTCGCCGGCCGTATGATGAGACCCGTTTTATGATAGGCTGCGACGGCTGCGAAGATTGGTTTCATGGGGATTGCGTAGGGGTAACCCCCAGCGAGAGCACCCATATCGATAAGTATTATTGTCCTCCATGTGTGGAGCGGGGGAAGAGGTAAGGTTAGTGTTTTTCTTTTCTTGGGCGGGATACTAATTGTGGGTTTCTCTCCTTCTCTTCCCTTCCCTACAGATGGAAAGACCGGAGGATTTGCCTCTGCCGCCGGATAGTCCGGGGGACTATGAGGACCTGGGTAGCTTCTCAGAGGGGGATGTGAGTCTAGCGTCCTCTGGGAGCAAGAGGGGCCCGAGGGTCCTGGGGTTCGGGATCCTGGGGTTCGGGGATCCTGGGGTCCTGGGGGTCCGGGGATCCTGGGGTCCGGGGATCCTGGGGATTTGGGAATCCGGGGTTCACCAGTGGGAGGGCCGCCATGGCACCTCCAAGGGCGGAAGTGGTGGCCAGGAGCGTCCTGGAGTGGCTCGGGAGGGTAGACACCTTCCGTATCCGGGGTTCTGGTCCGTCTGGCCCGTCGCAGCTTCCCTGGGACGTTGTCCTGGGGTTCCTCGACGGGGCGTATGGGCGGGCAGTGACGGCCAATGATGCGGGCTGGGTTAGCTGCCTGCATGAGTACCTCCGGGGGCGTTTGCCTCTGGAGGAATACGCCAGTAGGTACCCCCTATTGGGGGCCGAGAAGGTAGCCGAGGGGGACGAGGTACTCCAGTACTACGATCCCAACACTCCTTGGTGGGAGCCGGGTATGGCGGAAAGCCAACGCTTTCATCCGGGCCTGGCTCACCTAGCACCCTTCTGGGGGAAGGCTTCCATGGAGTTTTCCGCCATGCCTAGTGTATTGGGCCAGGGAGTACAACTTCCAGGCTCAGGGGCGGAGACCGGACGGCGGATCAGGGCACTATGTGCCCGGAACCTGCCGTGGTCCCCGTCCCCGACGTCAAGCGGACCCGGGGACACCCGCGGAGGAAGGCATGGACACGGGGGAATTTTCTCCTGTTGCTGGCCCTCTCTCCTCGGCTGTCCGCAGGGCACCTCGGGAGAGCCCAATGGCACGAGGTCACCTAGGCGGGAGCGGTCTTCCAGGGAGGGTTAACCTCTCGGGAGGCAGGGCCTCCCGTCAGGAAAGCGAGTGCAGCGGCTCGCCTGCCGAGCCTGCTTCCTGGGGGCCGATCTGGCCAGGGAAAGCGGCCATTTGGCGGGTCTGCTGGCGGACCTGCCAAGAGGCAGAAGGGGCGTGGGATGTGTCCTATGTGCGGGATACGCCCGAGGATCAAACTCAGGCAGCATGTCTACTCGCACATGCCGATCGCGCTGCGCCTCTGCCAGGGCAAGCACCTTGCTGGGGAGCCCCGGTTTCTCCAGCAGGTCGCTTGCCTTCGGTTCCTTGCACAATCCCTTATCGGTTCTCCCCGGCTGGAGGGACTGATGGGGATGGTCGACGCGGAGGCACCCGATAACTGGGAGTGGAACATCCCCGCTGCCATGGAGGAGGACATGCTCCTTTTCCTTAGGCGGTCGGGGGGTGCCATTCCCTCTCGGGTGACTGTTCGCCCCCTCAACACGCCGGCGGCGCTTTTGCACTGGCGTGTCCTTGCGTGGCTCGTGTCCAAGTTGGATGCGGGCCAGCTCGCTCATCTCCATTTCCTCGGGAGGGTTCCTATTCCTGAGGATACTGCAGCCGCGCCGGTGAGGGGTGAGCAGCCCAAAGGCGGGGATCTTGAATCCGCTGCCGTTTCAGGGCGACGGGCGTTGCACCGCCATCTCATGAGGGTGGCGGGAACACAGTTCCCGCCAAGGCCACTCCTGCTGCGGGTGCAGTTCCGCCTCCTGCGTCGGCGGGGCCTTCCTCGGTACACTCTAGGGGACCGGGCAGTTCATATGCCGGGTTGCCTCTAAGCCTCCTATTCCCTGGCCTTCGATAGCCATTTTCATTTAGATCGGCTAGAGGCCAGGACTGGTAGAGGGGACTGGAGTGCATCGAGGCTATCTCGGTAGGGATCCCCGGGTACCGGTGCGTCTTTGTGGGGGCGTGGTTAATTATTGCGACCCCAAGAGGCACCGGGACATTAAATTCCCTGGCGACCGCCGGTGGAAGGTGGCTGTGGGGGTGCACCCGAAGCACGCCCTGAGCTTTGATGACCCAGCCCTGGATGTCCTGGGTAGGCTCATCTGCGACACCAGGGTCAGTGCCTTGGGGGAAATGGGATTAGATTATTCCATGCCCCCAGGCACATGGTCGGCTCAGCTGAACCTTTTCCAGGCCATCCTGGGAAAGGTCGGTGCCACCGGCAGGGTTTTAATCCTGCACATCCGCGGGGAGAAGGGGGCTCCAACCTCCGATGTACCTTCCCGCGTGTGCAGGCTGGAGACCCAAAGGAGGGTCAACAGGCATCAGAGGATCCATATCCACTGTTGCACGTTGGGCCCTCTGGAGGTTGAGGCGTGGGGAAGGACTTTCCCCAACGTCTACTTCAGCTTCAACGCCCTGGTGAAGTCTTTCACCAGGGACCAGCGGACTGCCCTATGTAGGGTTCCGCAGGGCCGGTTGTTGTTGGAGACCGACTCTCCTCACCTACCCGTCGGCGGGGGCGTTATTTACGCCACCCCTGCCTATATCGGGGAGGTAGGAGATTTAGTCGCCGGGATACGGGGTGACCGTCTCCTGGCCCTCCTAGAGCAGACTAGGGTTAACGCCCTAGTGCTCTATGGCCCGTAGGTCGGCAACCCGCGGGAACTTTCTGTTCCTGCAGCCCTCGGGAACAGTTAGGTTTTCATGGTGTAATTTTCGGTGGGGACTTTCGAGTCCCTATCACCTTGTTTTTGCTACATTAGCAAAGGCACAGTAGCCCTAGGGAACGGTTAGGTTTTTATAGTGTAATTTTCGGTGGGGACTTTTGAGTCCCTATCATCTTGTTTTTGCTACATTAGCAAAGGCACAGTAGCCCTAGGGAGCGGTTAGGTTTTTATAGTGTAATTTTCGGTGGGGACTTTTGAGTCCCTATCACCTTGTTTTTGCTACATTAGCAAATACACATATGTAAATATGTTTTTGTATTTTGGGTTGGATTTTTCCATAAATGCCCGTTGGCATATGTTTTGGTTGTTCCAGGGGACTTTCTTCCAAATGGCCCGCTCTGTGTTATAGTGGAACTAACGCCTCCTTCCTGCGCCGGAGGGACCTAGGCGAGTTTCTGGTTCTCCAGTCACTCTCCGAAAAACCTGAGAAATGTACCTCTTGGGTAGGTAAGATGGCGCCGTAGCCTGGGAGGACAAGCGGATAGCTCACCGCTATTGGGGCGTGGATAGTTTTGGGTGGGGGACCTCCCCTGGCAATTTTAGTTTTTAGGCAGTAGTTATGTTGGTTTTAAAAGATTTAAAAAAAAAAAAAATTTTCTATAAATTTTTTAATGCATTTGCCCCGTGTTTTGCTTGTTTGGGGTCTTGTTTGGCATTTTTAGTACGTGCCCTTAAGATAATATTTTGTGATGTCACAATGGAGGGATATTTTGTTTTTCTCCTTTTGGGGTTTGGGACGGCCTTTTCCCCGGGCTTGGTTCAGTTAGGCCCGGGTTTTTCAAAACGGGGGGGAATGTAGTAGGAGTTACCCCACCCCCACAAGCCTTCACCACAAGGGGGCGCTAGTCCTCTCACTGAGCCCGACAGACCAGAGTTGAATACACTGCACAAGCCTGAAGCTGGACAATTGGACAAGATCCTCAGTATTTCAGGTAAGTGCTGTTTTCGGCTTTCTAGTGAGTCATATAGATTCACATCCATGTAGATAACGGTTTGTAGGCCAAATCTACATTAATTGCCAGGCATGATGTACTATTGTATAATGCACCTTGTTGTTGTTGTTTTGGTTTATAGGCGTTTATCATTCAGGAGTGAATATTTACGCCTCTTCTATTAGGATTTTTTTTCCTTTCAGACTAGATGTAGGCTGCTAGACTCTTACAATATATCAGTCGCTTCCATGGTATTTATCACAGAAATGGCCAGGCTATGGCTATGCTAGCGTGTAAAAAAAATTGCGCGGCGCCGCGCCCCACTCATTCATTCTCAACCCACGACTCACTATTACGAGTGTGTGGCTTCTCTCTCTCTCTGCACTCTGCATGACCTCACGACTAAAACTAAAAGTACGAATCGATGATGCAATCACAATATATGATTATTCATTTCATACTTTATGCTGTCATAAATCTATTTGCGCCCTGTCATTGCCAAAACCTAACGTTATAATATATCAATCTTTAACATTATGTTTGATTGTTTGATAACATGAACCCGTGGCGTAGAAGTTTAACGGTTAGTAAATACACGCCATCGCCAGACCAGCCGGCTGATCACACGACCGGTGCGGCCAGGCCTAGTATAGTATTAGTAAGCTAGGGCACGGTGCCAACACAACATGACGTGTTTTTTTTTCATCGCATGCATGATACAATTTCTGTTCAAAATCTTCAACATCTTTAAAACATGGGTTTCAAAATTGATTAAGGTTAAGACCAAACGCTTATATTTACTCCTGGGAAAAAATAAAATCAATTCACTTACCTAGTTTACCGAAATTACATAAATAAAGCGAAAATGAATTGATCCAGACTGAAATCCCAGTTACTATAGACATGCATGCGTATATAGCTTGCGGAGCGCGCGGGCGATCTCGCTCGGCGAGCGATTCATTCTGAATTTTATTTTTCTTATGATAATTAGGTACCGGTACTGGCCAATCGGGATACAGATGAATTATTCATTTGGGGGTCAAACGCATGCTCGACCAATGAAGGGTGCCATTAAAATAAATATTGTACCAAATATGGAAAACGATCACACGCGTTTCACACATGTTCGCAGCATGTACTAAGAACGACGGTTGTGAAGAAAATACACTTTCTGTTCTCTTGTTTATACCCCTGCATTCATAAAGCCAGGATAATAATTAAAATTAATGGCCGTCAGAGCGGCAAATGTGCCAGGAAATATGCGCTATCAAAGAACCCACTGTAACTATCATCATCATCATCATCATCATCATCATCATCATCACTATCATTATTATTATTATTATCATTATTAGTAGTAGTACTAGTATTAGTATTATTATTATTATCATTATTATTATTATTATTATCATTATTAGTAGTAGTACTAGTATTATTATTATTATTATTATTATTATTATTATTATTATTATTATTATTATTATTATTATTATTTTAATTTCATTATCAGAAGTAGTAGAAGTAGTATAGTAGTAGAAGTAGTAGTAGTAGTAGTAGTAGTAGTAGAAGTAGCAGCAGCAGTAGTAGTAGTAGTAAGTAGTATTAGTAGTAGCAGGGGCGGCGATCCCGGGGGGGACGGGGGGGGACATGTCCCCCCTCGATTTTTAGGGGATTGTCCCCTGAAAATTTGAAAAAGTGCAAAAAGAAATGTATAGCAAATACTTGCTAAAGACTGCAACACACTTTTAGGCTCTGGAGGGCCCAAGAGTGCAGCGTTTAGACAAATAAAAATGCAAAAATCTTCTCACTCGGAAGCTACGCTCCCTCGCTTAACATCCTTTAATGTACATGTAGATATTGTAGAAAAAGTATATTGCTTGTTTTTATACTATAATTTTTATAATACAACAAAACTTCAAAATCTGTGAGGGGTAGTCACTTCTGTCACCTTCATCCCTCTCGTTCACTTTATGCTCCCTCGCACTGGCGTACTGATGGGGCTTGGGGCAGTGCCCCCAAATAAAATTAAAGAAGGGTATATTTCTAATTCGATACCAGTGATTTACAAATGTTGCTGAAATAGCATAATTTTTCCCTGAGCTTCCGGGGGCTCTGCCCCCTGGACCGCACCAAGGGCCCTAAAGCGTGCATGCCCCTGGTTGCTCATCTGACTGTCCTTTAATGCCTAAAACCCCAGAGCTTCCGGGGGCTCTGCCCTCTGGACCCCGCAAAGGGCCCTAAAGCGTGCATGCCCCTGGTTGCTCCTCTGACCGTAATTTAATGCCTAAAAACCCTGAGCTTCCGGGGGCTCTGCCCCCTGGACGCCACCAAGGGCCCTAAGGCGGCCCCTGGATGCTCATCTGATCGTAATTTAATGCTTAAAACCCCTGAGCTTCTGGGGCTCCGCTGGACCACTCAATTAATGACCTGCATGCCAGTGACACAAATAAGGTATCAAAATATGCCCATCCGAAAGTAATTAAATACCTAATACCCCTGAGCTTCCGGGGGCTCCGCCCCTGGACCCCCCCCGGGCTAATTTGCCCCTGGACCCCACGCCAATTTACGCTCCACTTGCTTTCCTCTACCTGATCGTAAATACTTTAGCCCCTCCCTCCCCACTTTGAAAAAGTCCGCGGGGCCTTCATATAACATGTAAGAATGGGGTGATGCAGATTTCTGCCCCCAAACAACAACAAAAACGTTTTTGGTCATTACGCCACTGCTCCTCGTCCCTCGCATTTCGTCCCCCCCCCCGGTCATGAAAAGAAATCGCCGCCCCTGAGTAGTAGTAGTAGTAGTAGTAGTAGTCCCGTCAGGGGCGAAATATCCCTTACCAAGGGGGGGGGGTGCCCTTCTAGAGCAAAAATTGAGGGTTGAGTTCTGGGAAGGGTCAGAAAGTCCAAATAACAGCTTTGCGTGCAGTCATGAAATTACTTCTTTTTATTTCTTTTTTAAAATACTAATTACCCTCCATACTTCGTGTTTTTGTTTTTTTGACAGAGCAAAGGGGGTGTTTAACCCCCAAAACAACCCCACTAGGGCCCTAAGGCGGGCTCCTGTATGCTCATCTGACCGTTATTAAATGCCTAAAACCCCTGAGCTTCTGTATGCTCATTTGACCGTTATTAAATGCTTAAAACCCCTGAGCTTTTGGGGGCTCTGCCCCCTGGACCCCACCAGGGGCCCGAAGGCGGCCCCTGGAAGCTCATCTGATCGTAATTTAATGCCGAAAACCCCGGAGCTTCTGTATGATCATTTGACCGTTATTAAATGCTTAAAGCCCCTGAGCTTCCTGGGGCTCTGCCCCCCTGGACGCCACCAAGGGCCCTAAGGCGGCCCCTGGATGCTCATCTGATCGTAATTTAATGCTTAAAACCCCTGAGCTTCTGGGGGCTCCGCCCCCGGACCCCACTCCAATTAGTGACCTGCATGCCAGTGACACAAATAAGGTATCAAAATATGCCCATCCGAAAGTAATTAAATACCTAATACCCCTGAGCTTCCGGGGGCTCCGCCCCTGGACCCCCCCCGGGCTAATTTGCCCCTGGACCCCACGCCAATTTACGCTCCACTTGCTTTCCTCTACCTGATCGTAAATACTTTAGCCTCCCCTCCCCACTTTGAAAAAGTCCGCGGGGCCTTCATATAACATGTAAGAATGGTGGTGATGCAGATTTTTTCTGCCCCCAAACAACAACAAAAACGTTTTTGGTCATTACGCCACTGCTCCTCGTCCCTCGCATTTCGTCCCCGGTCATGAAAAGAAATCGCCGCCCCTGAGTAGTAGTAGTAGTAGTAGTAGTCCCGTCAGGGGCGAAATATCCCTTACCAAGGGGGAGTGCCCTTCTAGAGCAAAAATTGAGGGTTGAGTTCTGGGAAGGGTCAGAAAGTCCAAATAACAGCTTTGCGTGCAGTCATCAAATTACTTCTTTTTATTTCTTTTTAAAAAATACTAATTACCCTCCATACTTCGTGTTTTTGTTTTTGACAGAGCAAAGGGGTGTTTAACCCCAAAACAACCCACTAGGGCCCTAAGGCGGGCTCCTGTATGCTCATCTGACCGTTATTAAATGCCTAAAACCCCTGAGCTTCTGTATGCTCATTTGACCGTTATTAAATGCTTAAAACCCCTGAGCTTTTGGGGGCTCTGCCCCCTGGATCCCCACCAGGGGCCCGAAGGCGGCCCCTGGAAGCTCATCTGATCGTAATTTAATGCCGAAAACCCCGGAGCTTCTGTATGATCATTTGACCGTTATTAAATGCTTAAAGCCCCTGAGCTTCCTGGGGCTCTGCCCCCCTGGACCCCAACAAGGGCCCGAAGGCGGCCCCTGGATGCTCATCTGATCGAAATTTTATGCCTAAAACCCCAGAGCTTCTGGGGGCCGTGGCTCCGCACCCTCGACCCCACTCCAATTAGTGATCTGCATGCCAGTGTCACAAATAAGGTATCAAAATAATTATGCTCATCCTGACCTCAAATAAATGCCTAAAACCCCTGAGCTTCATGGGGCTCCGCCCCTTGACCCCCGCCGGGGCTTTGCCCCTGTTCCCCCCAAGTCAATTTACGCTCCACTTGCTTCGCTCGTTTTGCTCTATACCTGATCGTAAATACTTTAGCCCCCACTTTGAGAAACGTTCCGCGGGCCTGTATGTAACATGTAAGAGTGGTGGTGGTGCGGATTTTTTTTTTCGGCCCCACCCCTCCCCTAAAACGTTTTTGCTCATTACGCCACTGCTCCTCGTCCCTCGCATTTCGTCCCCCGGTCATGAGCACATATTATGGTGAAAGGAAAAGGGGCACATATTCAAAGGGAAAAGGACACTTATTAGAAATGAAAAAGAGCACGTGTTAAAGTTAAAAGGGGAATTATCAGATGTGAAAATGGGGCACTTCTCGCACCTAATTAGGGCACTTACCAGAGATGAAAAAGGCACTTATGAGAACGGAAAAGGGGCACTTATTTCAAAGGAGAATTAGTGGCAATTATCAGAAGGAAAATGGCACTAATTAGGAAGGATAAAAGGCACGTGTCAAAATAACAAGGGTACTTATCAGAGAGTTAAAGTTAAATGGGGCTTCTCTCACATTTGAATAAGGGCACTCACCGGCGATGAAAAGGGGCACTAATAAGAATAAGAAGAAGTTCTTGTCAAAATAAAAGGGACACCCCTCAGATTAAAAAAGGCAATTATAAGAGGTGGTGAGGGGCACTTCTTGTACCTGAAAAGGAGCACTCACATGAGATGAATAGGGGCACTTGTGAGAATAGAAAGGGGCACTTACTACCCAAAAAATGGCACTTGTCGTAGGAAAAGGGACACCTTTGAGATTTTGATAGAGGTATTTATCAGAGGTGTGAGTAGGGGCATTTATGAGAAGGAAATTGGGCACTTATTAGAAAAAGGGGGCACTTATCAGAGGTGAGAATGGGGTAACCATCAAAGATAAAACAGGGGCACTTATCTGAAGAGGAAGGGGCACTTATTAAAAAAGGAAAGGGCATTTGTTAAAATAAAATTGGGCACATCTCAGATATTTTCAGAGGTAAAGGGGCACTTATCAGAGTTTGTAAGAGGCACTTATAAGAATGTGGAACGGGCACCTATTTGAATTTTAAAAAGGGCGCTTATCTGAAGTAAAAGGGGGCACCATTCCTACGTCAAAAAGGGGCACTTTAGTTTTTTTTTGCCTCAGTGACTATAAATTTGGGGATTTGTCATTTTCCAACAAACGCATACAAAAGTATAATTTGAAAAAAAGTGAGAAAAAAACCCGGAAAATCATGTCATTTCAGCAACATTTGTAAATCACTGCTATCGAATTATAAATAAACCACGTTTCAATTTTATTTCGGGTGATGCCCCAAGCTCCCCTTCCATCCGTACGCCAGTGAGTAGTAGTATATATTATATATAGTATATATAAGTATGAATCTGCATCACTATAAACCAATTTATCTGTTGTCAAACACACTGGCAAAATTTTCAGATACTGCCAACAAAGAATACATTATTCAGTTAAGACCATTTTATTTCATCTGCTATATAAAATGATCACAGGTTATAATCTTCTGCATTTGTGAAATAAAATGTTCGTATTAAAGTTTTTTTTAAAGAAACGGAATAGAGAGCAACAGTGAGGCAGAGATTATGTTTTTCTTGTCACATTTCTATTAAGTTCAGGCTTCTATTAGGATTTAATCCTCCGACATTAATTTCATTCCCAGTGGCTATATATTATTATACCATGGATCTAGACCATGATTGGATCCAAACACATCAACGACATAATGATTGAAATGCATCATTTAAATCAGGGGGATGGGTCAGATTTGGTTATAGAACGGGTGCCGCTCAAGCCTCCAAACCCCTACCCACTTTTAAGGGTCATTTTGGCAGATTTTTCTCGAAATATAGGCCCATTTTTTAAATACATTTTTCGCGTGTTCGCCATGCAAACACCCGAAAATGTTGGAAAACGGACCATGTTTAGTGATATTTTTGTTAAAAAATGGACCCATGCTTAGAGATGTTTTGTGTGAAAAAGTGACCCATTAGAGCGGCACATACCCGTAAGTCTTAATATGTACCCCCCCCCCTCCCGCCCCGGATCTAAATGCACATTCAATACACAAAAATGCCACACTGCAAAGTGAATGTCTCACTGCTACTCGCTTTTATCCTATGAACACTTAAATTTTTGTTGTCAGTGGCTTAACAAAATGTAAGTTTACTGATCAAAAGGTGTAAGGGACTTTAACAGTATGTTGCAATTTCAAATGTCCCCCCTCTCCCCTCTCTCATGTCTCTCTCCCTTTCTTCATGTACCTCTCTCTCCCTCTCCCACTCATTTTCTATCCCCACCTCTCTCTCTCTCTCTCTCTCTCTCATTTTCTGTCCCCCACCTCTCTCTCTCTCTCTCTCATTTTCTGTCCCCCACCTCTCTCTCTCTCTCTCTCTCTCTCCCTCTCTCTCCCTCCCTCCTCCTCTCTCTCTCATTTTCTATCCCCACCTCTCTCTCTCTCTCTATCTCTCCCCTCTCTCTCCCTCCCTCCTCCTCTCTCTCTCTCTCACTCCCACTCTCTCTCTCTCATTTTCTATCCCCACCTCTCTCTCTCCCCCTCTCTCTCCCTCCCTCCCCTCTCTCTCTCTCTGACTCTCACACTAACGTAAATTCGTATGTCGGAAGTGTACTTATGAGTGAAGAAAATAGAAAATATTAACTCTGTATTATAACAATTCCTTATAAGGCCTTTTCCAAGGCTACTTTTATCTACTTAAATGGATTAAGATGTAAAAATAAACATTCAGGGGATAAACACATCAAAGCTAAAATAAACCCAATAAAAATAAATAGTAATTTGTGATTGCACTGTACTGTTTTATTTTCATTAAACAAAGTCAACGACAACAACAACAAGAACATTTAATTTAAGTAGACGATGCGAGTAAATTCTGGTAAGCCGACTGAGCAAAAGAGCTCCTCCCCTTCCCCCTTGGCCTCTCCCCCAATATGCAACATGTTTGCTTCCTATCCACTTAACTCTTAAAGGAAACCTCACCCCAAAAGAATAAGTGTATAGGTGTTCTGATAAATGAGATGTATTCATGCCTTTTGTTGTACAAGAGATATATAAATGAAGATATTCTTGGCATGATGTGATGCCTTTTAGCATGACATGGGCGCAGCCATTTTCTTGAAAATGTGACGTACCAGTTGAAGTTGTACATGTATGATTGTATACAATGCACCAAGATTTAGTTAGAAAGACTTAAATCAATAACAAAACCTTTACTTTTCAATGAGGAAAAATCAAACCCGAGAAGATAGAAGAATATATCTGGAGAAAAATATATAACAGGGAACAACAATTGTAACTAATTCATTTAAAAATACTAAAATATAGCAATTTATTGACAAATCTATTTTATTTATGAGAACCTTCACCACAGAAGAGCACCAACTTATTTATGCAATCATTTGCGTTCTGGCAATTTTAGTACAAACGATAATAGCAGGTGAATGAAATGCTTCATCACCACACACATCTGGGAAGGAAGCATCCATAAATTTGAATACATAATAGGCCTACTTGATAACGACTTCAAATAGTACGTCACGCTATCAATGGCGATGCCCATGTCGTGCTGAGAAACTGTACATTATTCTTGCTTTATGACTCTCTCATACTCTTTGGTGAGGAATCTTGTAGATTAATGGGCAAGAATATAATAAATATAATAATTAAAGTTATTTCTTGGGGCGAGGTTTCCTTTAAACCCAATAAATAAAAACATTAATATGTGATTGCACTGTACTGGTTTGTTTTCATACAACAGATTGAACAAGCAGCTCAAAAGAACTCCTTAAATACGCTTTGTATCAACCTGTAAGGCTGTAACATGCAGTTGAAAGTGTCCAAGGTCATATTTGTTTCTTCAATAATGATCACAAGCAATACTATAAGGTGTCAAAAGAGAGGATTCTATATTTTATCCCACACACACGCCAATTTTAGGTTGTTTAAGAGTCAGACAATTAATGTTTGGCGGTCACTATGAATGATTAGGGTGTCCTGTGATGTGCATGCCTTTCAATAGTGTTGAATCCCGGTGTCGAATCTCGGAACCCTGTATGTAATTAACATTTCCTCTATGCACTGGCGACTTAACGAGGCAGTTTTAGAAGAGCTTTGCCCCCTTTGCCACCGCAGCGGCAACGGCAGCACCTCCAGTGCTCAAGATAGCTGTAGTGGACGAGGCGAGTCCAGCGGCACCAATGGACTGACACACCGCCACCGCGCTCCCCGCAGCCACTCCTCCGCCTCCTGCTACTGCGGCTGATGACATCATGCCTGCGGCGTAGGAACCAGCGACGATACCTGCCCCAGTGAAGCCCACGACGCCTAGAACTACAGGTATGCCTACGGCACCGGCACCGGCACCTACAACACCGACAACTATAGTCTTCAGCCAACCAATCGCTTCAGCACCTTGTCTGAGAGACAATAATAATAATAATATTAATAATACATGTCATTAATTAAAAATATAATAAGAAGAATGAGACTTGTGACGATGATAATGACAATGACAATAGTAGACCAAATAATAATTGTAGTGATGACGATGGCGATGATGATATAATGAAGATGATGATGATGATGATAGTAATAATATCATATTAATAATAATTGTAAAGGTAATAACTAATAAATAGTATCAAATATAAAAATATTAATAAAAGAACCTACAGTATATACTACAACAGTCAAACCTACATTAGTGAATACCTGTCTACAAAGACCACCTGTCTTCAACAAGCACACTTGTTCTTGTTTCCCTTGAAAATGGTTTCTCATTGAAACAAGTACTAAAGGAACCTGTCTACAAAGACCACCTGTCTACAACAAGCACATTTTTTGTTTCCCTTGGGCGGTCGCTGTAGACAGGTTTGACTGCATGTATATACTACTTCTACTACTGCTACTACTACTACTACTACTACCAGGGGCGGATCCAGCCGGCGGCAAGGGAGGGGCCTAAAAAGGGGCCCATTTTCCGCTCAGTGGGGGGTAGTGAGCACAATTTTTATTTTTTTTGCCTCCGAAAAATGAAAATTGTTTTTTTTTGCTCAACGGGGGATTTTTCTTCAACCCCCCCAGCGCCTTGATATAGACAAATTACTTACACTGTGATCAGAAGGAAGATACAAATTATCGTCAAGAAATAATTGTTCATGATGCTTTTCATCTCTCCACGTTATAAATCTGCCCAAAACAAAAGAAAACAAAAGACAGGAATTCAATGAGACATTATTATCTTATTTGACAATACTTTGAAAGCCTGAATTGAGCATGTTAATTCACTACTCAATATCATTTCACATTACATTGTACTGCGACATTCAAAATTGCAATTCAAATCAAATGACAAATTATATTTACCCAAGAATACACTGTTCATAATTATGTTTTTGTTTTTAACCATTAGGCCATATAAAAAAATATTCATGTTTAGCGTCCCCGCCCGCTTCCTTTTTGGGGGCCGCCTGCCCTTTTTTTTCAAATTTTTTTTTTCAAATTTTTTTCTTCAATTTTTTTTTTTTTTTAAATCTTAATGAAAAAACATGAAAAACATACTGCTAAAATGGTCTTTTACTGAATTAAAAAAAAACGACACATAAATGCTGGCGGCCATCTTGAAAAATAGCCCGAAAGGCTGCCCAGCCAGCCAGTCGGGGAAAATGTACAGAGCGGCCATTTTGAAAGGAAAAAAAAAAAGGGCCTCCTCCTTCCTATTTTTCAAAAAGGCAGGACGCTAAACATGTTTTTTTTTTTTTGGCCTTATTGTGTTCATTACGTGAATACAAAATAAGAAAAAAGCTGTTTTGTTAATTGAGAGTGTATTCAAACTTGCAATATTTCTTTATGGAAGTAATTTTTGAAGCTCATATCTGAATGTACATAGTGTAGCGACTTGGAACCCCTTACATGCAGACCAACTTTTTTGTGTGTGGTATTACCGGTAGTACAATTTAAGGTATATATATATATATATATAGTATGAGTTATTACCCCCTTCTTCCTCCAAGAAGCACTTTTAACAGTGTATAATTTACAATACGCCTACAACGCGGGGAGGGACAGGGGCTGAGAGCTGCCCCCACATTAGCAATTATAATTGATTTTGGGGTTATATCCTACTGCAGTACTACTTTACTTAAGCAAAAGGTCATCGGTTTTGCATTAGTTTCATTTACGTGCTATTTACTGATAAATGCAGACAAATAACATGCAGTAATAGACAGATATTCAAACCTATAGTTCTCATTCATGCCCATGTTAATCAAAGAACTAGATATCTAAGCTTTTATCCAGGTTTGAAAGGTATCAAACATAACAAATACACCCATCTGTCCAATACCGTACTACACATGTATTACTAAGCTAAGACTAAGTATATATATATATATACGTGAATATCGTTTTTCTGTGCCTCGATCGATCTGTAGGCCTATAGCATAATTTCCGTGGAGTTCTAGATATCTTAATACTAAGTTTTTGTAATGTTATAGAGAAGAGAGAAAAAAGAAAAGAAAAGAAAAAAAAATTATCGCTTACCTGATTTTTTTAAAACCACAATATTGAGCTTCCAATAACCAGGGAGCTGCATTAACAAAAGACACTTGCAAGGTGCAGTACAGTACAGTATTCAGTGGCACTCTCTGGGTTTGTTTTACTACTGTTGTTGGTCTGTTACCCACTCCACTGTATATAATTATCTCGATCTGATTTGTTAGTCCAGGTTAGTCCATGTATTCTACACTGAATGTAGCCTATACCAATTTACAGACTTATATAATAACCTCAGAGATCCAGTCACAAGTCTAGTTTGACAGATTATTACAGCAAGATAACAGCGGCTGGAAAGATATCAGCATGAATTTCGCAATAAGGTGATTGTGTGCAACGCCGAATATGCAAAGGCGCAGCAGCTTAGTCTATCTTTGCAGACTCCTTTGGAAATAATAGTTCTGAAAGCGTAAAAAAGGAGAATCGGGGTAACTGATTTGGTCAGAATTGATACATTAATGCTTTACAGTGCTTCTACAAAAACAGATGTAACCGATTCTTATTGAAATTCATCGATAGTTCATAACTTCACAACACTATGTGCAAAATAAACAAACCAAAGTAATGATTGCTCTTAGAATTACAGACTAGAAAACGAAAAGTTGGGATTCCCACAGACGGCGGGGAAAACCCATACGCACGTAAATATCAATGAATTGCACGTCTGGTACAGGCGAGGAGATCAGTATATAGATAGATCGCGGGCTGCGAATAGATGACATCGTGACACCATATTATAATATATAATAAAAGTAAATTTCCTTCAATATTATTGGTTATGCAATTCTATTTGGGCCGGTTTTTAAAAGAGTGTTAATGTGTTATACCAAAGGTGATGGAACATTTAAATTGGAAGTACCATATTAGTAAACTTTGTAAATTATTGTCAAGAAATACTGGTGTAATCTATAAATTGAAATCTGTGTTCCCACTGAATATTTTACGTATGTTGTACGCAACTTTAATTTTGCCATATTTGCACTATGGTGTACTAGCTTGGGGTAACTCGTTCAAATCTCAAATGGATAAATTACTACTGGTACAGAAAAGAGTAATACGAATTGTTTGTAATACTCACTACCTTGCGCATACAGATGTTCTTTTCTATAATAGTAGTGTTTTGAGAGTTGAAGATATTTATCATTTGCAACTAGGAGCTCTAATGTATGAATTGAATGCAGGTCTACTGCCAGTAGCCTTGGCTAGAATATTTAAGAAAAATACCAAGTTCATAGTTATTCCACACGTCAGGCGCAAGCATATCACTTACCTCTTGTTGGAACGCAATTTGCCCTTACTACTTTGGGGTCCACTGGACCTAGGTTTTGGAATTCCCTTGAACCAAGAATAGCGCAATCGGTCAGTATTTATGTATTTTAGCGCAAACTGAAGTTACTTTATTTGAGTCGATATCGTCTAGATTTATAGTTGTGATCAATATTTAAGAAAATTATTTACTATATAGGTCAGCATAATTCTACTCCCGTTTCTCACATCTATTCATCTGTCTGTCTTGTTTCGTTTTTGTCTGTGTTTCAGTCCTGTTGCTCGTAGTATTTTCCTGTTTCTCTTGTTTATAGCCATTATTTAGTAGTTAGTAGATTTTATTATACTTATTTATGTTTATATTTTCTCAGTTGTTTAGTTACTTTAGTTTGTCAGCATTTAAATGTATGCATTATTCTTATCTGACGAGTTTGTTCTCTTAGGACATACTCATAAGCTACTCATCATGAGGGACCTTAAATCCACAAGCCTTGCTTTCAACCAAGGTCACCTCATCTTTCTATTGTAACACCATATTCTGTTAACTTGTTATATTGATGTCATATTTGTAATGTGTGTTATGAAAGAAAGATAAATAAAACTTGAACTTGAACTTGAACTTGGAACATACATGTATTATACCTAAAGAGTTACTTCTAATATTGAAAAGGATTTTCTCATATTTACCAGTACTAGTCGTCCAGTCTCTGTACCGTTCTGCGTTTCCGTGCTTGGTATGAAAGGGGAATTGAAACAAAACAGGATTTTATTTATGATGGAACACGTTTCAAAGAATTTTTGAGTTAGTATTAGAGTTTGACATACCAATTGGTGATAAAAGAAAATGTTTGTCCATTACTCAGGCCATTCCTACTCGATTATGGTCGAAAGATAATAGAGATCCATTCGAATTCTTAAAAGAGAAACTATTGGTTACTAAACATTTCTCTAAATTCTCATATTCAATTTTTAAAGAGATCGGATAAATGGAATAAGATTTTCAATGTAGAAAAGGATAGTGAGGAGTGGTCTTTGGTTCATAAAGTAAATTTTAAATGCACCATTGAAACGCAGTTGCGTTCCTTTTACTTTAAATCATTTCACAGAGCTATTGCCACAAATGATTTTTTATATAAGATTTTAAAAAGGTCTGACACTGAAAAATGCAGTCTGTGTGAACGATTACCAGACTCAATTGAACATTTTTTGATATATTGTGAAGTTTTAAAGCCACTTTGGTCTGTCCTAGAAAATTATCTATCTATAAAACATAAAAAAGAAGTTATTTTCTCGGATTTTGAAAGAATGTTTGGTTGTCCCAAGGACTATCAAAATTCAATATGTATAAATGTTTTCCTATTGTGTACCAGATTCTACATACACTGCTGCAGATTTAAGAAAGAGAAACCAAATTTTCATGGTCTCATGTCTTTGATAAAAATGAAGTCTTAATCTGAATATGTAATTGTAGCCAAGCATGACAAGTTAGGCCTCCATTTAAAAAATATATATATTTGACTTGTATTGGACTATATGATGTTTTTGTCATTTCACATTCCTGCATATGATTGCAAATAGCCAGTTGGCTTTTATGTTATTTTTGAGTACCCAATAAAAAATAAAAAATTAAAATTAAAAAATTAAAAAAGAGGTCAGTGGGATCGCGCGATGTGGTGGATAGAAGAATACAAATAAAAAACGGACAGAACCTGGACTAATTTACCAGTCGTTCTTAAAACATAATGTGAAAGAATGTAACCAAAACAAATCTATTCAGCCAAATGCAAGAATCAGATACCGCTGTTGCAGAGGCGGCCCTCCCGGGGGCAGGGGGGCACAGTGCCGCCCCCCACTTGCTCAAGTAACCCAAAAGTGCCCATTTTTACATAGGAAAAGTACCCCTATTAATTTGACAAGTGCCCCTAATACTTTGTAAAAGTGCCTCTTCCCCTTTTCACCTCTGATGAGTGCCTTTTTATTTTGACACGTGCCCCTTTTCCTTCGACAAGTTCCCATTTTCCTTTGCAATAAGTGTCCATTTTCCATTCTCATAAGTGCACTTTTTAATCTGAAGTAAGTGCCCCTTTTCACTTTTGATAAGTGCCCCCTTCACCTCTGATAATTGCCCTATTCAAATCTGAGAGGTGCCCCTTTTACTTTGACAACTTCCCTTTTCATTGTAAATAGTGCCCCTTCCCTTTTTAATAACTACCCCTTTCTAACTCGGATAAGCGCACCTTCTATTTTCGCATGTGCCCCTTTTCTTTATGATAAGTGCCCCCATTTAAAAAGAGCTCCTTTCCCTTCTCATAAATGCCCCTTTTTATCTCTGATAAGTGTTCCGTTTATTTCAACATGTGCCTCTTTTTCTTTTTAATAAGAGCCACTTCCCCGTTCTCATAAAAGCCCCCTTTCACCTCCGATAAATGCCCCTATTAAAATCTGATCGGTGCCCCTTTTCTTTCAACAAATGCACATTTTCCTTTATTATAAGTGCCCTCTTTTCATTCTCATATCTCATCAGAGCCCCTTTTCAGAAGCGATAAGTGCCCCTTTTCACCTCTGATAATTTCCCTTTTAACAAGGATACGTGCCCTTTTTCATCTCTAAAAAGGGACCTCTCCCCTTTTCATAAATGCCCCTTTTTACCTCTTATAAAATGGCCCTATCAAAATCTGATGTATGCCCCTTTTCCGTCGACAAATGCCCATTTCCCATTCTCATAAGTGCCTTTTTTCATCCCTGGTGAGTGCCTCTTTTCAGGTTTAAGGAGTGCCCAATTTTCACCTCTGATAACTACCCTTTGTACTTTGAAATGTGCTCCTTTTCTTTCTAATAAGTGTCTTATCCCTTTCGTAAGGGTCCCATTTGCTCTCATCATTAAACTTGCCCCTAATTTAAAGGGACTAAGAGCAATTTTCCCCAAAGTTCGCTCGCTACGCTCGCTCGAATTTATAGATAATATAAGTATGTTACAAAGCAAAGGCCTTTTCAGTCTTCCGTTATGAGAACGTGCATCAGGATTAGGTTTTTCCTCTCTAATTTAAAGGAACTAAGAGCAATTTTCCAAAAGTTCGCTCGCTACGCTCGCTCGCATTTATAGATGATATAAGTATGTTACATAGCAAAGGCCTTTTCAGTCTTCCGTTATGAGAACGTGCATCAGGATTAAGTTTTTCCTCTTTATAAGATATAATTTTTCGCACTGAGACCTCACAAATCTTAATTTTTTTCCTCGCTCGCTTCGCTCGCTCGCAAATATATTCAGACCATCCCACCCAACTTCAAAGTGTGATGCTTAAACAATATATTGTATGATGTATAAAGAGAAACAAACAAAAAATCTAAGTAGGACTATATACCAATGTCTAAACAACATTGTATATTTTCGCTTTGAGATTTCTCTTTGTACGTGCCCTTTTTTGTTGGTGCCCCCACTTTGGAAGTCTCTCAGCCGGCCTTGCGCTGTTGTAAAAGTTATGTCAACTGTTGTGTCAATTATTATGATATGGAAAGATATATAGCAAAAGCCGGGGTAATAATTACGGAGCGCCAAGGATGCCACGTCTGACAGACATGAGCGCTATACGAGAACCCACTATTATTATTATTATTAAAAACAAATCTTAATTAAAGCCTATCTGCACTAGTTTGGCCAGGGGGATTAGACTACCCTGCGTGGTCACTGGCAGGTGGTTATCTCATCAAATCGGCTATCAATTAACAAAAGAAAAAGGGGACCATGGGGGATCAACGGTCACCGATTAGGCATTGTTGGCTATATAGAGGGCGCAAGTATAGCTACAAGTAGTGCAGTCCCGCTTTAAAGAAAACAATTTGTAACAAAATGGTTTCATTTTACCAAATGTTTCTGAGTGCCTATGCTTAGTTTGTATGTATGTTTTTATTTTATAGAATTGGTTTACAAACTATATTTTATCAAGTTTAATATCGTATATGTCGACAACGATCATTGAATATTGTAAAATCGAATATGCTTCTAATATGTTCATTTGAACCAAATTAATGACCCCATACCAAAACTTTGTATTACCTTTAAGATTTTAAACAGAATACTTAACATGAAAGATTCATTGCTGAAATTCCAAATAGTTGCTGATAAACATTGTACAGCAGTGAAAAGACAATTATGCATATTTTTTTTGTCACTCCCTATATTCAAATAAAATATGGTCAAAACTTGAGCAATGGTTTTTCAGTAAGACCAATATAAAGGCCAAACTCACCAACCAAAATAAATTGTGTGACTTGAAAGGAGGCCATAACAACGCTTTTAATTGTAAGAAAAGAAATATATTCAGCCAAATGCAAAAATCAGATACCACTGTTTTAAAAAGTTGTGTCAGCTGTTAAAACTTATTATGATTTGGAAAGATATGAAGCAAAACAAATCTTAAAGAAAACAATTTCGTGAACAAATGGGTTCATTTTACCAAATGTTTCAGAGTGTCTATGTTCATTTTGCTTCTTTTTTTTATGTTATAGAATTGGTGTACAATTTATATTTATTCTTTTTGATATCTTATATGTCGCTGTGATGCCGAGGTTATTTTGTAATATTTTATTGTTTTAATATTTTTATGACAAGTCATGGAATAGTGCATGTGTCGATCTTTTGTGAAAATGATTATGTTGATAGTTAATAAAGGAACCATGTGGAAAGGTAAATAGAAGAAAAAAATTATGCCAGATTGCAATCGAGGAAGATAGGATCAGTGGAGAATACGAGGAAAGTCAAGTTTTTGAAGTTATTTAGTGGCGTAGCGTGGGCTCAGTCATTTGGAAGGGGAGAGGCAGGGGGCACCAGCCTTTAGTCTACTAGATAAGCGTTTGTCCAACTTTTTTGTAAGTCACGGCACCCTTTTAGAAGTTAAAAGGTTTCGCGTCACCCTAATAACAAATTATGAAAAAGAATATGTTTTGTATCCTTTGAATACATTTATATAAACGGGCACATATACTATCCGGATCTCAACTATTGCGAGCGAGCGAAAAATCGCTCTTTAATAAGGCGAAAATGTTATTTAGTCATCAGGGGTTTTAGGCATTTCATAACGGTCAGATAAGCATTAAGGGGCCCGCCTTAGGGCCACTGGTGGGGTCGAGGGGGCAGAGCCACCGGAAGTTCAGGAGTTTTAGGCATTAAATTACCGTCAGATGAGCATCCAGGGGCCCGTTTAGGGCCCTAGGTGGGGTCCAGGGGGCGGAACCCCCGGAAGCTCAGGGGTTTTAGGCAATGAATTACGGTCAAATGAGTATCCAGGTTCCCGCCTTAGGGCTATTGGTAGGGTCCAGGGGGCAGAGCCCCTGGAAGCTTAGGGGTTTTAGGCATTTAATTACGGTCAGATGAGCATATTTTGGTACCTATTTTGTGACACTGGCAGGACACTAATTGGCGTGGGGTCCAGGGGGCGGGGTCCAGGGGCGGGGTCTAGGGGGCGGAGCCCCCAGAAGCCCAGGGGATTTAGGCATTTCATAACGGTCAGATAAGCATTAATGGGCCCGCCTTAGGGCCACTGGTGGGGTCGAGGGGGCAGAGCCACCAGAAGTTCAGGGGTTTTAGGCATTAAATTACCGTCAGATGAGCATCCAGGGGCCCGTTTTAGGGCCCTAGGTGGGGTCCAGAGGGCAGAGCCCCTGGAAGCTCAGGGGTTTTAGGCGTTTAATTACGGTCAGATGAGCTTATTTTGATACCTTATTTGTGACACTGGCAGGACAATAATACGCGTGGGGTCCAGGGGCGGAACCCCAGAAGCTCAGGGTTTCAGGCATTTTATAACGGTCAGATGAGTATCCATGGGCCCGCCTTAGGGCCCTGGTGGGGTCGAGGCGGAGCCCCGGAAGCTCAGGGGTTTTAGGCATTTAAATACGGTCAGATGAGCATATTTTGATACCCTATTTGTGACACTGGCAGGTCACTAATTGGCATGGGGTCCAGGGGGCGAAACCCCCGGAAGCTCAGGGGTTTTAGGCAATAAATTACTGTCAAATGAGTATCCAGGGGCCTGACTTAGGGCCATTGGTTGGGTTCAGGGGGCAGAACCCCTGGAAGCTAAGGGGTTTAGGCGTTTAATTACGGTCAGATGAGCATATTTTGATACCTTATTTATGACACTGGCAGGACACTAATTGGCGTGGGGTCCAGGGGCGGGGTCTAGGGGCAGGGCCCCAGAAGCCCAGGGGTTTTAGGCATTTCATAACGGTCAAATAAGCATTAATTGGCCCGCCTCAGGGCCACTGGTAGGGTCGAGAGGGCAGAGACACCAGAAGTTCAGGGGTATAAGGCATTAAATTACCGTCAGATGAGCATCCAGGGGCCCGTTTTAGGGCCCTAGGTGGGGTCCAGAGGGCAGAGCCCCTGGAAGCTCAGGGGTTTATTTAGGCATTTAATTACGGTCAGATGAGCATATTTTGATAACCTATTTGTGACATTGGCAGGTCACTAATTGGCGTTGGGTCGAGGGGACGGAGCCCCCAGAAGCTCAAGGGTTTTAGGCAATAAATTACGGTCAAATGAGTATCCAGGGGCCCGCCTTAGGGCTTTTGGTAGGGCCCAGGGGGCAGAGCCCCTGGAAGCTCAGGGGTTTTAGGCGTTTAATTACGGTCAGATGAGCTTATTTTGATACCTTATTTGTGACACTGGCAGGACAATAATAGGCGTGGGGTCCAGGGAGCGGAACCCCCAGAAGCTCAGGGGTTTCAGGCATTTTATAACGGTCAGATGAGTATCCATGGGCTCGCCTTAGGGCCCTAGGTGGAATCCAGGGGACAGAGGCCCCGGAAACCCAGGGGTTTTAGGCATTTAATCACGGTCAGATGAGCATATTTTGATACCTCATTATTTTGTGACACTGGCAGGTCACTATTCTTTCTTTCTTTCTCTCTTTCTTTCTATTTCTCTTTAGTATAATTTTTCCAAAAAAGTGGGAGGGGGGCGGAGCTCGAGGCCCCGGAGCCCCGTCGTTCTGCGGGCCCCGCCATGTAGGTCTCTAAATAAGCATATTTCTTGCCTGACTGTAAATTTAGGAACTTGTAATTTTCCAACAAACGCATAAAAAAGTATATTTTACTAAAAAGTGAGGAAAAATCTCTGAAAATTATGTCATTTCAGCAACATTTGTAAATCACCGGTATCGAATTAGAAATGAACCACGTTTGAATTTTATTGTGACACTGGCAGGATACTAATTGGCTCCACCCTCCCCATCAGTACGCCAGTGCCCCCTGATCTACACCTTGTTGGCGGGAAAAATCGCAACTGATCTCCCCTACCTATCGTCTTTCTCTCTTTCTTTCCTTACCTTTCCCTCCCCCTTCCCTTTCCCTTCCCTTCCTTCTCTCTCTTTTAAGTTCCTTTTCACCTTTTTCTTTTCTTCTTCCTCTTTTTTTAAATTTTTTTATTTTTATTTAAAATGGTTTATTTCATTTAAAAACATTCGCGGCCCGAGAGCCGAATTGCAGTTTTTTTTAATACAAAGTATACATCAGTGACAAAGTAAATTACACGTAAAACATATGCATGGTAACATGGTGGTAAAATTGCAATTCTTTTTGTACATATAATATATAATTGTGCTTCTACGACTCCTGCCCCGGCTACAATTACTCCGCGGCAATTCAGTACATTAATCAAACTCCCAATCCCAACCCCGGTTAAGAAACCTACACCGCACCCAACCCAACACCAAGCACAAACCCAGCTCAAAACCCAACAACAAATACAACCCCAACCCCATATGCCTGATGAAATAAAGCCTGGAGCAACCGCCGCCGGAGCATGTGTCGGGTCGCCATCGTTGTACATTATGGCAGATTGCTTGGTACATTTACAGAAGTCTGAATATTATTGCCATATTTGCAATAAAATTGTATATTGAACTTATACAATATATGAATATAAATAAATTTGTTTGAAATTCGAAAGAATTAAATGTTTTGGGTGAAAAATGCATAGCCAGATGGGTAGGGTGTTTTCTTAAAGAACAGAAACAGAGACAACACAGAAACCAAATCCAGGAATGATAAAATCAAATAGATGCTATAATGAATTTAACAAATTATGCATTGTAGGTAATTTGCAGAAAATTTTGTTTTTGGACCAAATTAGTAAAAGGTAAAGCATTGCATAAAAATGATTTTCGCATAAAAACGTGGATCGCATAAAAACATGGGTAAAAGCTATGTTGCCATTGTAATAATCGATATAATGTGCATCATCTTGGGAATTGTTAAAAAGTCAAACAGGATTTTGTACAATTAAATCTGATTTAGTTAACAAAGTAAAATTCAATAGTAACATTATTTAAAAAAGCATTCACATCAGAAGCGGATCTAGAGGGGGGGTTGGGGGGGTTGCAACCCCCCCAAAAAAAAATCCGGGGACCATTTTTTTAAATCTTATCTTTTTTTTTAAACTTGTAATTTTATTTTATTCTATTTCTATGTATTTATTTCATTTATTATTATTATTATTATTATTATTATTATTATTATTATTATTTCTTTTTGCAAGAAAACGCCATTTTCACACACAGATTTTCAAAAATTTTCCCTACTGTGGGAGGGGACACCCCTCCCACCCTCCCCCTCGCTCGCTCCGCTCGCTTGGACTCGGTCGCTACGCTCCTCGCATACCACCCCAACCCCCTTTAAAAAGCTGGATCCGCCCCTGCACATGTCACCCTTATATTTAGGAAGATATATCAGAGAAATAGAGAGGGAGAAAGAAGGAAAGTGAGAAAAGGGAGAGAGAGGGGAGAGCAAGAGAGGGAAAGGGAGAGGAGAGGAGAGAGAGGGGGAGACAAAGAGTGAGATCAACAAGACAGAGAGAGAAAGAGAAAGCCATGGAGAGGGTCTCCATGGCTTTTTTGTTCCATTTCAACTCTCCTCTTTCCCTTTCTCTCCTTTTTTTTGGCGGGGCAGGAGGGGTGAGAGGCAAGGGCCTTTGCCCCCGATCCACAACTGTTTGGCGGGAAAATTTCAACTGATATCCCCCTTCTTTTCTTTTCTTCTTCCTCTTTTTCCTTCCCTTTATCTCCTCTTTTCCTTTTTCTTTCCCTTTCCTTCCTTCTCTCTTATTTTTTTGATGGGGAGGGGGCAACAGCTTGGGAGGCACGGCCCTTTCGCCCCCGATCTCCTTCTTTTCCCCCATGTTCTTTTCTTCTTCCTCTTCTTTCTTTTCCTTTCTCTCCTCTTTCCCTTTCCCTTCTTTTCCTTCTCTCTCTCTTTATTTTTCTTTGCGGGGCAAGGCCCGCTCACCCCTGGATCCGCGCCTGTGGAATATTCCCTCATCCAAAACAAACCCTGGACGCAGGCGACTGCGCATTCCCGCGTATTAGTCCAGCCATGGCATGAACACCTCGATTAGTATAATTGCGACCCTCACCTTTTGGGCGGCCTTAACGAAGGGGAAAATTGAAGAAAAAAAAGAGAAACCAAGGTAAACGAGAAGGAGATAGGTGGAAGAGGGAAAGGACAGATAGATAGATAGATAGAGAGAGAGAGAGAGAGAGAGATAAAGACGATGAAACTAAAAGTTACACGTACAGATTACATTGCCGATGAGTTGGCTCGACATGTTCCTACGAAAACTTCGGACGAAATAAAAACCAGGGAGGATGTTGTCCTTGGTAGAACAGTACGGAAAAAAACAGTTCTATAAAAAATTGTTTTTAGAGATAAATTCTAAAATGAATGACAGGGGCTGTGTGAATATCAAGGAAAAAATTAATATTTCTATCGCTCGTTACGGCTATCTTGAAGATGCTGAAGTCTTAAAACTCGAGAGCTTCCGGGGGCTCCGTCCTTTGGTCTTCCGGCAGGGGATTTGCCCCAGGACCCCATCCGCAGAGATAACGGTGATTCCCAAGACAACCCTTTGTTGTATATAAATTGTCCAAAAGAGAGTGTATGTCTTTTTTTCGCCCAAAATGGCTATTTTGAAGGTTCTGAATTGCTAAAATTCGAGAACGTCTGGGGCTCTGCACCACAGTAGGGGCCACAAAGCGGACCCTTGGACCTCATCCAGAAAGGCTAGCGCTAACGCGCTGGCAGCGCGCTTTCCAAAAACGTTGGTTTGCCCCCTCATAAACCCTAGGTTCGCCGCTGCATATTAATTCGTAAATAGACCCTTTATAATATTTATATATATCGCCAAATTGATGTACACATGAAAATGAGGATAGGTACACATTATGCTGCTCTCTGATTGGTCCGATGGTATACAACATCTATCCACACAAATGCAGCCAGCCATTGTCCGTAATGCTCCTTCAACAGGAACGCACCCGCTCTGTAACATCTCGAACAGAAATCAATTTCAACCAGCCGCCAAATTGTAGTGTCGTTCATTAAATGAACTACATGTACATCTACCTATTGCACTGAAGCATTTTCCATCTATTATTTGTGTGCAAATAAGCAACCTTCCACGCGTTTCAAGATATTAAAGAGCAGAGTACAAATTCTACTAAGGTAAGACAAATCAAGGGTCAAATGGGATGATAATCGATTGTATTGGATAATGAATTTATTGATATCTGAATTTCGTACATGTATATTTCAAAGAAAAACAAGATAAAGCTCACACGAAACGAATCTCTTCTTTTTTTTAAGGACGTTGGGAATCAACATTTCTCAATTTTTAGAAGTTTCAATTTTGTTATGTCTATCTAACATTAGTAACCCCAGTTGGCATGTTTGGTTATTAAAAACATTAAGAAAATTCGTGCTTGGACTCTGGTTGATAGCAGATTATTGGGAAAGAAAATCCAGGTTGAAAAGAATATTTTATGGCACAATCAATATATTGTTTTCAATAAAACACCGTTGTTCTATAAAGAATGGTTTCATAGTGGAATAATCCGTTTGGAAGACATTTTTTTGTCTGTTAATGGAGGATTTAAAAGTGTGGAAGAAATAATAGCTTTATTAAAATTTAGACAAGCAAAAAATCTGCAATATTTGATTATGCAAAATTACGTCAAGCCATACCTAAAATTTGGCTTGCAAAAAATAATATCCAATGATAAAAAGCAAGATGTATCACCGCTAACTATTCCCAAATTAAAAGTAGGTAAAACTGTAAAGGGCTTATATATAACGTCAAGATATTGTTATGACCATCTGATACAGCAGGAAGGGGTAAATACACGATGGTGTTTCTTCGGGGAAAATATTTTAAGGATGAATACAAAATGGACGATATGTTTTGAACGGAATTTATTACAAGTAAAAGCAAACAAATTGAGAGAATTTAATTTTAAAGTGTTGTATAACTTATTGCCTGTGAAAAGATATTTATGTAAATGGAGAATGAGTGAAGATGCAAAATGCAATATTTGTCGGGTAGATGAAGATATGGTACATGACTTGGTCACGTGTAAATTAAATAAAAACCTTTTGGGCATATGTTACCTGGTTGATTAAAAAAGTTTTTCACAAGCATGTTGTCATTAACATTGATCTTTTGATAAAAAATAGCGAACATAACGAAATAGACGATTTTATTACCATGGCTTTTTTGACAGTTTATAAATCGATTTTGTTACGAAATTATAAGGGTGTTGATAATAGAGAATACAGTTTGAGTTTGTTTTTTTTTTGCTTCTGAACTACGAAAGAGACTAGAAGTTAACAGGAAATGTACTAGTAAACCTTTTCTAGACTTCCTAATATATTATCTGATTTTGTTTGATATTTTGATATGAATGTGAAATGAAAGTCTTCAGATTATGAATAAATGCTATTGAAAGAAAGAAAGAAAAAAAGAACATTCACAAAGCGTTTCAGGGCTTCATTATCATCTTTTCGTAAGAGTGAGAAAACGGTATTACTTTTACAGTGCTGAATCCCTTGATATTTTTTCTTTATGACTATACAATAGATGCAGAGACATAACTCCGTTGTTACCCTGAGAGACATGTTCCTACTTCTCTGCACTTCATCCGTCATTGGTGAGAATTAGAATGAATTTAGTCTTTTATTTTAATTGATTAATTAAAATTGATTAAAAAATATGTCAACCCCAAAAAGATTGTAACAAAAGGTTTGTCAACCGTTTGCGGTAGCGTTTGAAATCAAGAACAACATACTATAATTCTAAGAAACCCCGAAAAGTGGTTATTTTCAAAATAGCGTCCAAGATGGCCGCAATACCTTAAAATAGCCATAAATCAGAAATAAACAGCTTAGTCTAATAAAAAGATACAAAACTAAAAGGAACTCTGGACTCGATCAGATCGTGAGCTGAAATGACTTTACTAGAAGAAATTCAATTTTAACAGATCAGAACATAAGTGACATCATAAATAAAGAACCAATCAGAAACATAAAATGGAATTGTACAAGATAATGGAAGAACCCAGGAGAAGGAAGAACCAACAAACAGTATGGAAGGGTGTCTCATAAGGTGTATATCATATAAATGAGAACTGAACAATAGAACAGTTTCAGTTTTCAGTTTAGTTTATTTCATTTCCATTTTTTCTAGCATCATTGCAAACACAATACAATTCAATATGCAGTAAACAATAATTGTATAGTATACAACATGAATATACAAATCAATATACAGTATGCAATGCAAAAGAATCAAATCAAGCGTGACGAAAATACTAATCAATGACTAAAACATTATTCATAATTTGGATTATTAAAGAAATACAGAGTTAACATGGAAAGTAAATATTATGATTCTTTAAGTTGTTTTATTTTTATCTATTATTTTTGTATACTAAAATTGAGGAAATGGAGAGGTCCACTAAGAAGCAGGGCTTGTTTAGTGTGGATCCCTCAAATAGTGAGTAGAATAGATCTCTTTAAAGATAGAAAATGAAATTAAGACAAATATCGTAAGGAAAAAATATCTAAGTGTGAGAGGTGATATGGTGCCAATGGTATATGGAGATGCAGAAAAGAAAATGAAGATGGAAGAAGAGTGAGAGGAGAAAGCTGGCGCGTCTGTGTGGGAAGAAAAAGAGAAAGATAAAAGTAATTAAAAAGAGAAAGAGAGAGAGAGAAAGGAAGAAAGAGAGAGACAGAAAGAAAGAAAGAGAAAGAGAGAGAAAGAAAGACGGAGAGGTAGAGAGAAAGGAGAGAGAGAGAGAGAAAGAAAGAGAGTTGGGTCCCGATCGCTCAATTTGAATTTTCTTTAAATGTTTCGAGAATATTTTTTTTCAACTTGATTTTGAAGCAGTTTAAGCTTAAAGAATTAATTATATCGTTGCTAAGTGAGTTCCAGTATTTCGGACCGTAGAAAGAAATTGTTTTATGTGCGAAAAGAGTGCGGGTACGGGAAGGTGGAAACGGTTGGATTGCCTGGTTGGGTAATTATGAATGGTGCTGTTTTTTGTGAACATGTTGATGAATGTGTGTGGCAGTTCGTTTTTATTCAATTTATACATGAACTGTCCTGTTTGAAAAAGAAATAAGTCTGAAAATTTCAAAATTTTTGACTCATAAAACAAAGGATCAGTATGTGAACGAGTAGGAGCATTATGTATAATTCTTATGTTTTTCTTTTGTAAGGTAAAAATTTTATCAGTAAGGTATTTACTAGCATTACCCCACGCCATTATTCCATAATTAAGGTAGGGTAAAATTAGTGAGAAGTATAATGTGAATAGTGTAGACTTTGGGAATGAATATTTAAGTTTATTCATGATTCCAGTATTTCGGGAGACAATTTTGGATATATTTTGAATGTGTATGTTCCATTTCAATTTATCGTCGATCGTGAGCCCTAAGAATCTGGTTGATGTTACCCTAACAAGGGGCGTGTCTTCCAGAAAGATATTTCCAGGTAAATTTTGCAAGGTGTTACTAAACAACATGAAGTTAGTTTTCAGAACGTTTAACGATACCTTGTTAGCTTTAACCCATTCTACTACACGTTTAAGTTCTGTGTTTATTGTTGGAAGAAGGTTAGTTGGATTAGAGTGAGAATAAAATAAGTTTGAATCGTCTGCAAATAAAGTGAAAGATAATACATCTGAAGACTTATGAAAGTCATTTATGTATATGATAAACAATAAGGGACCTAGGATGCTTCCTGTGGAACACCACAACTAATGGATTGTAGCGATGACCTTTGATTATTTATTTCTACAAATTGTTTTCTGTTTGTTAAATAATTCCTGAACCATTCCAAGGCTTTTCCTCGAACACCATAGTGCGACAATTTATGTAAGAGAATATTATGGTTTATTGTATCAAAAGCCTTGGAAAAGTCCAGGAATATTGCTATAGTATGTAAGTGGTGATCAATGGCTTGGGATATAGTATCTACGCATTTCAATATTGCTTGAGTTGTGTTGCGGTTTGGTCGAAAGCCAAATTGAGATTGTTATTGATAAGTTAAAAATATGGACCAGAGGATTTGCAATCGTTAAGATAATTGATTTGAGTAGATGATTGTCGATCTCGTCATGCCCTGAACTTCTTTTACTTTCCAATTTATTTACTATACTAATTATTTCCTCGCGGTTAGTTGGGACGAAAAACAAAGAAGATGGATTTTTGTTACTTAGAAAGTTATCAAATTTTCTTTCGGTTGTTGGGATGTTTTCTGCTAATTTTTGTCCTATCTGTGAGAAGTACGAGTTGAAGGTTTCAGCCATTGCTTGAGGGTCTTCGATCAAAGTGTCAGTGTCAGATTTAATTTTCGTTATTTTTTGTGTCTTATTGTTTCTGTTTAAGGTTGTATTTATTATTTTCCATGTGTTTTTAGGGTTATTCTTGTTAAGTTCAAACTGCGTAGTATAATGATGTTTTTTTGCTTGACGTAGTACTTTTGTCAAAACATTTTTATATCGGGTGTTTGTCACGGGTTTTATTTGTTGGATTAGTTTTGTATTTATAATAGAGGTTGTTTTTCCGGTTTATTGATCTTAAAATAGACTTTGTTACCCAGGGGGATCTTGGTATCTTTTATAGTTATTGATTTGTTCTGTTAATGGTATACAAATATCAAATTGGCCCTTAAGTATGCTTATAAATCTTTCGTAAGCTTCATTCACATCTTCAGAAATATAAATTTGATGCCAGTCCACTGTACTTAAATTTTCATTAAGGCGTTCTATATTTCCAGCATTTAATTTGCGGGTTTTAATTTTTTGGGAACGCCTATCACCTGGTGTGTTAGAAAGTGAAGTTTTACAAAAGATTGGGTAATGATCAGATATGTCCGAAACGATGATTCCTGATTCTAAAGGCTGTTGCTTGTTAGTAAAGATATTGTCGATTAAAGTGGCTGATTGGTCTGTCACTCTAGTTGGTTTGGAGATAGTAGGTAAAAATGAGGCAGATAAAATTAATTCCAGGAAATCATGAGAAAATCCTTGTGCATTAGACTGCAACAGATTGACATTGAAGTCACCCATGATGAAACAATATTTATTTTGAATTATAGGACTGTGTAAAATATTGTGGATGTCTGTTAAAAATCGCCATGGGGACAATGCGGAGGGCGGTAAATGACTCCTATTATTACATTTCTACTGGTTTGCATTTCTACCTCTATAAAAGTGACTCCAAAGTTTCAGTCATGTGAGTCAGACTATTGATATAAGAGTATTCTAGTCTGTTTGGAACGTATATTCCTACACCGCCTCCTACTTTTTCTTGCCTATTGTTGGTAAGTAAATTATAACTGTCAATGTTTAGAAGAGAGTTACTAGACTCGTGTAACCAAGTTTCAGTGAGACCAATGACTGGACTATTTTGTGGATTAAAATGTTCAAGAAGTAGACCAAGCTGATCAAAATTCTTATTCAGACTCCTGATGTTTAAATGTAAAAGGAAGATGTTATTAGTTGTGTCGTTTAACAAGTTGGATTTGTATTCATTAATCGTAAAGTATTTGGAGGATGTTAAATGTTGCGCAAGGTCATTGTTGTCAAGGTTAAGAATCAACTCCTCTGAGTTTGTATTTAATTCACTGGAAATGCGTGTATCGTATTCCTGATTATTAACGGGTCTGTTTTGCCTATCGCTATATAACTGGAATAAGAATTCATCATCATCGATAGTGCCAAAGGGAAATTCCGTTACTAATGCCATAACGACATTGTAAAGAGTCCCAAAACTCCATCAGTGTTTTTAGTATTCAAAATACATGTAGTAAGATTATAATTGAGCAAGTCAGTTAACGACCCGGAAAGGTTGAGGAGGGAACAGACAGAGGAGAGTGTGCATGCGATGGGATATGGCTAGCTGATGAAACAAAAGAAAAGGATGATAAAAGAAAATGAAAGAAGGCATGAGATGATAAGAAAATATGAATAAAACATTAGCAAGAATTAATGACATGTTGAACGGAAAATATGACATGAAAGTACGACCCTTCTCATAGTACGTCTAAAGGAGCTATTCAAAAGACAGAACATGTAAGTAAGCTTTTCGCATGTTTGTAGTATTTAACCGATCGCAGAGATATTCACTGAACAAGACGACAGGGAATAATGCGGTCGCAGGAAATCGGTTATTGGAATGCCAAAGATCAATTGAGGAAGGTTTTAATTAAAATACGTTATTTACATAAGGTTTAGTCGATCGAGATGAAGAAGGAGAAAATAATGTCGAATTGTCCACGTGGCCTGAATATCTCTGTCATCATATGAGTGTAACTAAGCTATAGGTCTCGCCCAAAAGGTTTTATTTTGGTATCCTCTTTATGGAATGGAAACAAAATCAGTTGTCATGTAGAATGAAGTTACGTAGTCGGAATAAACAGCAAAGGAATATTCTAGGTTTGCAATTTTCTTAGGATTCCGGCATGGTTGACGTGTTAGATTGTGACAGGTGGAGATTATTATAAAAGAATAATTATGGTAACTGTTCACACACTTTGATTTTATGTAGATATCATAATTAATTGGATGAGTAAATAATTCAAATGGGGATTGTATATCTGCCGTGACTGTAGATACAATTTCCAAGAGGCGGAGCTCGTCCAACTCTACATAACATTCTCACCTGCATAACCACTGTTCAGGCGTTAAAACTGTAGCCCAAGGAATGTGGATCTTATAATGGCAGGTTGCTTTCTATTAGAAAAATAAGTCGCTTGAGGTAGTAAACATTCATTGATATGCTTCAGTGGAACAATCAGGTGCAATTATAAGTGATCTACTAAGTTGAAATGACAGTTCAACATGATTATGCAACCATTGCAGCTCCGCTTGGCGTGATGGTACCTCAACTACAATCACTGTAGATGTAGCATGATTACATCCGTAGTGATGAAATTGCAAGAAGAACATAATAAATAGTGGCATTAATATGAGAAGAAAAGTCAATCTTTCGGAGAAACTTCAGTATTATCAGCATTGTATAAAGAATTACAATCGTCTCCTTATATGTTCCCATCTTCCTGATCTTTGCGATAGAAATAACTGCAATAATCACATGACACGTTTACAATGAGCATTGTTACAATTTTGATAAGTAGGCTTTTATACCTTCAAATTTTGTTACTGTGAAGTGTAAAAAAAGTAATAATATAAATTTTGACTTTCGGTAGAGGTTTAAATCACTAGTACAGTGCTCATGTTTTCATTTGGTTAACTTTGTCAAACACTGGGAGGTAATTGAGATAACTGTAGAATGGTATTACAACTGGTGCTATCACTATATCTACATTTAGTGCAATATGATTATTGTTATGCATGGAAATGGATGAGCAATTCCGCACTTCACAGTGTAAAATTGTTATAACAGCAAGATTGAGGTTAATATTGCTGCAATTACGTAAAAGTCGTTATGCATGTGACTTGTGTAACAAGATTTGACAACGATCTAGCTGTGCGAATACTTGGCAGATAAGTTAATTGATTTGCAATTAGGATACCCGGGTTATTAATTGTTCTGGAGAATAGTGGCGTATCTATAGCATGGTAAATATAATAAGTTAAGTATCGTCATGATTGTATTTGGATGACAACATGGTAAGTATTGTTCGAGGGGTAGTAAATTTAAAGAATATATTGCTATCATATGCAATTTATGTAGCATTAAAATGGCACGTTGGTATTGTGTTCAGCAAAGCTGAATCAGTATAAAGGAATAAGATTTTTTTTTTTATCATCAGGGTGAGTACTCATGAGGGTTGTATTCAATTAAAGAATGCCCTTCATTGATTTATTTTGTTTTATTTATGTGCTACCGGGGTCTTGTTTATAGCATTCCCCAAACTTCCCGAGAATTCAGATATAGACATCTCAGGCTCAGTTGGATTTTATTCCACTGGTTATGGCCATATAGGCGTGATAGGAGAGGCAAATGTAGAAAGTTTTGGGAGTAAATTTTTGATTAAACATAATATGGGCATCTGTAATAGCACCATGGTCTTACTATTATTGGCTATAACCATGGTGGGGTACTGATTAATAGTTTGCCAATAATCTAGAGGTTGCCATTGTAATTCATGTATATATACATACAGATAGATATTTCATGCAACCATTAAATGAAATTCTTAAAAAACAGTTCTGTATTGTCAGTGTGTAAGTAACTATACTGAGTAACCATACAAGGAATAAGCATAATAGGAACATAAATATTGAAACAGTATACTCTAAGGAAGAGGGAATAACGAGGGGGATGGGGGTAAGTGAGGAACCAACATCACTGATTCACTGAAATAGTTGTATTCAGAGCTGGAAGTAGTTATAATTATAATGATTCTATGAGATATAGAATTGATCATTAAGATGAGAGGGGTAATATTGCTGCAATGCAGTAATTTACAGTTTTACATGGCTTAGTAAACATGCAAGTAAATTATTGATTTGGCCATCATAACATAGTTTTGAATTATTAGATGATACCTCGCATAATATTAGAAGTATCATAGACTCGGTCCGGTATCAAGAAATGATCATGATCATATACATCTGCATTGATATCATCAGCCATTATTACTCATAAAACAATGAAAGATGTCGAGGATTTGATTTATTCAACAAGTTTAGGTAGAGATATACGAAGCAGGATACCAAAAGGTAAGTGTTCAGGTTGAAATAAAAGTAATCGTCAGGTACACAGTTCGGGATGCCATGGTAAGTATTGAGTAAGCTCGTCGCAAACACTTGGCCAAAGTTAACATTAACATTTTTGTAAATATTGAGGATAACGGATCTGGATAATATTTACCAATAGCAATCATTCTCTCCAGGTAGCCCAGGTGTCTTCCCTGTTGCGTTCCGTTTGGAGGATAACTTTCGTATTGAAGACTTTAATTCGAGTCATCAGCTTTTCTCCTGTCTGAGCTTGTAGGCGATTGAGGAGAGGCGACCACGTTCCCGTTTCATGGATGGTGGTAGGTCCGTTCTCACTGTAATTGCGGGTCTGACTTCAACAGCGGCTTCGTTGTCGCTTGTAGATTGTCGACGGCGGGCGTAACCAGGATGTTCAAATGCCTTCAGAACATCATCACGATCCTTCATCCTCGCGAAGCGGACGATTATGGGATTTGGGGGGTTTGGTGTGTTGGGTTTGGTGAAGTTGCGGGCCGATGGAAGACGATGAGCGTTTGCGACAGGAATTTTTTCAGCTTCTTCGTAGGGAATGTTGAGCAATTCGGCGATAGCTTTCGTCGTTTCGGTCAGAATATTTTCATCTTTCTTCTGGTCGATTCCATATAGCAAAAGATTCATTTTCCTCATGTGAATTTCCTGTTGAAGTAAATTCTCTTCCAGATTTGCCACCAATTTTCTGGTTTCTTCGATGACGTTCGGTATTGTAGCCCTTTCTACAATTGAAACTCTTTCCGAAGTATCGCTTATACGGAGATTTGTAACTCAGCTACTGCTCGATTAGTTGCATCTAGATCTGTTTTAAAGCTGGCGATATCATTCAAGACTTTATCTAATTTCAGAACCGTGTGAAGTGGAAACGGAATGGAAATGGTAGCATGTGGGGTGGGAATGGAATGGATGAAACAAAGTGTGGCAATTGCAATGAGTTTGATGTGTGATAGTGGAGAGAGAAATGGAGACCATAAGCTGAAATTTAAATGAGATGCAAACGAGATGTAAATCAAAGATTATGCAAAGCAAAATGTGCAACCGTCAAATGTAAAGAAGATGTTGAATGCTACATTCAACACCTGTTACACCACCTAATGCCTGGATTACATTTGGCCTGCGATTAGTCTACGGAGCCCGTATCCTGCCCGTATCCCCTTTTCCGTGCGACCTCCGTACGGAGGCAGGAGGCGGCCGTGAGATTTTCGTACGGATTCACGGGCTCCGCGGGGCTCCGTGGCCTCTACGATTTTGTTTTGCAGAAAGTTATACAAATTTGAAAAATCGTAAGCCCGTAGTCCGTAGACATGTCGTAGGTGTCATTGCACAACCCCCGCACGGGCATCGCGCGGAGGACTCGCGCTGATCGTGCAGCAAACGCACGATTTTCCGGTGAACATGGAGGCAAAAAAACGCTTAAAAACGGCACGGCGGCTGCACGGTCACCGCGCCTTCTCCGCGCAAACTTTGCACGGAAGCTGCACGGGCTCCGTACGATTTCCGTGCGGAGGCTGCGGAGACTGCACGGCTACTGCATTGAAATTGCACGATTATTGCCTGGATTATATTTGGCCTGCGATTAGTCTACGGAGCCCGTATCCTGCCCGTATCCCCTTTTCCGTGCGGCCTCCGTACAGAGGCAGGAGGCGGCCGTGAGATTTTCGTACGGATTCACAGGCTCCGCGGCCTCTACGATTTTGTTTCGCAGAAAGTTATACAAATTTGAAAAATCGTAAGCCCGTAGTCCGTAGACATGTCGTAGGTGTCATTGCACAATCCCCGCACGGACATCGCGCGGAGGACTCGCGCGGATCGTGCAGCAAACGCACGACTTTTCGGTGAACATGGAGGCCAAAAAACGCTTCAAAACGGCACGACGGCTGCACGGTCACCGCGCCTTCTCCGCACAACCTTTGCACGGAAGCTGCAAGGGCTCCGTACGATTTCCGTGCGGAGGAGGCTGCGGAGACTGCACGGCTACTGCATTGAAATTGCACGATTTCCTAACTATCTCCGAGCAGCTTCTGTACGGATTTGCCCTGCAAGAAATGACGCGATGCTCGTAGATAATGTAAACACAAACATCGTAGCCCGTACGGCGCCCGGGGCAAATGTAATCCAGGCATTACTTGTAGCGGCCTATCTAGGTTGCACACCTCTATAGAACCTTGCATATGATACTGCACAAAAACACCATAATTATACACGCCGTTCAACATTAAGACATGTTTGGGAGCCGGAGGTGGCTGTCATCAAGCTGAAATAGACATATAAAATTAATCTGAATCTGATCTGAATACGTTGTCATCACGATGCATCCATCAGGAAAGAACAAGAAGGCAATTATTCAACAAACCATTTCATGCTGAATCAAGGTTACAGGGTGACAAAATACGTTACTCTTGTCATTCTCGATGAAATTCAGTTAGTTTGAAATTAGGTGACCTGTCCTATAATGAATTATTGTATGAACATTTGATTGGAAGGGGATGAATAAAATATGGTCTTATTCAATTAGAAGAGTACAAAGCGGGCAAATTAGGTGAAATTTCTTTGATTTTCGGTTGACATCCTCTCCAAATGCAATAAGCAAGCTGCGAAACAGTAGAGTAGCAACGCTCTGGAAGAGGGTGGCGCTTTATCGAATGGTGTTATTAACAAAATAGGGAGAGAGAGAGAGAGAAAGAAAAAAGATGAGGTGTCCCATTTCTGTGTGCAGTGTTGTCTACTATATATTTTCAGCAAGGTTTGTTAGTGTGGATGTTGGAAATGTGATTCTATTGTCTATACCTAGGTTTCGGGGGTCGAAGAATCCATTCATACCACATACAATGGGTTATGGCCACCAAAATGCCTGTACATCCAGAAGGCGTCCAAAATATCCGCCATTCTCCTAAAACTGACCGGAAGTGAGCTACTCTTGGTAATTTGCCAGATTAAATGTATGTTTAAGAGGTCAGGATATTCACTAGTGTGCTTTAAATTATCATAAAGGTTATGAGTAACCTTATACTCAAAACAATTCCAAAGATGGCACCCATTTTGTAATCCGAGATGAATATAATGAAGATAAATGTAACGAGCGTGATGAACAACATAATATAATAATTAATAAATACAAATATAAAATGAAATAAAAGTAAAAGTTAAGTTAAAATTAGGAATTGAAAATTAACAATTGATATATATTTAAATGAGCAAACTGGCAAACATTGATTATAACTATATTTAATGGGCAGCTAGTGTGATTGCACAGCATATTGCACTGATTGCGAACAAGAGGCATACCAGAGAGAGAGAGAGAGAGAGATAGAAAGATAGAGAGGGATAGGAAGAGAGATATGAGGGAGAGGGAGAGAGAGAGAGAAGAAGAGAGAGAGAGAGAGAGAGAGTTAGAGACAGAGCGAGAGAGAGAGAGAGAGAGAGAGAGATGGAGAAAAGGAGTCAATACAATACTATCTCACTCTACTGTCCAATTTGAAACTGCAAAAGCTCAAAGCTTTTACATCGTTAGGTAACTCATTCCATCGTTTTGCCCCTCTGTATTGCAGACTTCTCTTTTTAAAGTTACTTTTAACCGGTGGTAGTTTGATTTTAAAATATGAATGTCTTAAAACATAATTACTGTTACTCAGCACTGGTCCGACTCCATTACATTTAGAAACATGACTTTTCGGTTTTTAGATATTTGCATTCTGTTGCCATGATAACCATGATAGCTTTCACTCCTATTTACCTTGATGTTGCTTGCTGTGAGATGAAATTAAAATGCACGTGATACACTTTAACAATGAGAGAATCCATTGTGATGGTTGTGCATTATGTTTTGAAACCAAATAATGCTATATGCGGTTGGAAGAAGGTTAGCAAAGAGGAACGATTTCCGAACAGTAGCTTGTTTTGTATGTTTATGGGTTAATGTCTGTATTATATTCAATAGACTTCTAATGTCTTTCTGTGAAGATATATTGGAAATTTAGATACCGAAAATACACCCATAATAAATACAACCTAGCGATAAAGGGAGTTTGGTTTATAATGCTCATCAATGTACTCTGACTATCGGCATTTTCGGGAGATTGTTTCTATCACATATTTTAGACAAACAGTTCAAATATAAATATTGTATAACCGTTAAAGTATTGGGTTTTAATCCTTTCCACTTAATCCACAATCGTACACAAATAATTTGATTCGATTTTTACTAATAATTGCCCCACCCCAGAAAAAAGGACATAAAATACCCCTAAAAAATGTATCTTTCACTGAACTGGAAACCTGCCAAAATGAAACAATTATTTATCAGCATTGGTAACAAATAGAAACGATGAGAAAGAATGGACGCCGTGGCGACCAGAATTGCAATGGAATTCATTGCATGAATCGTGCACGACATACTCATATCATCATAATCTATTCAATGAACCATGGCATGAACACCTCTATTAGTATAATAAATGAAAACCAAATTCAATTCTACTATGATTAGGATAAGAAGTTGATCATAAACGATGAATGTAGTGTTGAGAAAGCGCAAGCAAACAAACTATTGAGGAAACGTCACCATATTTTAAAGTTTAAATGCGTATGACTGTCTTTTTTTAAATCGTAACGCTAGATGCCTTACATTCCTTACATTTTGAATTTCCCCTGTAAGGGTCTTAGTTTGATATCCAATCAAGTTAGAGTGTTATAGAAATAATTCATGTTTGCGAGTACTTTAGTGAATATACACTGCACGCACATTAAGTTCACGAGAGATTTCAAAAATCCATTTTGGAGGAAGAATTTAGAAATGAAACTGATGATACCAAGGTGAACCGGTTTGCATCAAAATTACTTTACTTTTTTTTTGTAATCCAACAATTATTTCCTTAAATTTTCTTGTACTTAGGTGTATTACAAATAAAGTATTTCTACTTCTTCAGATAGATTTTACTCTATAAATATAAATATGCGTTTATAGCAGCTTACTTTTAAGTATATTTTAATTTTAAAAAATTAACATGGGATTCTTTTTCCTGCATCGTGAAGAGTGCTAAATATAAAATCAATACAAATGTAAGGCTTATGTAGCGCATACTATGTTGCCATCTCTGTGATATAATTATATTTTTACTTAAATGATTATAGATCAAGACAAGACAAAAATTATTTAATATGACAATTTGGAATATTTATGCTAACGTAATTAAACAAGTTAAGAAAATATGACTATGCATACATAATTGAAGAAAATGCTATGCTTAATTGAAGGAGAAAATATGACGTGACAAAATAGTACCTTAATAAATAACATAATGTTAACTGGAACTCAGTTACAAAAGGGAGGAGAAGATGTGCTTTTTAGAGACTGCTTAAAATCGTTGCTGGAGGGTGCATCTCGGAGCTGGAGAGGAAGCACATTCCATAATGAAGGTGCTAGGTTGCTGAAGGCACGTTCCCACTAATATCTAAATTCTGGGAGTTTTGAGCAGATTTATAGCGGTGGACTATAGATTCCTAACTGGGATATATAATTTGACGATGTCCGATATAAGTACGAAGCGTTTGTACCGTTAAGAATCTGTACCTGCATTTTAAATGGTCGATAATATATAGTACAGAATGATAGGATATGCTAGAGTGTTTTCGTAGTAACAATACAGGCCTTTATGTGCTCAGCATCGGTCAAAACTCCGTTCCATTTACAAATATGACGTTTGGAATTCGAATATTGAATTTTGTTGCAAAACGTTCAAGATTGCTTTCATTCCTACTTTGCTGTTGGTTACTGTGAAATTAAATGTAACTGTATGTGTTACATCTGAGAATCCAATTTAATGATTGTGAATTATGTTTTGAAACCAAATAAAGAAGAAGGTTAGCAAAGAGGAACGATTTCCAAACAAAATTTTGTTCTGCATGTTTATGGGTTCATGACTGTATGATATATTCGATGAACTGCTAATATCTTCCTGTAAGGACACTGGTAATGTAAATACCGAAAATACACTCTTAAGAAATACAACGTAGCGATAGAGAGAGTTTTGTTAATGCTCATCAATGTACTCTGATTATCGATAATATGTCCGGGGGATTCATTCTATTACATATTAAGGCAAACACTGCCAATCTAAATATTGTATAACCGTCAAAGTATTGGGTTTTTAATCATTTCCACTGAATCCGCTATCGTATACAAACAATATGATTTTTTTTAAACTAATAGATACCCCCCCCCCCGAAAGAAACCAACAGCCTGCCAAAATGAAACAAATAACTATTTCTCAGCATTGATAACAAATAGAAACGAGATGAGAAAGAATGAACGCCATGGCGACCAGAAGTGCAATGAATCGAGCACGACATACACATATCCTCATTATCCAATCAACGAGCCATGGCATGAACACCTCGATTAGTATAATTGTTGAAAACCGAATTTAATCCTACTATGATTAGGATAAGCAGGCGATAATAAACTGATAAATACAGAAGGTGAGAAAGCATGTTAGCATAGTGATGTCTATCAATCATTCAAAAACAATTTCCGCCGTTCGAGGCCAATATGTATTGCTAAAATGCAACAACAAAAAGAGAAAAAAAAAGCCTTGAACAGAAAATTGCCTCAATAGTTGACGACATCACTATAATTATCATTAACAAAAATACTTTAACATGCCAATGATAAAGCTCGATTCATCTACAAACTAATACTAATATCAAATACAGAAAAAATATATAGAGACACTACTTCATGTATATTATTATATTCGTTACAGCCAAGAAATATAATTGTGATAACGATCTTGACAATTAGAAATAAGCACACCCTCTTTCATGGACCCCCTTAACATCGCCATAGAGTTAGTCCAAAAGGATGTATTTTCATTTTATTTCCTTCTCCCCCTTTCTCTCCCCCTTTCTCTCTCCCTCTCTCTCTTTCCTCTATCTCTCTCTCTCTCTCTCTCTCCCACGCTCTCTCGCTCGCTCTCTCTCTCTCTCTCTCTCTCACTCTCACTCTCTTTCAGTCCTTTTTTCCCTCCCGTTTCCAAATTCAGTTTTTGCAGCTAGTGTCACATCAAAACATAATTATATTTTGAATTGTAATCATTTGCTTCCATCTGTTTTTGTATTTTATGAGATGTTGCTCATTTAACCCCGCAGATTCACCGCTTCATGGTAAGTGGACTTCAACTATCGGTATTTAGTTTGAATGTCACCAATCTTTTCAAAACATTTCGATTGGAAACTTTTCTGTAGTTCGGACAAATATCGTTAAGTATCCGGTACTACGTTAACGCATGATAGTTTAAGTCTATATGTGTCCGGACAGGCTGTGTATCCATGCAGACAATTGATTTAATCAAGCAATTTGAAGAAAATTACATGCCATATTCCCTAAATATTTTAAGGCTTATAATAGACATTTTTATAAAGGACGAATAATTATTATTTTTTAATTATTTTTTTATTAATAGATACCCCGAAAGAAACCAACAGCCTGCCAAAATGAAAACATTAATTCTCAACTTTGATAACAAATAGAAACGAGATGAGAAAAATGAACGCCATGGCGACCAGAAGTGCAATGAATCATGCACGATTATCATCATTATCCAATCAATGAGCCATGGCATGAACACCTCGATTAGTATAATTGCGACCCTCACCTTTTGGGCGGCCTAAACGAAGGGGAAAATTGAAAAAAGAGAGAAACCAAGGTAAAAGAGAAGGAGATAGGAGGAAAGAGGGAAAGGAGAGGTAGAGAGAGAGAGAGAGATAAAGACGATGAAACTAAAAGTTATACGTACAGATTACATTGCCGATGAGTTGGCTCGACATGTTCCTACAAAAATTTCGGACGAAATAGAAACCAGGGAGGATGTTGTCCTTGGTAGAACAGTACGGAAAAACCAGTTCTATAAAAAATTGTTTTTAGAGATAAATTCTAAAATGAAATTATAGGGGCTGTGTGAATATCAAGGAGAAAATTAATATTTCTATCGCTCGTGACGGCTATCTTGAAGATGCTGAAGTCTTAAACTCGAGAGCTTCCGGGGGCTCCGTTCTTTGGTCCTCCGGCAGGGGATATGCCCCCACGACCCCATCCGCAAAGATAACGATGATTCCCAAGACAACCCTTTGTTGTATATAAATTGTCCAAAAGAGAGTGTATGTTTTTTTTCTCGCCCAAGACGGCTATTTTGAAGGTTCTGAATTGCTAAAACTCGAGAACGTCTGGGGCTCTGCACCACAATAGGGGCCACAAGGCGGGCCCTGGACCTCATCCGGAAAGGCTAGCGCTAACGCGCTGGCAGCGCGCTTTCCGCAAACGTTGGTTCCCCTTCAGAAACCCTAGGTTCGCCGCTGCATATTACTTCGTAAATAGACCCTTTATAATATTTATATATATCGCCAAATTGATGTACACATGGAAATGAGGATAGGTACACATTATGCTGCTCTCTGATTGGTCCGATGGTATACAACATCTATCCACACAAATGCAGCCAGCCATTGTCTGTAATGCTCCTTCAGGAACGCACCCGCTCTATAACATCTCGAACAGAAATCAATTTCAACCAGCCGCCAAATTGTAGTGTCGTTCATTAAATAAACTACATGTACATGTACCTATTGCACTGAAGCATTTTCCATCTATCAATATTTTGTGTGCAAATAAGAAACCTTCCACGCGTTTCAAGATACGAGCAGAGTACAAATTCTACTAAGGTAAGACAAATCAAGGGTCAAATGGGATGATAATCGATTGTATTGGATAATGAATTTATTGATATCTGAATTTCGTACATGTATATTTCAAAGAAAAACAAGATAAAGCTCACACGAAACGAATCTCTTCTTTTTTTAAGGACGTTGGGAATCAACATTTCTCAATTTTTAGAAGTTTCAATTTTGTTATGTCTACCTAACATTAATGACCCCAGTTGGCATGTTTGGTTATTAAAAACATTAAGAACATTCGTGCTTGGACTCTGGTTGATAAAAGATTATTGGGAAAGAAAGTCCCGGTTGAAAATAATATTTTATGGCACAATCAATATATTGTTTTCAATAAAACACCGTTGTTCTATAAAGAATGGTTTCATAGTGGAGTAATCCGTTTGGAAGACATTATTTTGTCTGTTAATGGAGGATTTATAAGTGTGGAAGAAATACACTGCAAAAACCAGGGTGTTAAATTTCTAACACCAGTATGGTATTGAATTTTTTTGACACCATTGGTGTTATTTTTAACACCGGTCAGATTTAAGCATGCATTAATAATTACTGGGTGTTAAGTAACATGGTGTTGTTTTATGCTTGGTGTTGAAAGTATCATCACGTGATTTCGTTTAAGGCGGTTGATTGGTCGAATAAGTTTTCACAAAGTGTACGCGCGCTTAATGATTACTTTACACGTGTTCACAGAAAAATACATTTATCATGATTTGTTAAGCAAATTATGACAATGCACATCAATTTTGTGATTTGTATTTTCCTTTGGCAATTATTGACCAATAGATTATATGTCCGATCTTGTTACAATTATATTAACGTTTTAGCAATAGATATATTGATTATATGATTACTAACCAAGAAACAACATGCATGTTTATTATATATATATATGTGTACCAGCCTGTACCACATACATGTTAATCTTGAATTTACTTCAAATGATCTATGTGATGGAGTTAATGCAATGGAGATTATAATATACCTATTGGTGGACAGTTGCCAACATCGATTATGAATTATCAGTTTACCACTGGTTCCTCTACCCTGGTCGATAATGGTCGATAATAGGGAAAATGGAATGTGGGACCATTAGACATACATAGAAAAATCTCTAATGGATCAACAAGAATATAAACACCAAAAGTGGAATTGAATTTGTTATGATTCCAGATATTGGTGTTAATCTACACCAGTAGGAGTTGTCAAATATTAACACCAAAAGTGGAATTGAAATTATCTAATTCCAGAAAATGGTGTTAAGTAACACCAGAGGAGTTGCACGATATAGATACCAAGAAAGTGTTAAATTTAACACCCTTGGTGTTAAATTTAACACTCTGGTTTTTGCAGTGTAATAGCTTTATCGAAATGTATAAATAGCAAAAGATCTGCAATATTTGATTATGCAAAATTACGTCAAGCCATACCTAAAATTTGGCTTGCCCAAATATCCAATCATAAAAGCAAGATGTATCACCGCTAACTATTCCCAAATTAAAGTAGGTAAAACTGTAAAGGGCTTAAGTGATATAACGTCATGATATTGTTATGACCATCTGATACAGCAGGAAGGGGTAAATACACAATGGTGTTTCTTATGGAAAAATATTTTAAGGATGAATACAAAACGGAAGATATGTTTTGAACGGAAATTATTACAAGTAAAAGAAAACAAATTGAGAGAATTTAATTTTAAAGTGTTGTATAACTTGTCTTATTGCCTGTGAAAAGAAATTTATGTAAATGGAGAATGAGTGAAGATGCAAAATGCAATACTTGTCGGGTAGATGAAGATATGATACATGCCTTGGTCACGTGTAAATTAAATAAAACCTTTTGGGCATATGTTACCTGGTTGATTAAAAAAGTTTTTCACAAGCATGTTGTCATTAACATTGATATTTTGATAACAAATATCGAACATAACGAAAAAGACGATTTGATTACCATAGATTTTTGGACAGTTTATAAATCGATTTTGTTACGAAATTATAAGGGTGTTGATAATAGAGAATCCAGTTTGAGTTTTTTATTTGCTTCTGAACTACGAAAGAGACTAGAAGTTAACAGGAAATGTACTGGTAAACCTTTGTTTAGACTTCCTAATGTATTATCTGATTTTGTTTGATATTTTGATATGAATGTAAAATGAAAGTCTTCAGATTATGAATAAATGCTATGGAAAGAAAGAAAAAAAAAAGAACATTCACAAAGCGTTTCAGGGCTTCATTATCATCTTTTCGTAAGAGTGAGAAAACGGTATTACTTTTACAGTGCTGAATCCCTTGATTTTTTTCTTTATGACTATACAATAGATGCAGAGACATAACTCCGTTGTTACCCTGAGAGACATGTTCCTACTTCTCTGCACTTCATCCGTCATTGGTGAGAATTAGAATGAATTTAGTCTTTTATTTTAATTGATTAATTAAAATATGTCAACCCCAACAAGATTGTAACAAAAGGTTTGTTCAAGAGGTCAGGATATTCACTAGTGTGCTTTAAATTATCATAAAGGTTATGAGTAACCTTATACTCAAAACAATTCCAAAGATGGCATCCATTTTGTAATCCGAGATGGCCGACGAAAACTGAATTTTGCAATAAATCGTGACATATCTATATTAGAGATGTAATTTTGGTATCTATACCTAGGTTTCAGGGTCGGCAAATCCATTTAGACTGTTTAAAATGTGTAATTGCCACCGGAAAACCCGGAAATTGATGATGGCGACCGAAATTGTAGTCAGTATCGTAACATATTCGGATACGGTTTACTATTTACAATAGAGTTTTCAAGTGTAAAGGTACATTTTGAGGGTAAGGATATTCATTGATGCACGAAAATTGTCATCAAGTATAATTGTAATAGCTTTGTATACTAGTAGGACATTGTATCCAAGACGGCTGCTATTGTGCCATTCAAAGTGGCTGCCAACACATTTATATTGGCTGTAAATCATTAGGTATCCCTCCCATAAATATAATATTAGTCTTTTTACATTGGTTTCCGGATTTAAAACTATATTAACAATATGACCCTGCAGCAGAGCTCTGCCTTGCAAAGGCTTAAGCTTTTGGTTAATCAGCTGGAAGAAGCAGAGGTGATTATTTATTGCCGATATGCAGCGCAGCGACGATGGTCGGTGCTAGGCAATTAATCGCAGTGATAGCGAGCTAAAGCGAGTGGCAACCAGTGACTGCAAGCTAAAGCGTACGGCGTACGAGCTAGACTCGCAGCGTAGCGAGCGGCAACTATACGCGCAATCATGCGAACGACAACGTCCCAATGCCTCAGTCACACCTTTGCGTATTTGGCTTGCGTATTGCTGCGTATTTATCGCAAGCCGTTTTAACATTTATTCCTATTTCATATTATCTGGATTATTGATGGGCCATTGCGCATGCACCGTTCAGGTAGATATTAAGCATTGTGACATCACACGGTCAATCAAAAGTAATGCGCAATGAAAATGACAATGACAATGACAATGACAATTTATTCTCATGTCACCCACATTGGGGTATACACCTTTTCACGGTTACAAAAGTGCGCATGCTCAGACATGGGCGCCATCTTAATTTAAGATAATATAAGATGTTAACCCCACTGACCTCTAGGGGTCAGAGGTTTACGCGTAATTAAGATAGCGCCCATGCAAATATGATGTGAGCGCACAGCGCAGGCATCTGAAAACATTGATGACATCACTGCCTGCGCTGTGCGCTCACATCATTTTTGCATGGGCGCTATCTTAATTACGCGTAAACGCGTAAATCTTAAATTAAGATGGCGCCCTTAACCGTGAAAAGGTGTATTGGAGAAGTTTATAAACAGTTTGAATTTGTCAATTTAACACTGTAAAATATACAATTCAAATCGAATAATGTTAATCAATAAAAAATAACACTATCGACAGTAATGAGAAAAATTATATTGATAATAATAATAATAATAATAATAATAATAATAATAATAATAATAACAATATTAATAATGATAATAATTAAAAACAAAACGATAATATTAATTACAACGATAATTTATGACAAAAATCAATGGAAACAATTGAAAAAGAAAGTTACTGGCACCAGTAAATAGATATTTGAATTAATGAATTACTGAAAATATTCTTGATATCAATTTAATAATTTGATATAAGACAAAAAAGAGAAACATAAAGTTGATATTGAACTCGTAACATGTTTTGTTCACATACTTAAATAAATTAATGAAAACGAAGCATTATTTTTCGACAAAATTTTACTAAGTTTAAACGTGTTTGTACATTATTAGAGTTTAAAAGCTGATCCATTTTCAGTAAATAATAAAACAATAAAATATTTATCAATGAACAATTTTCTGTCTGAACGAAAGGCAGGGCATACAAACAAATAATGAAACTCATCTCCAAGCGATTGCAAATTGCAAAGCGTACATAGCCTCATTTCCCTGGGAGTATTTGAATATCTCCCAGCTACAATAGGCAGTTAATAGGCAATAGGCAGTTAATAGGCAATAGGCAGTTAACGCGTCTCATTAAATGCGTGCTAATATAATTGTGCGCAGGTTATGATAGCGTGTTAAAAACCAAATGCCTGCCAATCATTAAGTTAAAAGTTGACCTTACACTGAACTTTAACAGGATTTTTTTTTTCAACATTGGTGACAGACAGAAAAATCCCGTCAAAAATCCCTTGAAAAATCCTTTCAAGAGAGAATTTTCTTGTTTCGTTAGAGGATTTTTGAAGGGATTTTTGAGAGATTTTTAAAGGGATAATTGATGACAGACAGCCAATTATGCGATAACTAAAATCTGGATAACTATTTTCCGGATAATTGGCCTCTGTCTGACACCGCATAAGTTAAAAGTTGACCTTACACTGACGTTTAACGGGATTTTTCGCGAGAACATTCAACATTAGTGACAGACAAAAAAATCCCGCCAAAAATCCCGTGGACTGAAACATTTTCTTGTTTCGTTATAGGATTTTTCACCGGATTCTTCACGGGATTTTTCGCGGGATAATTGATGACAGACAGCCAATTATCTAGATAACAATTATCTAGATAGCTTTTATTTAGATATTGGCCTCTGTCTGACACCGCCTATAGATATATCACGAGTTATGGCTAATTTCAGTTTCCGGCGGCCATATTGGAATTAAAAATTGCGGCCATGTTTTATATTGTTTTGAGTATAAGGCTACTCTAAACCATGACAATTCAAAGCATACCAGTGAATATCCTGACCTCTAAAACATATTTTTAATCTTGCTAATTACATAGCTTAATTGTAAATAGTAAGAAGACTGGCGGCCATTTTGGACGCCATCTTGGATTTCCAGGTTTCCTGGTAGCCATTACCCTTTGTAAGTACAATCTAGTATCATAGTATGAATGAATTGTTCGACCCAGACCTAGGTATAGACACCAAAATCACATCTCTAAGATGGATGTACATGTATCAAGATTTATGGCTATTGTAAGGTATTAATGGACGCCATTTTGAAAATAACCACTTTCTGAGGATCCGATTTTCGTAGTTTTTAGTTTGTTGTTCCTGATTTCAAACACTACCGGAAACCGTTGAGAAACCCGTTGTCGCAATTTTTGTGGTCAAACTATATTCTGACCCTACTTAGTATAGTATCTAATATTTGAAAAAACGGCTTCAATTTGGGTGATCGTGGTAGTAAAGGTAGGGAGATAGAATCATGATGGTCTGGGAGATGGTTCCCTTACTATGAAAGCCGGAACGGGTCAAAAACATAACTACCTGTTATGTCGCAATTCGAATAAAGACACGACAAGTAGTTAAATGTTTTTGACCGGTTCCTGATTGACCCTCTTTATGCTACCCCATGTTTGCCCAAACGAGTCAAAAGTGATAATTATGTGTCCCCATCAGTTATTCGTAACCCCCCTCCCGGACAAGTGACGTGGGACGTGATTGAGAAGGTGGATGACGGCACGGGGGAACTTCCCGGACGAATGACAAAATGTGTAGAGTGGAGGGGAGAAGAATGAGGGGGAGAAAGAGAGAGAGAGAGAGAAAGAGCATTAGATGCGGTAGTCTAAATGGTCTGCGAACCGTATTCAGGGCTAAATCTATTGAACGAAAGTAATAAGAATTATGTTTTGTATTTGATTCATCGCGAAGCAAAGGATCTTGTATTTTGAGTTTATACAAGTCAACTTTTACATTTTGTGTATTTAATTACTTATTGTAGTACTGTATATTTTGATGTGTTTTAGCTTAAGTAGTAAAATGTTTTTGACCGGTTCCTGATTCACCCTCTTTATGCTACCCCATGTTTGCCCAAACGAGTCAAAAGTGATGATAATTATGTGTCCCCATCAGTTATTCGTAACCCCCCTCCCGGACAAGTGACGTGGGACGTGATTGAGAAGGTGGATGACGGCACGGGGGAACTTCCCGAACGAATGACAAAATGTGTAGAGTGGAGGGGAGAAGAATGAGAGGGGGGAGAGAAAGAGAGAGAGAGAGAGAGAGAAAGAGCATTAGATGCGGTAGTCTAAATGATCTGCGAACCGTATTCAGGGCTAAATCTATTGAACGAAAGTAATAAGAATTATGTTTTGTATTTGATTCCTCGCGAAGCAAAGGATCTTGTATTTTGAGTTTATACAAGTCAACTTTTACATTTTGTGTATTTAATTACTTATTGTAGTACTGTATATTTTGTTGTGTTTTAGCTCACGCGCGGGGGTCTACAAACATGGCCGATGAAGTGTTGCATACGGAGGATAATCATTGCCAGCCGATTCTTGTTAATGGTGTATTGATGCCTACAGTGCCAGAGTACATGCCCTCGTTTCCCGTTTCATTGAAGGGTATTAAACGACAATTCGTTTGCAAGTTATCTGGTGAGTTGTATGTTTATAGCGATGATCATAAAAAGTATGATTTTTTAGCCCAACTTGTAGACTGATTTAAAATATCATAAATCATTGGAGTGAAGGGTAGGCATTGGAAAATTATGATTCTTGAGCAATAATAGTAGTTGTACAATTAAGAACTTTTAACGACTAAAATGTAAGCATGTGTTAGGAAATTGAGACCTTTCTGAGGTCAGAGAGAAGTCAATGTCGAAACATTTTCAGACGTAAAACACACAATAGTAAATGGAAAAAATGAACAAGGCGGTGCAAAGGTTAGGCGTTAAAAATCACGATTTCTTTTAAATTTCTCTCTCTCTCTTGCCCCCTCCCTCCCCCTGTCTTTCTATTTCACTTTTACTTTCACTTTCAAGTATAAAGAATATGCTACAACATGAAGCAACATCTGGCTTTCGGCAGCCGCCGAGGCGTAAAAATATAGTAATTGAATGTAATGGAACTGTTCAGTAAAATTTGTATGGAATTGCGACATTTCTCTTTTTGCCGTTTCTAGTTTTCTTTCCCTGTGGGCTCTGTTAAACAATTACAAAAAAGGAGAATAATTCCCATATGAATTATGAGATGATAATTGCATAGAGCTTGGTTCCTTTTTTATCCAGTGTCTACATGGATTATAAATACAAATCACAAACATCTTTAAAAATCACTTTCTTATATCGATGACGAAAATTCCTCGTTTGTTTGCTTGTCTGTTTGTTTATTTATTATTATGTAGTACGATTTGCCAGTACATAATGATTTCTTTCAAAAAGGTCACTTTCGGTAAGCAATTTTCAATGCACTCATCCCCTCTCTCTCTCTCTCTGTCTGTCTCTCTCTCCCCTCTCTCCCTCTCTCTCTCTCTCTCACTCACTTATCTCTCTTCTCTCTTCCCCCCTCTCTCTCTCTTGTCTTTTCTTTCTCTCTCGATTTCTATTTTATATATTTTCTCACTTCCTTCTCTCCCTTCAATTTTCTCTTTCGTCTCTCCATGTCTCTCTCTCCCCCCTTTCTCTCTCTCTCTCTCTCTCTCCTCCCCCTCTCTCTCTCTCTATCTTTCTTATCATTTGTCCTCTGTAATTATGCGATTTTCCTGAGAAATAACCCTCTATTCTTCTCCTTGTTCATCTTCTTCTTTTCTTCTACTTCTCCTTTTTCTTTTTCTTCCTTTTTTTTCATCTTCTTCTTCATCTTCTTCTTTTCTTCTTCTTCTCCTTCTTTTTCTTCTTCTTCTGCTTCTTTTAAAATTCTTTGTTTGTTCTGCTTCTTCTTCTTACTCTCCTCCTCATCCTTTTCTTCCTTTTCCTCTTCATTCTTCTTCTTCTTCTCCCCCTCCTCCCCCTTTTCCTCCTCCCCTCTTTCTCATTTTCCTCTTCCTCCTCCTTCTTCTTCTTCTTCTCCCCCTCCTCCTCCTTTTCCTCCTTCCCTCCTTCTCAGTTTCCTCTTTCTTTTTCTTCTTTTTCTTAATATTGAAAAATTATTATGATGATGATGATGATGATGATTATGATATTTATTTTTATTATTATTATTGATGTGATCGTTATTGTTATTATTATCATCATTATTATTATTACTAACATTGTCATAATTACTCTTGTTATTATTATTATTATGGTGACGACGACGACGATGATGATGATAAATTCGATATTAAAATTTGTGATTTCCCGCGCAGCAATCGGTGTTTCTGATAAAAGTTTTCATATCCTTTTGTACGATTTTGCAGACTGCATGAATGATCCCTGTGAGCATGGTTGGTGCGAAGAGACAATGACTGGCTACCAATGCCACTCATTTGAAAATTCTTCAATAAGTGTTGCAGACAAAGACACCACCACCACTACCACAACTACCACAAAGTCAACGGTTTTATCATCAACAAGTACCCTGACCGACGAAGCAAGTAGTGAGACTCCGCAACCAACGACCACGGCAACATCATCATCGACAACGGAATCTCCAACAACGCCATCACAAGACCGTAAGACTATCCATTACCTGTTGCTCCATTGGCGAATCCAGGATTCTCTGGCCCGTTGGGAGTGGGGTCGGGGGAGGGACACATGCCCGAAATACTCTGATAAACAAGAAAATACATTAAAGGCCTATCACTTTCCCCTCTTTTTACCTGACCGAGTTCAAGAAATAACTCAAGTCACATCTATTCTGCTAGGAATTACTTTATTACCAGCCTACATATTCTTAACTGATCTCTGAGAAGTGACTAACTTTTGTTTATAAGTGGCCCAAACATTGTGGAGCGGTGTGTGTGCAGCGCTTTGTAACAGCAAGGAAAAGGCGCTTTATCAAATATCTTTTGGATGGATGGATAGATGATTTACCCAGGCTATCCCCTCTTTTTAAAGACACGATTTAACCATTTTTTACCCTATATTTATTAATTTACTCTATAACACACGAACTTCCCTTCTCCCCAGCGCTTATCACACGATTTACCCTCTTTTTATCACAGTTTGTTTTCCGACTCCTTGTAAAAATGGAGGGATTTGCCAACAGTTAGTCACGTCGTTTCTATGTACTTGCCCTCAGATGTTCTACGGTCCAGTGTGTGGTGAGTACATTATTGCTAGCGCAACTTGATCTTTATACACAAAAAGTATTGGTGGAGTAGTAGGTGACTTATTCTGTGCATTACTCAAGGAAACGGGACTACCTTGTAAAGGAGGGCCTTCGAGGCTCTGAATGAGACTACCCTGCCTTAAGATGAATAAACAAATTAATAAATAGTACATGATAAATAAATATATTATACAAATATACACTGTCTTGAGAGGTTCTGGTTAAAACTTTGCGCAAGAGGTGACTCCACTAGTACTATTTGCTGAGGGGTGCAGCCCCGAAGAAAATAGTACTTTTGGCGTCACCGAGGCCCATAGTTGTAGCCAGTACCTCGAAAAGAAGGCATGGTATATATTTTGTGTTATATCCTGCATCAAAAATTTATCTTTAAAAAAAAAAATACAATACAATTTTTGGGAATTGTTTTATTAAAATTACAATTTTTATTAAAAAAAGAATAACAAATGAAAAACATTATTAGATTTAAACAAAAATAAAAATGAATAAATAACATTTTCAAATTGAAAAAATAAATAAAGTCAACCCCCAAATAGTACTCTCATAAGTACTTCTACTCCCAAATAGTACTCCCAAATAGTACTTTTTCAGAGCAACATTAAAGTAGTTGAAATATTTCTGGTCACGTGACAAGCTCTCAACCAATCAAAAACCAATAATTTTTTGATGCAGGATATAAAAGTAAATATACACATAATAAATAAATAAATGAAGAAATGATTAATAATAGATAAATATATAAACAACTAAATAAATGGTGAGTAATACATAGAATATAAACAAATACATAAATAATAAATGAATGAATATAAACCTATGATAAATGAATAAACAAATAAAGAAGGAAACAACATGGACTGTTGTACAGTGAATATAAAAAGTATTGTATTGAAGTCCTACATTCATTTTCGTAAGTTGATGTAAAGACAAAAATGATTATTCGAATTTATTATTTGGGCATTTTCACGATGAAATCCAGAGAGAGATGAATAACGTGAAAAGTAGACGATTTGACCCCCTCCCACCCTTCTTTCCTCTTTCTCTCTTTCTTTCTCTCTCTTTCTCTCCATGTGTATCTCGTACGTGTTTTGATAGAGTGTCCCGTATTCCACACACCTGATGTGGGTGATACCGCAGAGTACACCTTTCCTGGCTTATGGATTGCTGAGAATGTGACGTCATTTGACTTCATGGTCAGCGCTGACCATGATGCGAACATTGGACTCTTCGCAAGTAACGTGTCAGACGAAAACTACGAATTAGGTAAGTCAGTGTCGCTGAGTTTCGGAGTCAAGGGCTGCGATCCCGGGAGGACGGGAGGGGACACACCCTCGCTTAAAAAATCAAGTTTTAAAATGTCTTAAAGGCATCGTTTAACAATGTTAAATCTGAGATGCATGGCCCTACGTGTTATCAGTGTCTGTGATATGGTGTAATATTGCAGCCCTAAAAATTGCGCTTCAAAATGATCATGAAGTGCCTCAAAAAAGTTAAAATCTTCGAGTGACCGGTTTTACCATAATCATTTTCCCCAATAGACTGTAGTGTTATCCAGGCGCGGATCCAGGATTTCTTAGGGGGCCAAATTTGAAATTGTGCGAGCCAAATATTGGTACGTAATGGTGACCACTAAAGCAGTCACGGTGACGTAATGAGCAAAATCGTTTGGGAGGAGAAGAAAAAAATCCGCATCACCACCACTCTTACATGCAGGCCCTGTTGAACGTTTTTCAAAGTGGGTGGGGGGAGGCTAAAGTATTTAGCGTAGCGTAAATCGATCGGCGTGGGGTCTAGGGGCAAAGCCCCGGCGGGGGTCAAGGGGCGAAGCCCCCGGAAGCTCAGGGCGTATGGGCATTTAATTACGGTCAGATGAGCATATTCTTATACCTTAATTGTGACACTGGCAGGACACTAATTGGCATGGGGTCTAGGGGGCGGAACCCCAGAAGCTCAGGAATTTTAGGCATTAAATAACCGTCAGATGAGCATCAAGAGGCCCGTCTTAGGTCCCTAGGTGGGGTCCAGGGGGCACTAGCCCCCAGGAAGCTAAGGAGTTTTAGGCATTTAATTACGGCAGATGAGCATATTTTGATACCTTATTTGTGACATTGGCAGGTCACTGATTGGCGTGGGGTCCAGGGGGCGGAGCCCCCGGAAGCTCAGGGGTTTTAAGCATTAACTTACGGTTAGATGAGTATCCAAGGGCCCGCCTTAGGGCCCTAGGTGGGGTCTAGGGGGCTGAGCCCCCGGAAGCTCAGGGGTTTTAGGCATTTAATTACGGTCAGATGAGCTTATTTTGATACTTTATTTGTGACATTGGCAGGTCACCAATTTGCGTGGGCTCCAGGGGGCGGAGCCCCCGGAAGCTCAGGGGTTTTTTGCATTTAATTACGGTCAGATTAGCATCCAACGGCCCGCCTTAGAGCCCTAGGTGGAATCCAGGGTGCAGAGCCCCCGTAAGCTCAGGGGTTTTAGGTATTAAATCACGGTCAGATGAGCATATTTTGAAACCTCATCATTTTATGACACTGGCAGTTCACTATTCTTTTTCTTTTTTTCTCTCTTTCTTTCTATTATTTTCTCTTTAAAATACTTTTTCAAAAAGGAGGGGGAGCTCGAGCCCCCGAGCCCCTCGATGTAATAAAACAATTTATACAACTCACTCCCAGATCCAAATCAAATGATTGGTCATGCGCGGTCACGTGTGATTCATTTACTGAGACTATCAAACGTTTTTTTAGTGCATGTACATGATGCGCAGTAGTGCGCGTAGAGGTGAGAACGCTTAATACTGTGTGTGCATGGGCCTATGCTTGCGCAGCACTATGCGTAAATGAGTATATAGGTAAGTGCGCTTACTATAGCTATGTGTGCGCACTAAATTAAGCCTTATTAAACTTGAGATTTATTTGTCAGCCATACTGTCACGAAACAATCTTGATTGAATTCTTTTAACATCAAATAACAAGGATCTAGGAGTTTCGTTGTATAAAACAAATGATGCATGTTTTCATTCGTTCATTATACGATCTATCCGCCCTCGTTGATGCTGTGTGTATCTATCGCACTCAGCCTAACGGCTTCGTACAATAGATACACACAGCCTCAACTCGAGTGCGGATAGATCGTATAATGAACTCATGCGCATGCATCATTTGTATAATGAATAATTATAATGATACACTTACATGCAAATGTATGATCATTTTTGCGTTTCTCTCTGCCTGCAAAATAGTTTTGTTGCTGTTCTGAGTTTATATTCATATTATTGTTATCAAACAGGAATAAATAAATAAATAAATGCATTATTTTGTACAATGATAGTTGTACAATGATGATAGAAGAAGCGATAAAAATCGCAACTGATCTTTTCTTATTTTCCCCCTTTTCTTTTCTTCTTCCTCTATATTTTCTTTCCCTTTCTCTCCTCTTTCCCTTTCCCTTCCCTTCCTTCTCTCTCTCTCTCTCTCTCTTCCCCCGATCTACACCTTGTTGGCGGGGAAAATCGCAACTGATCTCCCCACCTTTCTTCTTCCTTTCATTCTCTCCTTCCTTTCCCTTCCCTTCCCTTCCTTTCCCTTCCCTTCCCTTCCTTCTCTCTTTTTTAAGTTTGCTTGGGGGAGGCAAGGGCCTTTAGATCCCCCTATGCACACGTTGTCACGGTTGGCCGAATTCATCGCAATCTTTTTTTCTTTCCCTTTCCTTCCTTCTCTCTTTCTTTTTTTTTTTTTTTTTTGCTGGGGGCAGAGATTCCACTGTGTGTATATAGTCTGTCTACTACACGAGATAGAAAATGCAAATTTCCGAACGGGCTTACACTAGTTTGCCGGCTCGATGATTTAACTGTACAATAATATAATAATAGTAATAATAAAACGGTGCTCATGAAGCGCTTTCCACGTCTCTAAGCGTATATATTTACATTTATATCCCGCATACTAAGAATCTTGCAATCTGATTGGTCTAAACGAGGTCACATGATCAATGATAGATTAGTACTATCACCCTGCGATAGTACTTTTGTACAGTAATTTTTTGCTGCTGCCCCACTTGCCCATATAGGCCCATTAAATAAGCATTGCAATGTAGGTTACGCGAAATGATATCGATATCCACCGATATCTGCTGAAGCTAAACTGTCTGCCGAATCAGAACGCCGCGAGCGAAAACCTAGCTCTTTTAATTATGTAAAATTCACTTTAAATAGACCTTATTGCCGATGTGGGATATAAAACAAATATTAACCTCATTTATTCGGGCAATGGATACAAACTATCATCGCCTCGGTTATCTCACGGCTACTATCATCCCTCGCCTGCGGCTCGTGATAGTAGCCCCGATCGACCAACAACGACTGCTATTTCGACCAATCACTGACAGATGGCTGGATTTCTTAAGTGAGGTATATCATTTGTACCATTACCCTCGTAGTCAGTTAATATTTGCTTAATATAAAATGTGTCTTCAACTCTCTCTCTCTCCTTCTCTTTCTCTCATAATCACACGCGCGCGCACACACACACACACTCTGTCTCTCTCCCCGTCTCCCTATCCTTTATCCCCATTCGTCCCCATTCCATGGAAAGGGGTAGGGCTGTGTAGGAGGGGGGAATACCAAAGAGATTCGATCATACACAGTATGTCCTCCGTACTGCCCTCTCGTTGCGCTTCACTACCCACACAATGTATCACGTATCACTGTATCAATGTATCACAATGTATCACGTGTTGGAAGCTTTCCACGGGTGGAGTGGAGTGGGGGTGGGGGGGGGGTTAACGAGGAATCGTGCGCACTTTCAATGACTTCTCCTCTCTCATTTTTTATTTACTTTTGTGGAAAAGAAATGAACATATGAACTTATGAACTTATATCTATCATACAGCTATCGGTGGATGGGGAAATACTGTAGGCCATATCGTACGAACTCGTCCTTGGATGTATTTGTATCCTACAAACATTAACCCTGACTCCTTCAGTCTGTCAGGAATACCGGATTTTAACCACTACCAGCTATCCTTCGCCAACGGTCATATTAAATTGAGCCGTTATGGTACACAACTGGCCCTTATGAACGCCACTGATCCGAATCCTCTTGCGGTCAACTATGTCGGAATATGGACTGGGTATGGATCACAAGGGTATTGGAAATTCCCGACATTCTGCCAGGAAAGTCAAACCCAGGATCCTGCATAAGTGCTGGTTGAGAAATGAAGACCAGAAATTAATTGAATTGTATAGTCAATCTGCTGTTAAACTTGGGATTGTCAATGACTTTAAAACATTGTAGCCTTTTCTCGTGATGATATACAGGGCATCGTTTCACGAAGCAGTCGTAAGTTCAAGTTCAACGACATCCCATGTAATGCACGCGTTTCAATCGTATAAAAGTGAACTTGTACGACGGTTTCGTGAAACCATGACCTGTATCATAAAACTATTGTGATAGCATGGTAAAAATACAATAATGTAACATTATTGATCCCAGTAGTGGTAGGTCGTCTGTATAGATAAAAGCCGGAAGGAAGACCTCATACAGAATTCTTAGATGATAATTTGAAGAATGTGGAGTTTATTGCAAAGAAATCACGTTTATTTCCTTTTCATTCTCCTTGCAATGTATACAAATAAAGAGCAATACAGTAAAAAAAAAAAAAAGTATATATATAAACAAATCAGAAAATATAAGAAGGCGAAATAGAAGATGGCGAAAATGAAGAGGTTATCTGAAGATCGTAGCATTTGGAGAAATATTTGTTGTAGAAGTTATTGGGGTCACCAAACCTGTCATTTGACTGATGACATTTAAAGATGAATTATTCATATGATAAGACGGGAAGATGCATATCTAGAAAGTTAGATATTTGTAAACATATCAAAATCACAATTGTTGCACCTGAGAAATTAAGACTGATTATCTTAGAAATTCAGTGTTCAGAGAATATACCTTAAGTAAGTCATCACTGTAATTCAGTCATTGGAATGTAACTTACTTGAATATTAATTTTATATATGTTTTAATTTGTTTTAAATATTTTTCATTTTTCTGTACATTATAATTTTCCGCTAAGTATATTTTGTGTATTTCTTTTGTATAATATTGTTTGTATTGATTGTTATCCATGCAGCAGTTTATTAACTGTAGAGGCAACCCTGAATAAATAATAATATTACTCTCATTTTTCGGCTTCTATTAAAACCTACATTATATCAGGGTGGACTTTCCCCTATAAAGTCCAAAGAGGATTCCGCCCAAATGCGTGGATACGCCACAGATTTTCCAAACGAAGATTCCAAACTTTAACTGTAAAATATATATACGTAGGCCTATATTCAAGTTTTAATTGTAATTCAGTATTTTTGACACAGCCTTGTATTCGTAAAAGCGATAGGTTTAACTTGAGTTATTCTCATCAATAATCTACGTTGTATAAAGTGTCTATCATTCTCCCAATCGTGTATAAACTACCACAATTCTGTATGCAAACGATTGTACCCCTTAAAATAAATAAATAAATAAATAAATGGATATTTAGACGTGTTGTATTGCCAAGTTTTGCATGATGTCACGGTCACGATATATTGTATATACTATTACTTGGATTATTTAGACTCCTGTGTTGGCATTCTAATCACCAAGCAGAAATTTGTTTTTCTTCTTCCACAATTATGATACCACATTTGTAATGATAGAGCTTGTGATAGAGCTAGATATATCAATGTCAATAACAATAACAATGTCAAAATTGATCTGCTTATGAGATTGGGATTTATTGATCAATGCAATGAATGGCCGTTCATTGAACCTCTCTTTAATTTGCTTTTCCTTTCATTTTTATCTTGCAATCACATTGTCCTGTTCATCAAAATGATCAAATTGTAAATATTATGGACTCATTTCCAAGTTGAAAATATTTGAAAGATGAATAAATGTACATCATGAAACATCAGTTATTCTTTTGATTATCTTAATCTCTTATTTATTTTATTGCATGATACTTACACGTAATTACATTAGTCATTCTGTACGTAAACTACTATTGACATTGCCCATGAAACTGTAAAATAGATTTGTGTATTCATGCATAGCCCTTTTTGGTATCATATGAAAGAGGATGAATTCATCTTTGACATGAACAACACAAATTCATCAGAACATAATCCTTTTTTTTCTAGTCATCGATTGGAAAGCCGGGTTTCATTTCTTATAGAACACAAAAGTACATGGGAGATTTCATTTCGGAGGTCAGTTACTTTTCGCGTCCGTTACAGGTATTTTGAAAGAGTAGAACTCACGCACGCACAAGGTTGTGTCGATATTGTTTGTATGGGTTGTAAGAACGTTTTTAAGAGAGAAGAGCTTTAGTAGGTCCATGTTTGAACGATGGAAATCCCCGTCGATCGACACCTCCGACCTTCAGAAAAGTTTTCAGCAGGCCAACGTGAACAATATGTCAGTGTTCTTGACTGTCGGTCTCACCAACCCTCAGACAACTTTTCAGAATGCCCGTCAGTGCGACATTGTCAGTGTGGTGGCTTGTGGGTCTCGAAGGGCTATCCGTCTCGTGGACCGTATAGCCCGGCGTTGGCAACGTGAGACGATAGTTTTATACGCACAGAAAGGGAAGTGTTTCGTGCTGGTCGATTGAACACATACTGAATCGAAGAATTAACATTGTTAACAATTGTTGGAAGACCGAAATTAATGAATTAGGCCTAATGGCGAAGAGAAGTTTTGGAATTCAAAATAAGAATGTGGAAGCTTGATTAATTTCTAATTGAAGTCACAATGTAGTTCAAAATTATGCGTGTGACACAGTGACAATCCGATTTAGATGTACTTTAAAGGCCATCCCAATTTGCAATCACTGTAAATACTCGGAATTTATATACTATGTATGTGTTGAAATACGAACAGTTGTTCTTGTTGTGATATAAACAAGTTAAAGACATCGTCCTATAGTTCAAGTTAAATGTTATTTTAATGTCTTCGTTTTATTGTTGATTATAGTATTGCCTGTATTTATTTTCAGTGTGAGTGAAATCAAATCAAATAACAGAGTAATCTTATACTCGTGCGACACGTCCTTTATTATTCAAGAGCCAATATCGTCTCTCAATCTCTCTCTTCCTCTCTCTCTCTCTCTATCTCTCCCTCCGTCCTCTTACATGTATGTATGTCCGTCTCCGCCTGTCTGACTCTTTCTCTCTCGATCTCTCTCCGTCTCTCTATCTGTGTCTCTATCTCGATCCGTCTCTGTTTCTGTTTCTGTCTCTGGCTGTCTCCTAGCTCTCTCTCCTACACACCACACACACACACACGCGCGCGCGCACGCACACACACACATACACACGCTAACAGTTTTTTTTATAATTTCTCCTTTTCTGATTAAGCATTGATTTTTATCAAGATCGCTGAATGTTTAAGTGGCATTTCCCTGACAATCTTTCCCTTTAGTACACATTCACTACCACCATCATATCATCATCATCATCATTGTCATCATCTTAATCTTCATCATCATCATCATCATCATCAGGGAAATGCCACTTAAACATCCAGCGATCTTGATAAAAATCAATGAAAAGGGGAAATTATGAAATAATTGTTACTGTGTGTGTTGTGTGTGTGTGCGTGTGTGTGTTTGTTTGTTTATTTGTGTGTGTGTGTGTGTCTGTCTGACTGTATTTGTTCAATGCACTGTTTTATTCCTCACCCAGTAACTTGGCGCAAGTGAGATCTGGCAGTCTTGTAATGATTGTCTGATGTTCAGTCATGCATCCAGAGATTCAAATGAAAATGTTACCTAAATGTACTGGGAGGATAAATCTATCAAGACATATTATCATGAAACCCATGATTAAATATTCATACTTCAAACAATACAACTTTTAAAAAGTGGGACATTTTTTCTGACTCACTCTGTATAGCTCTATGGACGGTACACACTTTCACGGTTAAGGACGCCATTTGAGGTGGTTCCAGTATTTTAAACAGAATATTTTGCATGAAAGATTCATTGCTGAAATTGCAAATAGTATAGTTATATCGACTGCTATAAGAGGTCTAGCTGTTTTATAGGCTCAAGGGGACGTTGCATCCAGTATAGAAACAGCTAGGCCTCGAATTAAAGCAGTCGATATCTCTTTTATATACCGAATTCACACAAAAAATCTATCAAGAATTCTTACCTTATTCTTTTCTTGAGTAAAGATTGGTTGAAAATACTTGAAACATCACAGAAAATCTGAGAAACTGTCTGTTAATCTACGCTGGGAAGATGACTGGATGTTACAATCATTTGGGAATCGCACACACACTGGACTGTATTGTATCCGCGCTCGCTCAAGGGGACTTTATACACGTAAGCCAATGGGGATTTCAGCAGATTTTTTTATTCGGCCCGCTACCCGGGGCGCTTTCTAAAAACTATTGACCATTAGGCGGCATGGCTAAAATCACGACTCCAATTTCGACCAATCAGATGGCTAGATTTCTAAAGAGAGGTATATAATTACTGATAAACAATGTACATGTTGTAACAGCACTGAAAAGACAATTATGCATATTTTTTGTTACTGCCCATATTCAAATATAATATGGTCAAAAATTGAGCAATGGTTTTTCAGCAAGACCAATATAGGCCTAAAGGCCAGACTCAAAAACCAGATTTTTTTTTTTTTTTTGGCTTGAAAGGAGTTCATAACAACGCTTTTAGTTGTATCTTAATTATTGTAAGAAAACAAATCTATTCAGCCAAATGCAAAAAAATCAGACCGCTGTAGGTAAAGTTATGTCAACTGTTAACAATTATTATTATATTGGAAGATATATAGCAAAAGCCGGGGTAATAATTACGGAGCGCCAAGGGTGCCAAGTCTGACAGACATGAGCGCTCTACAAGAACCCACTATCATTATTATTATTAAAAACAAAAAATGGTTTCATTTTACCAAATGTGTCTGAGTGCCTTTGCTTAGTTTGTATGTATGTTTTTATTTTATAGAATTGGTGTACAAACTATATTTTGTCAACTTTAATATCGTATATATCGCTGTGCGGCCGAGGTTATTTTGTAATATTTTATTGTTTGAATATTTATATGACAAGTCATGGAATAGTGCATGTATCGATTTTTTTTGAAAATGATTAAGTTGATAATTAATAAAGGAACCACGTGGAAAGGTAAATAGAAGAAAAAAATCATGCCAGATTGCAATCGAGGAAGATAGGATCAGTGGAGAATACGAGGAAAGTCAAGTTTTTAAAGTTATTTAGTGGCGTAGCGTGGGCTCAGTCATTAGGAAGGGGAGGAGCGGGGGCCACCAGTCTTTAGTATACTAGATCAGCGTTTGTCCAACTTTTTTTAGTCACGGCACCAGTTTAGGAGTTAACAGGTTTCACGTCACCCCGATCAAAAATTCATCAACAAGAATATGTTTTGCATCCTTTGAATACATTTATATAAACGGGCACATATACTATCCGGATCTCAACTATTGCGAGCGAGCGGAAAATCGTTCTTTTAATATGGCGAAAATGTTATTTAGTCATCTATATACACTAGATAAAATGTAAAATTATATATTTGGTCTTTTCAGTGCCAGGAATTCTCCTGAATTATAAATTTTGCGAGAAGAGAAGCGAACGAGGGAAAGAGGACACCTTGTTGTTATATAAATTTCATTTCGATATAAAAGTACAATAAATAAGGTTAAATTCGGGCGCAATGCTGCCCGAATCATGGCAATATTCGGGCAGCATATCATTATTTGGAAATGTTCATGGACCTCGTTGCCTGAAACTATCCCGTTTCTAAATTTTGAGAGCGAGCGAAGCGAGGGAGGAAAATACTCTTCACTATCTCTAAAATGTTATTTCCACATTAAAATACACAAAGTGATGTATATTTGGGCCTCTTGCGGTTTCTAATACTTCACTTTACCACGTCACTGATTCAACTTTTATCTTCCATTAAAAACATATTAATTAAATAACGAATACATTTATTTTAAAAAATCATTTAAAGGACCCCTACGAAAGCCAAGCTTATTAGGAGGGGCCCTGTACAAACATAAAGAAATAATATTATAATATTTGAAGAGCGTTTTCAAACAATCTATCTCCTCATAAATTATTATCTCGCGTTCTTTTTCTTTTTTCCTTCAACTCTCCCCTTGCTCTCCTCTTGCTCTCACCTCTCTATTTGGCCATTCGATTGAGGGGGGCAGATAATGAGAAGAATTATTCCTCTCGGTGTCCCTCCCTCCCTCTCTCCCTTCCTCTCACACACACACACACACACACACACACACAACACACACATACTCCCCTCTCTCTCTCTCTCTCTCTCTGTCTCTCCTTCTATCCAGGCTCCCTTCTTTTCCTCTCTCCGCTCCCTCCCTCTATCTCCCTCTCTTTTCTCTCTCTCTCTCTCTCTCTCTACATCCCCCTCCCCCTCTCTTTCTCTCCTTCTATCCACTCTCCCCTCTTTCCCTCTCTCTCCACTCCCTTACCCCTCTATCTCCCTCTCTTTTCTCTTTCTCTCTCTCCCCTCTCTCTCTCTCCTTCTCTCCACTCTTCCCTCTCTCCCTCTCTCTCTCTCTATCTCTCTCTCTCTCTCTCCTTCTATCCACTCTCCCATCTTTCCCTCTCTCCGCTCCCTCACCCCTCTCTGTTCTATCTCTCTCTCTCTCTCTTTATCTATCTCTATCTCTCTCCATCCCCCTCCCCCTCCACCTCTCTCTCTCTCTCTCTCTTTCTTTTTCTCTCCTTCTCTTCACTCTCCCCTATTTCTCTCTCCCCGCTCCCTCACCCCTCTATCTCCCTCGCTTTTCTCTTCTCTCTCTCTCCCCCTCTCTCTCTCTCTCTCCTTCTCTCCTTCTCTCCACTCTTCCCTCTCTCGACTCTTCCTTCTCTCCACTCCCTCACCCCTCTATCTCCCTCTCTTTTCTCTTTCTCTCTCCATCCCCCTGTCTCTCTCTCTCTCTACCCCCATGTCACCCTTTCCCACTCTCTCTCTCTCTCTCTCTCTTCTCTCTCCAATCTCTCTCCCTCAACTTTTCTCCCTTTTCTCTTTTACCAGCCCCCCCCCCAATTTGTCTTTATTTATATATTTTTACCTCTTTTTGTAGGCCTATAATCAAATATGATAAGCTTGAATACCAGATACACTTTGCTGATGAAATCACACAACCACAAAATAAACAAAACGTTTGAAATTTTCTTATTTTAGGCATATCTTTATATGTGCATTCATATATGTTGAACATGCCACGAAAAGTGTGATATTTGTACAATCTTTGATGAGTTGAAAGGAAAAAGCGTAATCGAGTGTCATTTTGGATCCAGTGATATTCGACCACAGTTTCTGCAGTTTTCATATACACTGTATACAACTTTGTGTTATGTGTGTGCCATGAGTTATATGGCAAGTTATATATTCATGTGTTTAACTATTTGATGTAACATTGAGAAAATCAACCATTCCGGTATATATCCCATAATGCTTAAAGTTAAAGGATATTTTGGTGTATACTTATACAAATAAAAAAAACAATTCTGACTTGAATCCCTGTAGATCTGATAAGATTTTGTTACAAAGGCGTGAACATCTTCTCGAGATCGCTAACACTTTATATAAACTTAATCCTTGAAGACTTCTGAGGGACATGCCTTGCTCTATCTGTTCTTTTAACCTTCAATCTGCTGACGGTCAAGACAACGTGGCATATACGTGGGTGTGACAGAACCACTGTGTACACTTCTCAGAGGTGATGACATTTACATTCACCCTTCCGACAAGCTGGATGAGGTCACACCTCCACAGCTGCTGCATGTTTATACCTGCCTGTTGAGCCGCTACCCGGTCACCAACTCGACGTTGCCATTGACAGCATCCTGTATGAATTCTAAACGGGGTAAATTATGTGCTCCTTTTTTTAAGTTTGATTATTTTTTTGATAAAAAGAATAAAATGCATCTATAATTTGACTCTTTAAAACCATACATGGGTATTGTCAATAACAGAGGTAGCCTGCATATACTTCATGAAACAATATGATGAGATTAACAAACACCAAACACTACATTCATTTAGCAGAAACGATACGACAGTTTTCCAAAGACTTTTTGAATTGAATCAATAGCACGGTTTGGATTTCATTACCATTTTAATCATGGTAATGTGGTTCTAGAGCCATAAAATATGCGCTTCACACAATTCTATTAATTTTGGTAATGGAGAAAATTAATAAGGAGCACGACACAAAAATGAGACCGTAACACATATTAAAATTAATAATGCAAACCCGTATCCTCTGCTTATTCATGTTCGAATTGCTCGGTCTAATCATAGGTCCATGATCTTTATAGGCTAATGACCTCAATTCTGTTTATACAATTTAAAGGTAAAGTTGAGTTCTGGGCATATAAGCGTATCGTGAAAAAAAACTTTCTAGAAGCTTTTAGGGAATGATTACGTAGAGAATTAAAATGATTGTGTATTGTACATTTGTACGTTAGTTGTGGTACGTCAAAATGGTGAAAGATTTACTCAACCTTCCTGCCATTCACAAACACAATGAAAACAGTGAAAATTTCCACTGTTTTCAAAAAGCACTGCTCATGACTACTATGGTACTACACACTCATGGGTCATTACAATTGGCCCAATTGAAAGTTTATGAGGGCATTACTAAAGTACACTGTAGTCCTATTATGTGACTTTACAGCGGTGATATTCTTCCACGTTTCAATCGAATCGAATCCAATCTTGGATTTTGTAGAGCGGGGTGCGTTCAATCGACACTTTTTAACCCTAGAATCACGGTTTTCAAAGACGTTTAGTTTAAAACACGGTCGCGTTCAAGCGATTTTTCGTTGGTCGTAAAAATAAACGTGTTTAAAAACACAAACATGAAACGCTGAAAAAGATGCGTTTTGTATCATGATTCTGCAGAATCACGGTCGCTAATATTCGCTTGAACGAACGGAGATCTCAATCATGATTCTATGACGTCATTATCTATTATATATATATTATCGCTATCTATTTCTATTCTTCCTGGGTGGGCTTGAAATGAGCGAGAATCAGCGTTGATGGAAAATCGCTTGAACGATCTCCCGCAGTAACCGTGTTTTCTATCGGCGTTTTGATTTGTGATTCATGTTTGTGATTCTAGCTTCAAAAAATCGCTTGAACGTAGTTGCCTAATCAAAGGCTCTAAATGCCGTTCATGATTCACCTTGGAAAGACTGGAGTAGTGGCTAATTGTAAGCAATGTGGAATAGGTATGTCTTTACCTGGGCCTTGAAAGTGAATAGCAGACCACAAGGGTGAAGGTACTTAAGAAGACTGTTCCACAACCTAAGATCTGAAGCAGTGAACAAAGAGAATGAAAAAGCTCGCAAATGATTTCTCAACTTTATCCGAAACGCGACTTCTTCTTTAACTTCCCTGAAATGGAAGTAGTGGTTTTCTCCGCATCCATCCATGACACGGGTGCATTTGAATGATGTTTTTTTTCTCCATATTTGACAAATGTCGAGTAATCAAATTAGTACATATTTGACGTTTGAATTTTAATATATATATCTGACGCATATCGAGAGTATCTGATCAGATCTTGTGACCATTTGTGATCAAAGGCTTTTCAACGAATGTTGTTCCTCTGTTTTGATAAGTGTGACGTCGTGTGATCCAAGAATGTTAATCTTTCTAATCACCTTGCTTGTTTCTTCAACCATTCAACGCACAGGTAATTACTATTTTCACACATAAGTGCACTATTTATCGTTTTGACATCGTTGTCTTAGGGTGTAGGAATATACCTCCCTGAAAGTAATATGATAAATAATAAATACAACCCACAATTCGACTAAGTAAAAAAAAAATCGGAAGTAAAATAAAAATGCATCGTAGGGTAAATTTTGGTTAAATATCATGATTTTAATCATTCTTATTTTCGATAAGAATAACTGTAAAATCGTAAAATATGTAGGCCCATCAATCAAATTAATGCGAATTTAACGAGATTGTTACCATCCATAATTATGAGAGATAGCATTACCTGGAGGGGCAAATAAGTTTATCTTTATGCCTCAACATCAAAGTAAACATCGAAGTAAGTAAACATGATCTTGCTGCCCACAACTTTTTAAAGAGATTTTACACCTTTAATCTTATCATTATTATTAGTAGTAGTGGTAGTAGAAGTAGTAGTAGTAGTAGAAGTAGTAGTAGTAGTAGTAGTAGTAGTAGTAGTAGTAGTAGTAGTAGTAGTAGTAGCAGTATCATCATTATCATCATCGTTGTTGTTGATGTTGCTGTTGTTATTGTTCTTGTTTATTAATAATAATTATAACAAAATGTCTCTAATTTTCTTCCTAAAGATGCAGTATGTCCCAGTGGATGGGAGAGCATTGGCCAAGGGTGCTACAAGTTCTTGGGCGATGAACGGTTCACATATTCCGAAGCGGTTTCACGCTGTAACTCGATTGGTGGGACACTCTTCGTTCCCAATAGTAACGATGAGATTAATGCTTTCATAATTAGGGCATACCCAGACCCTACCGACTCAGGAATCTGGGTTGGATGTACCACGTATGAAGCTATGGAGGGTACCTTCCCATGTGAAGACGGCACACAGTTAGATTTCAATAGTACTAGTAGTAAGTATAACGCCAACTTGTTACGGTCATTTGAAGACAAAATCAAACCAAATAGCAGCTTTGGTAACTGATTAACCGATTTGAACGATGAGACGTCGACGAAATGTTGGTTTATTCAAAAGCCTAGCGTCATGGGGCTCAGCCCCCTGGACCCCTCGCCAATTAGTGACCTGCCAGTCTCACAAAATAATAAGGTATCAAAATATGCTCATCTGACCGTAATTAAATGCCTAAAACCCTTGAGTTTCCAGGGGCTCCGCCCCTTGACCCCACGCCAACTTACGCCCCACTCGCTACGATCGCTACGCTCTACCTGATCGTTATTTCTTTAGCCCCCTCACTTTGAGAAACGTTCCGCGGGGCCTGCATGTAACATGTAAGAGTGGTGGTGATGCGGATTTTTTTTTTTCCTGCCCCACACCCCCAAACGTTTTTGCTCATTACGCAACTGCTCTCAATGAAACGTTGGGGTAGAAGCACAAGGAAAAAGTCCGAAATCTACGGGCCAGACCAACTCTTTTAAAAATGCAAAAATTGATCAACATGTGAGTAATGATTTTGTCCGACTAACTTTTGGGAAATATCATACCCAATTTGAATAATGTTTTGTCGAATCACAATCGTCTTTAACTAAATAAAATGAGCAAAAATCTAAACTATAACTGCACAAGCGATTGTCGCACATAATTATAATTACCGTAATATCGGACAATTTTTTTCTATATCAACTGGGGCGTATGTATGGTTATCACTTTTTTTGGAATGGGTTAAGGACAGCTCGGTGCAAAAATGTCAGAGGTTATCATCTCTGAAAGCTGAAAATGTTCACTTCTCTCTCATATTTTGTTTGATGGCTCGCTTTCTTACAGGCTGGTGGACGTTGGCAAACAACTACAATCCCGCCACTAGCAGCTATCCCTGCGTCATGTATGATAGCTACTACTACTCTGGTTTGCTTCGTGTTCGATGTTATCGCGAACGGTTCACTCTTTGCGAAGGTAATGTCATGTTCCATTTAGTATTTTTCTCTTTATTTTTCAATCAATCTTTTTTGTTTGGATAAAAGAATAAGAATAAGAATAGGAATAAGAATCAAAATAAGGATAAGAATCAAAATCAGAATCAGAATTAGAATAAGAATAGTTAGAGAGTAAGAGTACGAGTAAGAGTAAAAGAAAAAAAAATAATAATAGGCCTAGTAATAATAATAATAATAACAATGACAATGGTAAAGGTAAAAATAATTTGATAAGTCCGTATTAATATGTTCAATACCTTTGTAGGGAAGTGGGGATATATACATATTTGTAGGGTATTATATCCCCCATTCCCCAGATTCTTCGCCAATGCTTTATAAGACGGGTTTCCATTATGGCTTAGATTTGTTAAAGGACAGTCATGAATGGGTTGGATTTGAGACCACTCAAGATAGCTGACACGTGGGGATATATACATATTTGTAGGGTATTATATCCCCCATTCCCCACCCAACAAATTAATTTAGAATAAATAAGAACATTTTCGAATTTCCTGTATTATTTATTTTGTTTATTATTTTGTTTATTTTTTCCATGCCTATGCCTAAGATTAATATGACATTGTCTTTAAAATATGTCAATATTATATACATATATGTATATGCATATACATATTTATACATTATTTAAATAAATTACAGGTATGTATGTATGTATGTATGGGTGTATGTGTATGTATGTATGTTTGTATGTATACAGTTTACAACTAAATTATTCATTCCCTTACCAAGTTTTGTAATTTTTAAGTATGTGAAAAATTAATTTGTCCTGATTTATATTTCTTGAGAATTAAAGCTTACATCTAATAGTATTTCAACAAAGGTTCTAATTCAACCAGTCCATCTTCCATTCTTGAGTTACAAAAAAACTTTTTTTTTTAAATCATCAAATTTACAAGCGGTATGAATAATTGAGTTGTTAACTGTAGTTATACATGTATTTATATCTTTTATGGTCGTTTATTTCTCTATGTTCACTTCACAATCTAGTTAAACCAAAGACGACCCCCATCAAGTCTGCAGGCTTCTTCTCTGTTGCTAAGGACAACGAGGGACGCCCCCTGATTGGCCACTGTCTAACTGATCACGTGATAAAGACAGTGCCAGCGAGAACCAAGCTGCGTTGCGCCGCAGAATGCATTCACGAAGTTGGTTGCAAGTCCATCAATTACAAAGACGGAGTATGCGAGCTGAATGAAGAAACAAGAGCGAGCGTTCTTTCTAGCTACTTCTCCCAATATGATGGATGCAGTTACTATGAGCTTATCTGAAAAGGAATGTAGAGCTAGCACTGTGTGACAAAAGTTGAAGTTCTAATCTCTCTTTTTTAAATTTTTTTAAAAATAATATTATCTTACAATCGCACAGAATAAACAATATGATATCATAGAGATTTACCTGATCAATATAAGCATACTTTCATTTCTTATGATACTATTTTGAAGTTGTATTTGAGACATGTAAATGTTATTTAATTATAAAAAAATGTACCCATTCAGTCATCCTATTGACATGATCAAATTTTACTTATTAATATCGGTCAATATTTATTCTTAAACTTTCACGTGATCGACTTTAAATTATATTAGAGGATTTAAATTTGTGTATCCTCTTTTATATCCGCGTTTTAATGAGTCCATGGTACTTTATTAAAAACGTTGAACAATAATTTTACATGTTATATTTTTCTCGTCTAAATTTGATTGATTTTTCAAATTGATTTTCTTTCTCGTAATTTTGCAATATCTAATTGTTAATGAGTTCCCAGACCTTTGTAGCTACCAACTCACCGTTATCCTGGTTATGCTGTGTTTGTTTATCTATTTGTGTGCGTTTAAAACAAAATTGTAATACTTGTTTGCATCATTTGCAAGGCTTAATAAACCAATTTAGGCTATATATAAAATAGTTTATGCGGACTTAAATAATAAGTGTCGCTTTGTTATTGAGAGGATGAAGACACGTGACAACATCTGTTAAAAGTGATCACCTACAGTGCTTATATACGCCCGTTGAACAAGAGGTGTCATTTCGATTGTATTATTACCTGCATGTGGTTAAGTGGACTGTCAGCCACAATGTACGTGGTTCGAATCCCTGTCGCAGTACAATAGGTATTTTCATAAGTCATCATGGGCCTTTGTAGCTATTACCAACTCACCGTTATCCTGGTTATGCGATGTTTGATTGTTTACTTGCTTGTTTGTTTTCATCGTTAGTAATGCTTAATAAACCAATGCATATTACTACCGGCAAAATAATTTTCGTGGACTTTAAAGGGATCGTTTAACAGTGTTAAATCTGAGATACACGGCCCTACATGTTATTAGTGTCTGTGATATGGTGTAATAATGAAGCCCTAAAAAAATTGCGCTTCAAAATGATCAAGAAGTGCCTCAAAAAGTAAAAATCTTTGATTGACCGGTTTTACCATACTCGTTTTCCCTAATAGACTATAGTGTTATGAAAACCATCAGGCGAACGGTTTTCAAAATTTGTAATTCCAATCATAAATATCTTGATAATCAGACAGGCGATCAGCTTGTAAAAGTCATGGGGTTCCTGACTGACCTAAAGGTTTATGATTATCATTGCATCATGAGCTAAATCCAGAATTTTGTTTCAGAATCTGAGACAAAGTTACCGGATCCCTTTAATTGGAGGAAAATAGGTGTCTCTTTGTTATTAAGAGGATGAAGACACGTGACAATATCTACATTTCAAAATTAATCACAATGCTTATACGCCCGTTGGACACGAGATGTTTTTTTCGATTGTGTTATTACCTTTAGCTGTTTAGCGGGTAAGTCTCAGGACCATAAACCACAAGGTACGGGATTCGAATCCCTGCCGCAATACTAACGTCCTGTATCTGGAATATATTTGTATGTGCCTTCAAATAAATAATAATAATAATAAACAAGACCCTAATGTAGAACCCGGTCCTAAAAAGGTTTTAATGGCATGCCCACTGTTCAGGCAAATTTAGAAAGCGATCAGATTGATTAAATCAATTATTCGTAAATGAAAAAATGAAGAAAAAAAAGACACTTAGCAATTATGCAGACTGATTTTGATAAATACTTGCGATGATCAATTTCATCATTTTGTGGCGAGGCGAGACCGAAAAGATTATGTGTGTGGAGAGATACCACTGAAAACCATTGTAGCAACCATCCACCTCAATGGTAAGAGGATGTTCACCGAGGGAGACTTATAATTATTGTTAACTGTGGATATATATATTGACTCCCTAAACATGAGAAAAGGGGAAAAATATATAAAGACAGGAAAAATAAGGAAAACATCACTTACATAAATTGGAAACAATGTTCCAATTTGAACAAGAAAAGCAAGATATCATCAACTTTAATGTAATTCCCGAACCTGACCATCAGGGTTGCGAGTTGGTCCAATGGTCAGGTTCGTGTGAAGCGTCCCCCTAGATTGTGCATTTCTAGTAATAATTTCATCACATTTTCCCCATTCTCCTGCAGTCCTGCGAAGACTCCATATTTTTAATAGGGAAGAGGGGCGTGTAGTGGGCCATTCAAATAACTTAACCCCCGAGGAGGGGGTATTCGATGATTTTCGCTTGCCTCGCGCTCTTCTTTATTAATTTTTGTTTAAATATCAACTTCTGATATTCAGTTTAAATTTATTGCCATACAGGTGGTTCTGTTCGATCATATTTGTATGTGTTTTTACCAGTAATTTCATTTCATTATTGGATCATGCATTATATATTTTTGGACAATGTGTAAGAGTTGCCTAGACGACAGAGCGAAATACATTTTTAAACAGGCTTTTGTTCATTTAATTGCCTCCACCGATACCGAAAATAACTCCATAGCATGAGAGATGGAATTATGTAAATAATAACGTGACAATCTATCTACTAGGGTCGCTTGTGATCAGTGGCGTAGCTCCTGCGGGAGGTGGGGGTCACGGAGGCTCGTCCCACCCCGTAACGAATGGCAAAACGATCATTTAAAATTTAAAAGGGAAAGGGGGAGGAGGGGAAAGAAGGGGGAGGAGAGAAGAGTGAACGAACCTGCATGATTAGTAGATGGAACGACTCCCCTCCCAGACACTCCTTTAATAAGTGGCCTTGTTTATCAGCATTTATGATGATGATGATGATGATGATGATGATGATGATAATGCTGCCGTTGATGATGAGAATTATGATGATGATGATAATGCTGCCGATGATGATAATGATTATGATGATGATGACGATGACAATGATGATGTTGATGATGATGATGATAATGATGATGATGAAGATGCTAACAATGGGTGCTGCTGACGATGAGGCTGATTATAATTAGGATGATAATGATGCCATTAAAAAGTGAGGTGTAAAAATCAGTTGTGGCAATAATTATAACGCTTGTTGAAACTGGCGACCATGAAGCCCGCGACCAATAAGGAGGAATCTAGCCACCAACAATGGGGCCTGTAGTGTATCTAAATCGTACAATCGAAAAGGAAAACAATTTTTTTGCACGTCTCGGCTGACGGTATCTTTCGACATTTAAACTAAAATATTACCTACACCATTTTAATGGTGAGATCTTATTCTTTATTCTCATATATGTCACATGCCGAAACAACATTTCTGTGTCCTATTGTTTTAGATTTAGGGCTCAAACCGGCGTATCAGCACTATACATAGAATAATGGCCAAAATACGTTTTCAACTTTGATTGCTTCTAAAGCTATTGTATGCCATTAAGTACTGAACAGGCGCGTAGCCAGGGGGCGGTGGGAGCGGTCGCCCCAAAAAAAAAAAAAAAAAAAACGCCGGCCAAAGACAGAGAGAGAGAGAGAGAGAGAAGAGAAAAAGGAGCAGACAGAGAAACATTTTTGAAAATTCAGACAAGGATTAAGAGTCGAGGACGGTACAACAAATCGTCTTCTTTCTCTTATAATTTAATGAAACGTCAAACCTTAATGGAGGAAAGTGAATTCAGACAATGATTGAGTCGAGAACGGTTCAACGAATAGTCTTCTTTCTCTTATAATTTAATGAAACGTCAAAGCTTCCGCGCTTCGCGTGGAAGGGGGGGGCTGAATTCAGACAAGGATAAAGAGTCGAGAACGGTACAACGAATCGTCTTCTTTCTCTTATAATTTAATGAAATGTCAAAGCTTCCGCGCGGAAGGAGGGAAACTGAATTCAGACAAGGATAAAGAGTCGAGAACGGTACAACGAATCGTCTTCTTTCTCTAATCATTTAATGAAAAGTCAACCCCCTGCACCCATCACCCTTTAGGGAGCGCGCTTCGCGTGCTCACTACCGCCCCCATAAAATAAAATCCTAGCTACGCGCCTGGTACTGAACCATCTTACTCTTTACTCTCATAAATTATGTCACATGCCGAAGCAATTCGTCTGGGTCCTACTGTTTTAGATTGAAATAAGGGCTCAGACGGGCATATATACGTTATCCGCACTATACAGAACATAATGGTCGAAATCTGTTTTCAACTTTGAAGGCTCTTAACACTCGTTTAACATTTTAACTAAATAATGACTGACACCATTTTAAAGGTGAGATCTTACTCTTTACTCTCATAATTATATAGCACATTATAAGTAGCACATAACTGTGTGCATGCTCTAAACTTCCTGGGGAATGTTCGTGTCATCGTAAAGAGGTGCGCAGGAACAATATTACAGCTTTGTTGTAAAATACTATATGTTTGAAACCTTTTATTAAACTGCAGTCGAAAGATGTTGATTATGTACTGCAATATCATTGTCTAGTGAAGGGGGACAAAAAACTGCCCCAGATTTCTGGCGCCTCTGAATTAATTACAAGCTTTCTACAAGGCTATATAGTCTACTGCTCCTATCGACATGGATGTGTGACAGGCGTAACAACCGGCAAGTAAGATATTTTGGGTAGTTAAACTTTGGCTTTAGAGCACTGGAATCTCTTTTGAATGTGTGTATGTGTGTGTGGGTGGGGGGGGGGTTCAGCACAATTAAAATATTGGGGAGGCGTCTGCCCACCCCTCCCCCCGCCCTTTGCGGTTGTTATTTATCTGATAGGATCAATAGGAATTCAGTCGAGATTTCTTGAATCAAGTTCATTACTTAGCCCAATTTATGCACATTTGTTTTGCATCAACGCATCATTTTATTGAACAATTTTGAATATTTCTATTCTATCCTCATAAGGCTAAGTGGTGTTTTTTATGCTTCTGCACCAACTCTTCTTCTGAATCATGCTATTTTATGTAAAATAATTAAAATCCCAACTAAAATGCTTGTTTTCCTTGTTTTCTTCCCATTCTCTCTGTCTCTCTCCCTCTTTCTCTCTGACTCTCCACACAACGTAATTTCGTACGTTTTAATCGGAAGCGTAAATATGAGTGAAGAAAATACAAAGGATAACTTTGTATTATAACGATGCCTTATAAGGCCTTTTCCAAGACTACTTTAATATAGTATTTAAATGGATTAAGACGTAGAACAAATCTTCAGAGGATAAACACATCACAGCTAAATTAAACCCAATAAATAAAAACGTTAATTTGTGATTGCACTGTAACTGTTTTATTTTCATACAACACATGGAACAAGCAGCTCAAAAGAACTCCTTAAATATGCTTTGTAATAACCTGTAACATGCAGTTGAAACTGTCCTAGGTCATATTTGTCTCTTCAATAATGATCACAAGCAATACTATAAGGTGTCAATAGAGAGGATTCTATATTTTATTCCACGCCCACGCCAATTTTAGGTTGTTTTTCAGGGAGTTGGTGTCTGGTTTAAGAGTCAGAAAATATTAATGTTTGGCGGTCACTATGAACGATTATGTCTTGTGCTGTGCATGCCTTGCAAAAGTGTTGAATCTTAACATTTCCTATAATTATGCACTCTCGACTTAACGCAGCAGTTTTTGGAGAGCCTTGCCCCCGGCGGCAACGACACCACCTCCGAGGCTCATGGCAGCTGTAGTAGCCCAGGAGAGTCCAGCGGCACCAATGGACTGACACACCGCCACTATGCTCCCCCCAGCCACTCCTCCGCCTCCGGCTACTGCGGCTGATGACATCATGCCTGCTGCATAGGATCCACCGGCGATGCCTGCTCCAGTGAAGCCCAAAAAGCCAAGAGCTGCCGGTATGCCTAAGGCTGTAGCACCGGCTGCTAAAACACCACTGACTATAGTCTTCAGCCAACCAGCCGCTTCAGCACCTTGTCTGAGGGACCATGATAATAATAATAATGATAATAATAATCATCATCATAATAATGATAATAATAATAATAATTATACATGTAATTAATTAAAAATATAATAAGAAGAATGAGACTGATGATGGTAATGATAATGATAATAGTAGGCCTAATAATAATAAATGTAATGATGATGATGGCGATGATGATGATAGTAATAATATCATATTACAAATAATTGTAATAATAATGATAGTATCAAATATAAAAATAATAGAAGAACCTATCATACTACTATATACTACTACTACTACTACTACTACTACTACTACTACTACTACTACTTCTATATAATGCTACTACAACTACTACTACTACTACTACTACTACTACTGCTCCTACTGCTACTACTACTACTACTACCACCACTAATCTCACCACCATACTCACCTACTACTACCACTACTCACCACCACCACTGCACCACTACACCACCAACCACCACCACTGCCACCACCACTACCACCACTACCACCACCTACTACCACCACCACCACTACTACCACCACCTACTACCACTACTGCTACTACCACCACCTACTACCACTACACCTACCACTACTACTACTACTACTACTACTACTACTACTACTACTACTACTTCTACTACTACTACTACTACTACTTCTACTACTACTACTACTACTACTACTAATGATAATAATAATCACGATAATATTGGTAATTATAATAATAATAATGATAATAATATTAATAATAATAATTGAATAATAACAGAGCGCTGATGCAGCAAAAAACAAAATGTAGGCTTCATTTTACATATTGCGATCATCAATATACAAAGATTGGACATAATATTAAAAATTAAAAAAATCTTCTTTCCTCTCCGAATCTAGAGAAGTGGAAATCTATAATTATCATAAAGTTGTATTAGGGGTCGCTCCAAAGTTTGTTTGGCAGTGGAAATCCACGTTCAAAAATATTCCACTCCCCAAAAAAAAGGATTAATTTTCAAAGCCTAGGCCTACTATGGAGTGGATTCCACTAAAATTAAAAAATAAAACTAAAATAAAAAAGCAAAATAAGAGGTCGCAATCTAAAATATATGCTTAATTTACTATATAGTCCAGAATCTGGCTGATTTAATGTTTGTATATTCTCCATCACCGCGATGCAAGCCGAAGATGACGTGATCCCCGAATTTCAAAGCCCGGCGAAAGAAAAATCTTGGGCTGGGCGTACGAGTTCGTTGATAACGCCATCATCGGCTTGTAGCAATAATTTTAGGGAATATTACAGGGATATGAAATATAAGAACCGGCCAGATTCTGGACTAAACTGACTACTGCTGAATCATAACGCCCACCCTAGCCCTCCCCATCCCAACAAAACATATCATTCCTCACATTATGCCTACGTAACGTACCCATACTTTTCTTACTTTTACTCCGAAATTGAAAAAGATATATAACTATATGACATAGACGAATTACTTACAATGTGACCAGAAGAAAGAAACAAATTATCATCAAGAAATAATTGTTCATGATGCTTTTCATTTCTCCACGTTAAAAATCTGCCCAAAACAAAAGAAGACAAAAAGACAGGAATTCAATGAAACATTATTCTCAGTAAATACTGATGATAAATAGCTTGGATTCCATGGTTCCAGACCAAAGCAATTCTTTCTGGCTTCTATAATTCACTTCACTTCAATAATGATTTTATTTGACAATGTTTTGAATTGCTTTGAAAGCTGGATTGAGCATGTCACAACAATTTCTCAATATCATTTCAAATTACATTGTACTGTACCATTCAAAATTGTAATCAAAATCAAATGACAAATTATATTTACCTGAGAATACATTGTTCGTAATTCTTTTTTTTTTTAAATCCATTATTTTGTTCATTACGTGAATAAAAAAAAACAATTACTCCCTGGGAACTCTCTGCGTTTATGTTACTTGAGAGTGTATATGAAATGATAATGTAACATGTAAGATTTTGCGACCGGAGTGATTTTTTCTTCTTCTATTTATCCTCTTTCGAGGGACTTTATTTGTTCATATCATAAAATAACAGCTATTTACAACAATGTTGATATATAGAATTCATGCAATTGTAACATATCATATATAGTACAAAACATGAAACTAATGTGACATAATCACTAACTAAAATATTGAAAATATTTTTGTTACTTCGTTTGTATAGAATTTCTTTTGATTACATTTCATATCGAGATAGGTGCGAATTTCTACCTTTAATTCTTTTATCAAAATAATATACAGCATATATCCTGTGCTTTTCACTTCCAAAACATTCTTTAATATAGTTTCTTATATAGATAATAAACTGAACAAAGTTTAAAATAAGATTGACAAGATTCATTTCTCTTTTCTTTATTTCATGACCTATTGCGACCGGAGTGATAGCGTTGGCTTACCTTTCACTTGTTCCTGATGATAAAATCTTACGTTTTATATTTATTTCTTGACCGATTTTAAAGTGCTTTTTATGAGAAGAAATAAGAGTCCACTAGCGAACTCTTAAAGGTACTATGTCCTATTTGCAGGCCAAAAAAAATGAAAAGGTTAAATTCCAACGGCATTTGAAAGACAATACTAGTTTAGAACTTCCCTTAAAAAAAGGGGCTGGAAAATGTCTTTAAGTGGGAAAATAACGACTATTAGTTGTCGAATCGACTTAGGAGCTATAGAGCCAGTAAGTAATAGTCTGATTTTTCAGACCATTGTACCGAATGGTCGTACGTTTTATGCTGCGCAAAGATTCAATCAGTTTAATTTTGGCCATTACAAGAAGTGGGTTATTGATGTAGACAAATGCTCATGTACCCTTTACAGCTCATTTTATGTATGTTATTACCAAAGATGAAAAAGCCAGTCAGTCACTCAATAGTGTCTGACAGTGAAGTCTAGCAAGTAAACGGGTTTCCTTGCATAATTTGAATATTAGGACACTGCTAACGTTTAAATTTCACAGATAGGACATACATGACATATTCATAATTCCTGCAAAGTTCTACAGAATTTGATGTTGGCTGCAAAAGGGACATAGTATCTTTAAGCCACTGTGCGATGTTCGTCGGGTGCGGAAAGGGGTGATTTCGGACGCATTTTAGGTTTTGTTTACCTGCCTCTCCACGCAGGTGTATGGGTGCCAGTCAAGGCTAGGTGATATCAATATCATATTTTATATTATATCCCTCATGTATAGTTTTTTGCATTGCGATTGTACAGAGCACGAAATAGGGATATTTTTACTATTAAATTTGAGAGAGTGAGAACATTTACTATTTGGCGTTGTATAGTAAATTCCGGAATCCACTTTTTCCACCGATCACCGATATTTCTGCGATCGATATCGAAATTGATGTTCTTGATCTTGAGTACGAGTGCGATTTAATAGTTTCGAGAATCAGTCATTGTATATTTGTTTTATTATTATATCCCTTTCACCTCAATCATTCCTTAGACACTTCTGTAATAACATGTACCTTACTCACATTCACATCACATTAAAATAAGAAATACAAGAAAATTGCACGGCTCAAATGAAACATTGACGGATGCAATGTTTAGCTGGCGCCGCGCTGTACGGTACTGCAGTAGTGTTGTGCTATTGCAGTTACTGCACTGCGTAAATTGCACGGCCTGAGAGCCGTGAGTGCACCGCGGGAGTTGCCCGCTATGAGGCATTTTAAATCCCGTACGCTGACTGAATTTTGTCATTTTTAGGGGGGAGGGGGGGGGGGGCGGGAAACTAATTAAGAAGAAGGAATTTTAATCTGGTAAGTCGTTTACATTTTCTTTTTATTTAATTTAGGCCTATGCCACTGAAAACTCACAGTTCATATTTCTTTGTAATAGTGAGATGCTCGTGTCTCATGAGGGATATAAAACAGATATACAATGTCTTTCTTGACTCTAGCAAACTATGAGTTAATTCAGAGGCATAACACGTAACTTTCCCTCGAGGCAAATTTATATCAAATTTACTATACCCTCGGCAAGCCTCGGGTATAGTAAATTTGATATAAATGTGCTCTCGGGAAAGTTACTATTTATGCCTCTTCATTAACTCATAGTTTTTGCTAGACCCTCGAAAGGTATTGTATATTTGTATATTATCACCTAGCCTTCAAGGCTAGTATAGTCAATCGCAACTCTTTATAGCACGTCTACGATCGCCAATACATTTTTACGTATGTGTGTACAGGGTTTCAAGAAAAAACAGTTCGCTTTCTAATTTCAAATTCAGTCCATGATATGCGAACATTACATTTTCACTGATAATATCCATTTATTACATCATAAAAATAAAAATCGAAATATAGTCAAATTTAGAAAGGTACTTACTTCGGCACAGTTCACAACAAACGTCACAGATTTTCGTTGCATGCAGGAAGCGCAGACGACAAATACATCGCAGGTCATGTGATTTAGGCTCGATCAGTGTAATACAATAAATAAAATCGATCGCAGGTTGATTTTGATATTAATTTTATAAGACGGAGACTTGCGATGAAAACTTGATATTGATATCAATATCAAGTTTTATAAGACGGGGCCCTGTTCTGTTGAATAATGTATGTTGCTGAATGTATGGTCTCAGTGCCAATTTACAGATTTATATAATAACCCTAAAGATCCCGTCCCACGTCCAAAGAGATTCGAGACGGACTCCTCGGTTTGACAGACAGATAAGTACTGCAAGATAAGAGCAGCTGGAAAGATATCAGCATTGAATGTTGAGCAATAACGTGATTTTGGGCAATGCAGGCAGTTTAGTCTTTTTTCACATACTCCTTTAGGAAATAACCGTTCTGAAGGCGAAAAAAAGAAGAGAATCAATGTAACTGTTTTGGTCAGAATTGATACATTCATGCTGTACAGTGCTTTTATAAAAACAGATATAACTGATTTTTTTTTTTAAATTCATTGATACATCACGACTGCACCACACTATATGCACAATAAACAAACCAAAGTATTGAATGCTTCTAGAATTGCAGACTTTATAGAAAACGAAAAGTTCGGATTCCCACAGACGGCGGCTATACGTGGATAGGAATGCATGTCTTATTTATTTTTATTTATTTATTCATACATATTTATACATGTATACATGTACACAACATCAGAAATAAATCTGTTTTACATGTTGGACCTGGTATTAAAAGCATAATATAAAAAGTAGTAACAATAACAATTCAGTATTCAAGTATAACAAAGTAAAATACAGAATGGATCAAAGTAATACAAAACATGGTAATATAACAAATCAGGGCCTTAACAAAAATTGTTCTAAATATGAATGGTGGCTACATATAACAATATCAACTAAAAGATAAAAGAACAAAAATATAGTCATATAAATGTATGCAAATGTAAGGTTTGAGCTTAGAGGTTGGGGTCATTACAATGGATTCGATTTTGATTTTGTGTACAATAATTTGAAAATATCTAGAGACTGAGCATTTTGAAAGTTATTGGGTAATAGATTCCATACTTTAGCACCGGAATATTTTAAAGACTGACAATAAAGTTGAATGTTTCGTTTAGGCGGCCCAACATTAGGGGAATGGGCATTACGCGTATTCAGTCCATATCTATCGAAATACATTTCAATCTCATTGCATAAACGGGATAGGGCAAGACCGTGAACACATTGCTACATTAGTGTAGATAGAAAATAATCACGTCGATCCTCAATTGTTTGCCAAGACAGATATTTCATCAGGTCAAGACCAGAAGTACTGTATAAGTATAATCGTAATTACTTGTTACATGACGAGCTGCCCTTTTTTGGAGTCTCAATAGGGGTAATTTTAATTTATTAGGACAGTTACCCCAAACTGAGACACCGTAATCAAGACAAAGTTGAATAGTAGATTTATATATAGTATTCAACAGTGTCATGTTTCAGAATTTTCCTAATTTTCCAAGGCAATAAATCTTGTATGCAACTGACTTACATAACTGTCTTAAATAATCATTCCATTTCAGGTTTTCATGAATAATAATACCTAAGTACCTAATAGAATGGACTTGTTCGATGAGTTCATGGTCAATGTAAATGTTAAGACATTCTGATGACTTAGTCGTAATTAACATTGTTTTGGTTTTACTTACGTTTATCTTAAGACGGTTCCTTTTATACCAACTATTTAAAACATTCACTGTATTTTGTAAATTAAGAGTAACATTGTGAATATTATCACAGTAACATAAATAACTACATCGTCAGCATAGATAGAGCATACTGCATTATTGAGACCTTCAGATATATCATTGATAAATAATAGAAAGAGGACAGGAGCAGTACACTACCCTGTGGTATCCCAATTAATAATTCCTTTATAGCTGAGTTCTTACCCTTGGAACAAACTAGTTGTTTTCTTCCAGTAATATAATTTGAAAACCATTTCAACTCTTTATCATATATGCCATATTTCTCTAGTTTAAATAAGAGTAAATCAGGATCAACGCAGTCAAAGCATTTGGATATGTCAAGAAAGCATGACCCAATACATTCCTTATTAAATTCCTTGGTGAGGAGATAGATGACGTCATTATACCAAATTGCAATCGAGGGAGAAAATATTTTGTAAATATTCAGTGCGGTGTTTCCACTCTCCCTGATATTCAGGAAATTTCAGGAAATTTGGATTTTGTCAAGGAAACTTTCAGGAAAATGTATTGTGATGAGTGGAAAGACTGATTCAGTGAAGAATGCGAGGAAAATCAAGTTTGTCAAGTCATTGACCAGCACCTTTTATTTAATAATGATAGTTATATTATAAGGAGAATCATCTCTCACTTTCTCTCTCTCTCTCTCTTTTATATCTCTCTCGCATTCTCTCTGCCCCCCTCTCTCTCTCTTATATCTCTCTCGCATTCTCTCTCCCCCCCTCTCTCTCTCTCTCTCTGACTCTCGACACAACGAAATAATTTTCGTATGTTTTACTCGGAAGCGTACTAATGAGTGAAGAAAAATACAAAGGATAACTCTGTATTATAACAATGCCTTATAAGGCTTTTTCCAAGACTACACGTTTATCTACTATTTAGATAGATTAAGATGTAGAATAAACATTCAGAGGATAAACACATTGGGCGGTATTCTACTAATTTATAGTTAGTTCCTCTGAACTAAAGTTAACCCGAGCTTAGCTAATCAGCACTTAGTCGGGACCTTCATACTAAGTGTAGATTATCTCTGGTTGGTATTCTGATAGCAAGGTCTAGCTAAACCTCGGACTAAGCCTAGACTAAATTTGCAAGTTAATACGCCGCTAATCTGGACTTTAGTCTCGGACTAACTTAGTACGCGCTATCGGAATACCACCCATTAAAGCTAAATTTAAACCAATCAATAAAAATATTAATTTGTAATTGCACTGCACTGGTTTATTTTGATCTACACATTAGACAAGCAGCTCAAAAGAACTCCTTAAATCACCCCCGGAAAACTACCCCCCCCCCAAGGACAATAACCGCCCTGAAAATTACCCCGGAAAATAACCCCCAAGGACAATTACCCCCACCCAAAGATACCCCCTGTTTAGTAAAGGGGAAGTCTACCCCCGAGGAAAATTACCCCCCACCCGAAAATTACCCCCTGCAAATAAAGGGGAAGTCTACCCTGATAATAAGTTGGTGTTAATAAAAGCAGAATATTTTCGGGTGATATTTGTCCTTGGGGGGGGGGGGTAATTGTCCCGCTGGTAATTGGCCGGGGGGAGCCTGTCCAGGGGGTAATTGTCCTAGAACCCCAAAATTAGTCGCGCCCGGCGAAGAAAAAAAATGTTTTGTCTGGGCGTACCATTGATGTATACGGATTCGTGGATTCAAGATTCAAGATTCAAGATTCAAGATTATTTTATTGGTCCATGCATGCAAACATTACATAGAAATTTTGCTTCCAATGGCTTTTTTGACAGTGAAAAATACAAATGATAGAAAATGCAATATAACATTTAACAATAGTAGACGATATACATAAAAATGGATAATCATTTATAATGTGCATGTGCCCCTCAATTTCATATTGTCTACAATTACCATGCGTCAAAATTACCATGTCTCATAATATTTCCCGTCAGCTTCCCCCCCCATCCGCTTGGGCCCGATCCACAGTCTTCAGTTATCCGGTATCCGTTTAATTACACTTCAATAGCTAACAATAACAATTTCAAATCCACTAGGATGATAGGATCACGCCATCTTCGGCTTGCAGCAAGTAGGGTAGGGGGTCGCGAAATAAAAATAATAACATCGTCCGGATTCCTGATTAGGTTCATTTTGGTCCCATTATAAAGTGGAGCCAATTTGCGGGAGAAAAAAGAAGAAAAACACAGATGAAGATAGTCAATGGGAGTGTTTACTTAATCTTGTCTTTCTTCTTTTCCCCCTTTTTTTTGTTGTTGTTGTGGAGGGGGGGGGGGGGCTACTTTTGAGAAAGAAATACAATTTGTATAATTTGTACAATTTGATAAAATTATTTATTAATAAGTTGATCATTTGACTCCAATTTGCATACATTGCGTGTTGTTTGGTAGGTCAAGTCACAATAAATAGTCCTATACTATAGTAAAATATATTTCATTCACCTGTAATGAATAATCGCATTTCAATAGTAAGAATGCAAAATGCATAGGCAGATATTACGTGTTGTAAGGTGGGGCAAGCCATAATGTTTGTCCTACCTGGCAACAACTAATGCATGCAGTTCGCTTGCTGACTATTGAAATACAATTATTCGTAATGTGTGAATGCAATAATTCATAACGAGGCATTTCACACAGACGTATGCATTAAATGGCCCAATGGTAAGCTTTGGGTTCTCCAGTGTAATCACTGTACAGAAGCACCCCTTCACCCCTTCCACACCCCAACATCCCCCGCTTGCTCGTCCAAATCGCTTGCCCCCCTGACGAGGTATGCCAGGTACGCCATTGATAACGAGGCATTTCACACAGACGTATGCATTAAATGGCCCAATGGTAAGCTTTGGGTTCTCCAGTGTAATCACTGTACAGAAGCACCCCTTCACCCCTTCCACACCCCAACATCCCCGCTTGCTCGTCCAAATCGCTTGCCCCTGACGAGGTATGCCAGGTACGCCATTGATAACGAGGCATTTCACACAGACGTATGCATTAAATGGCCCAATGGTAAGCTTTGGGTTCTCCAGTGTAATCACTGTACAGAAGCACCCCTTCACCCCCTTCCACACCCCAACATCCCCCCCCCCCCGCTTGCTCGTCCAAATCGCTTGCCCCCTGACGAGGTATGCCAGGTACGCCATTGATAACGAGGCATTTCACACAGACGTATGCATTAAATGGCCCAATGGTAAGCTTTGGGTTCTCCAGTGTAATCACTGTACGGAAGCACATGAAATGGCGACTTTCGTAATACAGGAGTATAAACGAATGTCAATGCATATTGCCTCGTTACGAATTTTTCATTGACCTATGATGAATATAAGTAATAAGCCATCTTCGTAATGTATCCAAACGTAATGCATACGTCTTTGTGAAGTGCCTCAATACAAAATATATTTCATTCACCTGCATTAGTGAATAATTGTATTTCAATAGTCAGAATGCAAATTACGTACATTGTGTGTCGTTAGGTAGTTAGGACATGTATATTTTGTCTAACCTGTAATAATTTGTATTCTGACTATTGCGAGATGAATGCAAAGCTCGTCGCTATATAGGTCAACGTTACATTTTGAAAATGGTATATTCTAAATAAATATCAAGGTGGCCAGCTATTAAAAGAGTAGTTTTCGAGAGATCAAAAGAAAATAGTTTCGTTTCAGTAACTCATTAATGATTGGACTTGTAGTAGACAGTTATTATGGGGGTTAATGTTGCAAAAATCTATAGGGGAGTCTTGGGGGAGATCATTCCTAAAAAGGGTGTTTTTTCTTCATTTTATAGTATCAGTTGGGGCCGACAACTAAGGTGGTAGGCCTACCCGATTGCGCTTCTGCGCGGCCCAAATCCTCGTTATTGTATGCATATCCTATTGGTTTGAAAAGCCGTATTATTTTAATTTCAATTTCCCAACATCATTTTGAAATGTCTTGAAGTTTTCTTCTCTTCAAATGACACTACAGCCCCAGTCTATTCTTTTCCTGTAGGGATAATGAAAGTGCTTGTCCTCCCAGACAAGGAGAAAAGGTCTCTATACTCAGCATAATAAATATAGGGATAATTTAACAAATAAAAAATAAGCCCGTATCGCTAGATCAGGAAGGTTCTTTTAACCCCTGTTGTAATCCTGCAGAACATCACAAATGTTCTTTATTGAAAAAGAGGGATGCACCGATTCGCTTTTGATAATTTATTGAATGTGATCTTTTTAAAGTCCTTGGTGTTAGTATGCATATTGATTATTTAAATAACAGCCAGAAAAAAGTATGGAGATAGATCTGTACCCCGAACGCCTATTTTATTAGTGCTAACACTTACTTTCTGTTTGGTATTCTGAATAGTAGCTATCCCTGCATGTAGGCCATTTTCAGCACTGCCTTTTTTAAAGCATTGAAACTCTCGCATATCATTATTTTCTTCTCTAATTCACTTTGCAGTGAATAAAATAAAATAAAAGACGAAGATATGCATGCATGCCTCTCCGAGGAAAGGAGACGGTCGTTTTCTTTACAATTCATCCATTGATGCTATGTCACAAAGATCTGAGTAGTTCGTTACGTAACTATTCAAATATCCCTGATGCCAGCTAATGATAATAGAATTGAATAGCCAACCTTCTCTATTCACTGATGCCATGTTAGGGAATACCACGCATACTGAATTGAATAGACCAGTTTTCTATTAATTATGCGATGTCAGGGAGCTACCCAGTGGCCTATTGACATAGCACTTCGTGTTGGCAGTTTAGGAAATAAAAAGTAATAATATAAAAATTCACTATCATATTAGTTACAAACATAATTTTTTTTACGGGCAATCTTGATAACATCGGACTATAACAAAACAATAATCATCATGTAAATCAGTAAATCAGCATTTTGGGGGGTATAAAGTCGTTGACATCAGAAAGTGTTTACAAATAGAAGCGAATATTAATGATGTAGAGTGGTCATGCCTAAGTGATCGCTTCACAATGCGGAGATTATGGCCCGAATTCACAAAGGAGGTTTGTCGACAAACCTAGTTTGTGTGCGTCATAATATGACGCGTTTCGATGCGTTTCAGACCAAGGTTCAGACAAACCTTGGTCTGAAACGCGTCAAAACGCGTCATATGACGCACATAAACCTAGGTTCGTCTACAAACCTCCTTTGTGAATTCGGGCAAAAAGGTTCGATGCCCAGCTACTCCTATATCCTATTATATTTGACACTACCTCACTTTGAGAATTTGTATATAGGAATGCTCTATTTTTCCATTACCACACCTCCCCCTCACTTTCTCCTCCCCCTCCTCCCTCCCCTCCCCTCTCCCTTCCTTGCTTTTCTCTTCATTTTCGTTACTTTTTATATCGTCAACATTAATTTGGCGACCCCCTTTGTGGGGAGGGGGGAGAGGGACTCAAGATTTGTCATGGGGCCCAAAATGTACTTATTCTTATATAAAGACACTGCATCTACACTCCATGGTCATGCAGTGACTCAGTCTCAAAGAAATGTTTCAAAATGGAGAGTTAAAACATAATTATCAACCTGTAGAAATAATAAAAAGGAAGATAAAGAACTGAAGCAGAAGAAGATAACAATTTTTATTTAAAGAAGAAGAAGGAAGAGAAAGTCAAAGAGAAAAAATAAGAAACACCGTACGGAAATAATTATTTAGTATTTGTCTTGTCAAGTGTATAATATTATGTTTAATAACAAAAATAATAATAATTTTAAAAATCTCTCTTTTCTCTCTCTCTCCCTCTCTCTCTCTCTCTCTCTCTCTCCCCCTCTCTCTCTCTCTCTCTCTCTCCCTCTCTCTCTCTCCTTCTCTCATGCACAGCCTTTGCCTCTTCCCCTCCTTTCCTCTCTCCCTCCCTCTTTCTGTCAGTATCTCTCCCTCACTCTGTCACTCTTTCTTTCACTTTTTCCCCCTTTCTGTTCTTCTTTCTTTCCCCCGGTGTTATATTGTGTGTGTGTGTGTGGGGGGTATGAGAAGAACTATGCGAATTCATGCATAGGCCTACTCCTTATAGCCTCCGTGCATGGATTCGCCATTAGCTATTTGGGATACAAGGAGTCGGATTTCTTCGATAATATTTAACCCCGTATAAAATACGACCATGCAAGAAAAAGGGAGAATGTAAAAACGCCTCTTTTATTTGGAGCATGATCAAGAACCCCCCATAGTATGGGAGTCTGGGCGTTTCATGGGATAGGGGTGGAGACTCATACCATGTAACAACTGCCAACTATGATGCTCCATATCAGGGCAGCGTTTCATGAAACCGTCATAAGTACAAGTTCACCGACATCAAATTGAAACGCATGTTAAACTTAATACACGCATTTCAAAAAATTCAATGGGATGTCGGCGAACTTGTACTTATGTCGGTTTCGTGAGACGTCACCCTGCTTCCCCAAAGCCCTCCTGAATATCAACATCACATATTTTTCGCTCAAATAAAGATATTTATAGGCCGATTAATGAGAATCCAACAATAACAACATGCAATTTGATTTGCTGGGTCAAAATTGCCTTTGAATTCTGTTGTTGTTGTTGTTTATTTTCGCTCAAATTTTTATTTGACTATGTCCCTTATCTTCCGATAGGCGCCCCAAAATATATTTTTTTTTTAAACCACGATTACACTAGCAACGATTGAGGACTTGAGCGGGTCTGAATTAAGACTAAGTGTTGGTGGTCGGTACCGTTGTGAAAGCTACGCTGGGAAGCCCGTGTCCTATGCAGGTAAATTCAATGGTTTAAACTGAGAAATTTCGTTTTGATACTTCCATTTCGTAATTGCAACCTGTGTAAATACCTTTTATCTGTTGATATATACTATCTTTTCAGCCATATTGGTGATATGTGAGCTTAGCTTGCTAACTTTTTATCACTGGTTCACGCTCATTCATTTTGTGCATTGGGCTTCATTACAGTCCGATGTATTATAAACGATGTAAGTAAACGTCAAGTCAGGGCAAGGCTACTCCTGAGACCTGAGTCCTACTCCTAGCATAATAATGCATGAGTTATTACCGTTAACAATTACCGTATTGACGTCAAACCAGATTTAGCGCCAAAAGAGTACAATTTTTTACCCGCATTCTGCACAAGTACCAAACGAATAGGACCGTAATAGGATTAGGAGAAAATGAAAATTATTCTTGAAATAATCTACGTAATTTTAATTATTATGAGTGACTAGCCTTGGCTTGGGCCTGGCTTATCATCTTATAAAGCCTGATCTAGGAGTCTAGGACTAGGTGATCATATGAAATATGAAGGATATTGATATCTTCTACTTCTAGTCTTAATTGGCACCCATATGCCTGCGTGAAGAGTGATGTAAACAAAACTAGGGTGTCTGATCGCGCACCCGATGTTGTGTGCTAAAATTCTTCCCATAGAGATTGCACGCATCCCTATGGGGTTTACGTGCATTGCGCGATCATGCAAAATTGGTCAAAGTTTTTTTTTTAATTCAAACCTTTATTCTTTGTGATCCTGAAGGTGATACTCAATAAATGAGGTGTCATATGAAAGAGCAGGTGAATCCCCATATTTCCAAAGGGGCGTCATCTCGGAATTCTAAAAATATCTTGGTCAAAACAGCGATTTAAACATTGTGCCCTGGCTAACTCCGAGGTTTGCCACTTTTGAGATATGACGCCCCGATCGATAAGTAGTCCCAGTCCCAAGGTATATATATATGCGCTTATATTTCGCTAGCCCCAGGGATCACAAACAATTACAGTTTGAAAATACCCTTCCCCACATTTTTCGGATCAGCTAAGCAGGGAGGAGTGAGCTCCGCGCCGGCCGAACCCATGGTGATAGCGCGTAAAATCTGCACATGAATAAACATCGGACCGTGTGTGTGCCAACCGGAAGTAGATGCCCATTGAAGACAATGGATTGCCGATTGCTTTAAGTTGCGCATGCAGTTCAGCAACACGTGTACGCTTGCATATTGCGCAATTCAGCTGTTTTGCTAAATTTAGCAAAACAACATAACTCTGCGTGTACGTCTTTTTCATCGATTCTGAGAAAAATACCATGAATATTTCTTTGAGTTGAAGGGGCTGTATCTTTTGATAGAAACATCGGTGGGTCTTGAAATTTGAAATGTATTATTCTGAGTGAATGATTTTTTCAATTATCCAACCATAATGGTGAAAAACAATCCAAAAGGGAAAATTGAAAAATCGTTCAGACACCCTAACAAAACTTTAAATAATAAATGCGTTTGTATTAAATCTCCAATTTCCGCGTGGGACGAATGTTGCAAACTGGCTTCAGAGTTCGCTAGTGGACTCTTTTTCTTCTCATACAAAGTACATTGAAATCGTTTGAGAATTTAACCAAAAGTGTGGACATTTTTAACCAGAGTGATAGCGCTTTGCTTATAGATTCTATACCTTCCACTTGTGTTGCTGATGATGATGAGCTAACAGTAACATGCGATTTACATTACAAAAAAAAATGCTGACCTCTTAATACGAGAGTTTGCGATGGTGGTTTCAGCAAAAATGCAAAGACATGCGGTGTACACTGAAAAAAACTGTTTTTGCATTATCAATTTGATACTTTACGGATTAGTTTAGTATACGAAGGCGCATGCACAGAGTTCGCTGAATTTAGTTGGTTCCGCCGCAAATCGCAAATATTACATGTGGTGTACGCATGAATGCCTGTTTTTGCATTGTCAGCTTGATACTTACTTTTCCAGCAATTTAGCGTTTGCTGTAAAAAGGCGCATGCAGGGAGTTAAGCGAACTCTGTGCGTGCGCCCCAGTACACTAAACTAATGACCTTGTATAAGAAGGCTATGAGGGTGAACTCATGCAAGATGCAAGCATTGTAGACTATATTTAAACGACATGAGTCTTGAAAGAGTTTGAAGCTGAAAAGAGCAAATTGCTGACACAACTAAATATCTTCTTTGTGCAGATTCTGGATGGTGTAGTAATAAATTGGAGGGAAATCCCATGATAAGTCAGATACGGTAGACCTTGGCCCAATTGCACAAAACTTACCATTGTTGGTTACTTTGCCATCAATGGTAACTACCATGGAAACCTTGATTTTGATTGGCTGTTGAGCCCTGTTACCATGGTAGTTGCCATTGATGGCAAAGTAACCGTCAATGGTACATGTAAGTTTTATGCAACGGGCCCTTATCAACATAAACATGATCAATACTAATGCACACAAGAACAAGATGAGGTCAAGAAACGGCACTGATCTTTTTTTTAAAGAGAGAAAATTTAGATCCAAGAAATGCTTTGGATAATAATTTGTGAATAATCTGCCTACAGTCATCTCTTTTATTGAGGTCATTCCAATCATAATCATTCCGCCCAAAAATTATAAATAAACATTCATTAGCAGATGTACGGAAGAAAAAAATACAGGACTGAAAATTGTTGGAATTCTCCATATTCAGGATGGATACTGAAAACTGAAAATGAGCGTTTTGGTTGCAATTAAATAAAGTAGTAAGTGTCTGTGCAAATGCCACTACATGTAACTGCATGTAATGCATGTAGGAAAGACATATGTGCTCTAACTGGCATGCGTGAGTGAACTACACCTTCTTTTTTTTTAGGGCCGATACATTACTTTAAAGCCTGTCTGCACTAGTTTGGCCAGGAGGGATTAGACCACCCTGCTGGTCACTGATAGGTGGTTATCTCATCAACTCAGCTCTCAAATCTCAATAAGGCAAAGAGGATCATGGGGGACCAACGGGCACCGCTTAGGCATTGTTTTCTATATAGAGGGAGCAAATAGCTATAAGTAGTGCAGTAGGGCTTTAAGTGAGCAAAGTGACTGAATTAGGATAGTTGAATTGTCCAATCCAATCCAATCCAAAAGATATTTGATATAGCGCCTTTTCCTTGCAGTTAGCGCTGCACACACACCGCTCCAATCCATCATATTTTCCTGCTGTGAAAATAGCCATCTTGACGAGTTGAGAAGGTTTTATCATGTCATAATAGATTCTGCTCTTACATTATTTTTCTCTTTGACTTCTGTTGCCAGGAGAGATCCAGCACATCAGACGACAAAATGACACAGGCGATGGATCTCTCTAAGAAACGAAAAAGAGATGTCCCTATCACAGCACCAGTCACTGCACCGGTCACTGCACCGGTTACCATTAAACATGAACCAGTGGATGAAACTAGTGATGAAGGTAAGTGGAGTCAGATATTAATTCATTTTTCAAATCAACTTTACCTTACTATTCAATTATAATGATAATAGTAATGATGATGATGATAATAATGTTGAGGTTGATAATGATGATGATGATGATTAGGATGAGGATGATGATGATGAGGATGATGATGATGATGATGATGATGATGATGATGATGATGATGATGTTGAGGATGATGATGATGAGGATGATCATGATGAGGATGATGTAGATGAGGATGATGACGACGATGATGATGATTATGATAAAAGCAACAACAACATTAGCAACAGCAACAACAATAATAATAACAGTGAAAATAATAATGAAAAACAAGTTAATTTTGAACATCACATTCACAATACAATACAAAGTATTACAGGTAAAAACATGTATGAAATATTGACATAATATGTTTGCAAAAGTGGGTAAGAGTAAAAAATGAGCCTTTATAAGAGGCCGACACAGGATTCGGACCATGTGCATTAAAAACGCTTACTTTGAGGTTATAGTTTAAAGGTGCCAGAGCCGATCACCTGTTTACAATAGACCATACAATACCAACATAGGAGTTGCTACACATGTATGTCAAACATGCTGTAGCATCACCAGGAAAAGAAAGGTAATGTGGAGGTATTGTATGAAAGAATGCAATTCTTTTGTGAGCATGTGCTGAGCTGGGGGAAGTTACATACCACTGTCTCTTGTTAGCTCACTAATGATTGACTTTTTTAGGGTGGAGCTTAGCAGGTCAGAGAAAATTATTTTCAAAATATTTGAAAATCTATGAAATATATTTAGATGTTTGAATAACATAATATACGAGTTGTATGCAGCCCTGAGTGAAGAATGAGTGCCTATAAGAATTGTTAGAACCTTTGTGAATGATGCAAATATTGCAGGGAGTGGAAATAGTGCACATTTGTCTTACGCTTGAAATCCTGTGACCAATGGTGATGGTGACATTCTAAAGTGGTGTAGAGGTGTTGTGGTCTAGTAGATAAGTCACCCGACTGCTCATCACAAGGTACGGGGTTCAAATCCCAGCCCGATATTAATGTCCTTTAGCAAGACGTAAATCTACATTTGCCACTCTCCACCCAGGTGCTAAATAGGTACCTGAATCCGATGACCGGGGTAATAATATATCTGTAAAGCGCTCAGAGACATCGTTGATGTATTGAGCGCTATATGTAAAAGCAGAATATTATTATTAAAGTGGCTCAAACGTGTGATGCAATATGTGCAGTGTTTTATGAATGCAAGGAGAAGGTGCTATATCAAATCACTTTTGGATCAGATTTGATCAAAATGCAATGAAGTGTATATATATATACATGTATATATATATTGATCATCTTTATTCAGTCATACATGTACTTTGTTTTCACAATGTATATGAAAATCAAATTAAATTACAATAAAGATGTGACACAAAAACCCAGGTCCTCTGTGTGGTTATGAACATTACTGCTTAACCACACAATAGGCAGGGTGTGACGAAAGAAATAACATTTTATGAAGGTAACATAAGAGCTCAACAAAGACAAAAGAAACATGCATATTATAGTGATTACTGATTAACTACTATATTTCTCAAACGTATAACCGATAATATCTTACCATTATACGATAAATTATTACTACCAATTAGTGCTGTGATCAAAAAGTTCAAAAGTGTACCGGTAATAATTTCAGAAAAAATTTTACAATATAAATAATGAAATGAATATATTATATATTATAGTATTTTAATTTATTTATTCTGGAAAATTAGTACCAATCTTCCTTAAATCTTCCTTAAATCTTCCTTAAAGATACTATGTCCCTTTTGCAGGCCAAAAAAATGAAAAGGTTAAATTCCAACGGCATTTAAAAGACAATACTAATTTAGAACTTCCTTTAAAAAAGGGGGGCTTGAAAATGTCTTTAAGTGGGAAAATAACGACTATTAGTTGTCAAATCGACTTAGGAGCTATAGAGCCAGTAATAGTCTGATTTTTCAGACCATTGTACCGAATGGTCGTACGTTTTATGCTGCGCAAAGATTCAATCAGTTTAATTTTGGCCATAACAAGAAGTGGGTTATTGATGTAGACAAATGCTCATGTAACCTTTACATCTCATTTTATGTATGTTATTACCAAAGATGATAAAAAAAGGCCAGTCAGTCACTCAATAGTGTTTGACAGTGAAGTCTAGCAAGTAAACAGGTTTCCTTGCATAATTTGAATATTAGGACACTGCTAACGTTTAAATTTCACAGATAGGACATACATGACATATTGATAATTCCTGCAAAGTTCTACAGAATTTGATGTTGGCTGCAAAAGGGACATAGTATCTTTAAAATCAAATCATTACAAAATCAATATCATTCAAAGTATAATTTTTCATTATGTTTAGTTATATATGTTGTTCATTTTCTTTAGTGATATATATTATGTTTATTATGTTAAGTAATATATATTATGCTTATTGTATTTAGTAATATATATTATTTGATTATGTTTTGTGATATATGTTATGTTTATTAATTATTATGTTTAGTAATATACATGTATATTATATGTATTACGTTTAGTAATATATATTATGTTTATTATGTTTAGTAATATATATTTGTGTGTGTTTTACCTATACAGGCTACTATACTAGTCTCGGGAATGGGAGAGGGGAACATTATGCAAAGTCGTCCAACCATGTCTTTCAGTACACTACACATCATCAGGGTATTCCTTTCAGTCCATGCAGCCCTGTGTATCATCCAGTACCAAACAATAATATCGAGATCAAACAAGAGACGGTAACGGACGAAGATAGGTGCGAGGTGTGCCACAAACCTTACGACAATGCAGAACATGCAAGGACTACTTTCCAGTATAAACTGCATGATTTGGAGTTGGTGCTGTGCATGAAATGCTGTGCAAGTATCGAATCGAGGCAGCAGGAGGAGAACTTGGATTCCAAGAGCGATGACACGTCCACGGCTGAAGATGAGACGGACAGCGGGTCGCAAGATGCAGGGAGCTTGGAACGACAAGAGAGGTATGAGCAGTTCCGTAAAGAATATCAGGGAATCGGGAATCTAGATGGTGATGTGGATGGAACGGATGAGGAGAACGAGGGAGCATTGAGCATCGAGGCTGACAGTGAAAGCAGTCAGAATGAGCCGTTTACAAGACCATACATTGCTGGTGGGTCGCAGTACGTTGAAGGGCATAGCAACCATCTTGGCCAGATCCAGAATGTGTTTCTTGGAGAGCATCCAGTGAGGCCTCACGAATGTGAGACCTGCGGGAAAAGGTTCGCTCAGAAGAGCTGTCTTACACGTCACACCAAGATCCACACTGGAGAGAGGCTCCATCAATGTGACGAGTGCACCAAGTCTTTCACCCGCGCCAGCAACCTGCGCTCCCACATGCGGACGCACACCGGCGAGAAGTGCTTCCAGTGCCCCATCTGCCAGAAACTCTTTGGCCAGGGTAGCTGGCTGAAGCGGCACATCCGCACTCATACCGGTGAGAAGGAAGTCAAGTGCCAGCTCTGCAACAAGTGGGTAAGCTCCACGACCAGTCTTCAGTCCCATATGAGAACACACACGGGGGAGAAACCCTTCGCCTGCAACATATGCGACAAGAGCTTCAGTGTGAAGTGCACCTTGACTGTTCATATGCGTATTCACACAGGCAGCAAGCCTTACGTGTGTGAGGTTTGTGGTGCTGCCTTCATCCAGGGGACACAGCTGTCCACTCACATGCGTGTGCATACCGGAGAGAAGCCTTACATGTGTGAGATCTGTCATCGTCAGTTCGGCAAGAAAGACAACCTCCTCGTCCATGTCAAGGTATTTCATTCTTGCTAAAACTCTTTTGAAAAATAGAGTTAAAGAGATGATAAGAACTCCAAATTGATTTTCTATCTAATCTGTGTCTCTTTTTTTCTGTATGTATTCAAATAAACTTAATATGAAGATGGACTTCCCCTGCAGTAGAAGTTCTGAACTGTTCACAAGCTTCTCACCATTACATAACACATATTTTGGGATCTTAAAGGGGAAATTGCATGAAAATATTGGGTCTCTTCTGGGGTGAAGGTTTCTCATCAATGAAATAGATTTGTCAATAAATTGCTATATTTTAGTACTTTTAAATGAATTAATTACAATTGTACCCCTGTTATATATTTTTCACCAAATATAATTTCTATCTTCTCAGCTATAATTTTCCTCATTGAAAAGTAAATGTTTTGTTATTGATTTAAAACGTCTTTCCAACTAAAGCTTGGTACATGATACATGTACAACTGCAACTGGTACGTCACATTTTCAAGAAAATGGCTGCGCCCATGTCATGCTAAAATGCATCACATCATGCCAAGAATATCTTCATTTATATATCTCTTGTACATTTTCGTAAGGAATATTGTACATCAAAGGGCAGGGAACCATCTCATTTTCAGAATACCTACACTTATTCAAAAATTCATAACTTTCTTATTTTTAATCGGTTTTGCTCACTTTCACTGACCTGTTTCTCTCTTTTCTGCTTTTATTACAACCAACTTAAAGCTAATCTTGAGCTCTGGTATGGGAATGGTATGTCAAGATAACATGGCTATAATTCATTCTGGATTGTTTATCCTGCAGTAGATTGATTGTTTGAACCAGTAAAATAAAAAAAAACTCACAAAAACTTTGTGGAAATCATCTTCAATAAAAACCACAACTCTCATTTGCACATAGTGACCTGTGTTAAGCACATGGTGTCGGGCCTACTTACATGTACCTTGATTTCCTTATCTTTCTATGCTCATTACTCAGCCCCTATACATTTTCTACCAAAAACGATTGGCACATGTCATTTATTTGTAATCTTGAACATTCAGTGTAAATTTTGTTGGATTCTGTGAGACTTTATTTTCTATCATTACCAGAACTCAAGCGTATCTTTAACACCAGGTCCCGTTGCAAAAAACTTACCATTGATGGTAACTTTGCCATCAATGGTAACTACCATGGAAACCTTGATTTTGATTGGCTGTTGAGCCCTGTTACCACGGTAGTTGCCATTGATGGCAAAGTTACCATCAACGGTAAGTTTTATGCAACGGGCCCAGGATGGACTTCCCCTTGAACCAAACATGTTGGTCATGATGTCTTTTTCTTTTCATTGGAGCAGATTCACACTGAAGGGCAGAACTTTGACTGCAAGTTTTGCAACCTACGTTTCGCCAACTCTGAAGAACTGAAGACCCATACCCTCATTCATATAGAAGAAAGACCATTCCAGTGTGAAGTGTGCAGCAAAGCCTTCAAGAGAAAGGACAACCTCAAAGAACACCTCAAGGTAATTTAATGGATAGGTGTGTGTTAAAGACCCTGTCGGAAGTGAAAAATAAAATAAATGAATTATATATCAAAGGAAGCTTACAAGCCATAGATTACAATAATATCAATCCTCGCGTTTCACAATACAAGCGCCACCAACGTTCGTACCATGAGAGACACCCGCAGGTCGGCAATTTTTTGTTTAATCCGGTGGAATTGCCCCTAGGGCTATGTCTTGGCTCCTCATCTCGCCGATAGTATCGGTTTCACGAGATGTCTAGCTAGTAAGCTCTTTGTGAAACGGTTTAGGAAGATCAGAGACATCTCCGTAGTTGGCGGATAAAATTATGACTGTCTTGTCGTTGGTTTCGAGAAACGGGCCCTTGATTTGTCAAGAAAGTTGTCGACCCATCTCCCAAAATTACCGCGATAGAGTGACTGTCGCAACTGAACCAAATGAGGGCGCAAGGATTGTGAAACGCGAGAATTATATGCTACTTTAGTGCCTGTCAGACGAGTAACAGCTCTCTGAAAACTCGAAATCTAAGGCTTTGAAAATCGGGAGTTGTCGACCTAAAAACAAGCTAATGAATTGATGACATCATCTTATGTGGAGTACGCATATTCACAATGACTTTACATTAGTTAAGCACGGCTCATCGCTTCAGCTGCATAGGCGAGCCGATCGGTGCACATATTATGTCATCACTGTAACTGCGGCAAATTTGACTCCTGTTGATCTGTAATTTGGAGAGGTGCGGAAAATAAGGTTTTAATTTGCTTTTGTGCAATACTGAAAGAAAATATTTTGAATCCTTTAGATTTGTATTCTATGTTCATTGAGCTTTCCATTGATAAAAAGTTGTATTTTCATCAGATAGGGTCTTTAAAATGGGTGTAGCATGACAAGACTACGTGTCTTTCCCATGGCCTGACTCTGGGCCAATCAGGTATAATACGACTACGGACGACGCGACCGCAGTATTCACGTTTGGCAACATGCGCGAAACCTAAAGCGTGAGGAGAACTTCGGTCTGTTTCACGAACGCTAGCGCGCTGACCATGTAGAGATTAAGTCGCTGACTACCGTTAATCAAGTCCATTCGTTTACTTGCAGTTGTCCAAAAGAAGTCGTAGATGGCGTTGACTACCGAATTCTCTAATTGCCATAGACTTAATACAGGAACCATCCGGTTCCAGTAGGCAATGGGTTAAGTGCCTCATTACAAATTATATCATTCACCTGTTACAAATAATTGTATTTCATTGGTCGAAATATGAATTGCATATGTTACGTGTTGTTTAAATAGGTAGAGCAAGCCATAATGTTTGTCCAACCTGGCAACACCAAATGTACATGTATGCAATTTGCATTCTGACTATTGAAATACATTTATTCGTAACAGGTGAATGATATAATTTATAATGAGGAATGAATCCATTAGTCACCGGTTAGTAATACTGGTATACTCATTTGTAGACCCACCTTTTATTTTTGTTTGATAATAGCTAGAAAAGTGCAATAGTTTTCACGCCATTGAATCTATATAAAGGTGAATTTGTGATTGTTTCTTTTCATATACCTTTCAAAAAAATTCAAAAGAATAATCCATTCTCTATTAACAGGGGGTGTTTCACAAAGATCCTAAGTTGAACTTATCTCTAAGTTGGACTTAAACATTATGGAGAGCCATTTGTAGCCTTAAAATAAATATATTTAAAAGCAAAAATTTGAGTATTTTAGAATTTTCATAAATACCACATCAGGAACATGAAATCTCCATGATAATAGAATATATGATGAATGATTTGAATCAACATTTTATGCCTTTTACAGTAACTATACAAAATATTTTCAAAGATGCTAACGGCTTTCCATAATTGTTAAGTCCAACTTAGAGTTAAATTTGACTTAGGATCTGTGTGAAACACCCCAGGTATGATGAATCTTACATTGTCAACAATACTTTGTTAAAATGATGATCTGCAAGTTTCTTCGTCTTTGTATAAGACTATGGGTGCGTTTATCATCCCTTTTCTGGCCTAGAATCAGCGTTTTCAAACGCGTTTAACATAAATTTGCATGATGATAAACACAAGCCTGTTTTCAAACGTCTTTAGATACGGGTATATTAAAACGCCAAAAAAATTGCGTTTTGAATGTGAGAATGAGCCAGAATCAAGTTTCTGAGAGATGATAAACGCAAAGCTGTTTTGAAATACACATACATATCGGACCTTCCCAGGCTTATTTCAGGTTTGGAGAAATAGCGTGCGCCATGTGCTGTGCCCTAGTTGACCTTCGAGCAACTCTGCTCCCAGGTCAAACGGCGCAAACGGCGCAAAGCAGTTGCGCAGAGACAAGGCCTTTATTTTTAATCGTGACGAGTTGATAAACGCGACATCCCGCAAATCACGTTCGTATAGTAGGGTTCGATATGTAATTATGTATGTATAGAAACGCTGTTTCTGAGTGGCAAAAGATGATAAACGCACCCTATAATGATACACTTTAGATTACTCTTTGAAGAATGAACTTGGATGATTAACTTCAAGCGGCGAAATGAGATCAATAAAATGTCCTTTGGCAAGACATTAATCTACATTTGCCACTCTCCACCCAGGTGAAGTATATGGGTACCTGGTAGGAAGAAATTCCTTGAATGCTTTAGCGCCTTATTATGGCAGCTAAGCTACAGCCGGGGTAATAATATGATACCTTGTATTAAGTGCAGTAGAGTATTTTCATATAGTAGCTGCGCCATATAAATTGACCTATTATTATTATTATGATGAATTGATAAATTTCCTTGATAAAATCCTTTATTCTATCAAGGTTCACACCAAAGAGAAGCCTTTCACCTGTGAGGTTTGCAAAGAGGCCTTCTCTAACGGCAGTCATCTTAAGGTTCACATGAGACGTCATACGGGTGATAAGCCGTACTCCTGTGAGCTATGCGGTAAGTGTTTCACTCAGAGCAGTAGCTTAAAGACCCACTACCTGATCCATACTGGTGAGAAACCTTATTCCTGTACTATCTGCCATGCACTTTTCACCCGCAATGCCAGTGTCAAGAAACACATGAAGAGAGCGCACAATGCCACCATGCCGGGACCGGACGATGCGTCGTCTGAGCAGCCCTCATCCACTGGGAGTGAGTCAGCGGAGGTTAGGTAGTTGTTGGTGTCACCATCCGACTTTCTTTTGTATTTTCTGTATATGCACACGGGCCTTTTGTATGTGTAGTGTGTAGATACGATGAGGTGTATTTTATAGGTATTTATGTCTTTTCAAAATGATTAACCAAATTGATTCAGATGTTTTACTCTGTGAACGATTGACTGATTGCGACTTAATTTGAATGAACCAGTAAAACTGTTTGTTAAATAGATAAACCAACAATATGAAAAGTAGTATGTTTGTTCATGCAGTTGCCAACTTATAAGTGTATAGTGAAATCTATTTGAAAATATATACATTTTAAATCTTTTCTAGCTGGATTTGGGAATATTTCTGATTTTGTAAATAAGGAGTCATTTCGAACAACGGGTTGATTATGATGGAAATATCCCCCCCCCAAAAAAAAAAAACCAAATTCTAAATGTGGAAAGTTTTTATGTATTTATATCAAAACTCTATTGTAAGAAAGATTTAATATTTGACAATATTTATTAAAAGAGTTTGCAACTATGGGAAGGGGGAAGAGTTCATCATCTTAAATGTATATACTGTAGATTGTCGCAATTATTGGCTTGTATTCTTAAAAACAGACAAATGTTAATCTGGCTTAATGATTATTTATGGGATATCAGGTGTTCACCCTTCCTTCCATTCCCTCTAAATAACACTGTAGATCTGCACCAAATAAAAATTGAAAATCATTTAGTCATGAAATGAACATTTTATGTTCACTTGATTTTAGTTTGTTCATTGAATTACAAGATTATTACAGGAAAGAACAAGCATAAGAAAATCCATTGAACTAATTCAACTATCTTAGTTGGTATTAGAAAGAAATTAATCAGCTTCCAACAATACCGCCATCGATTTCTTTAAAACCTCCGTTAACAATGCAGGGTAAAAGTATTTTAAAATTGTAAATATATTCTATATTTTGAAAGGGTTAAATAATATTGGATTCTGTGATATTTTGATTTCAATCAGTATTAATATTCCCTTTAAAGAATGTAACACACTTGTTTGATTGAATGATAGTACTTTTGACAGTTTATTATTTCAAGGCAACCCCAAACATGGCCACCTTTTTACAAATCGGTTTTGAAAGAAATTGCAATCAATGGAATTAGATGCATTTATGTACATTCTCCCTTGAAGTATGAAATGTGGATATGAATATTACCAGTACATTATAATTAATTTAATTTTAGGTTATTTAGTTTTGTAAGAAATTTCTGCAAGTGATCAGGAAGACTTTACATATTGGTTTGGAACTAGAAGGGTATTTATTAATTCTCTATAAGTACCTGTAGTAATGGTAGTATTATATATATGAAAGCAGATGTTGTTATAAAAAGTCTGGACTTAACAAGAACAAGGAGCCTGCACTGTTTTAATGCAACCTTTGGGAGCTCGCCAGGAATTTCAGGGTCTGTATTTTTCGTGAATTTTTTAAAGATGTAAATAAGCAATATCCAATACAATTACAGGGGTTTTAATCTGTTGACATAGAATTCTAAATGAATTATAATTAGAAAATTGTAAATAATCTTTAATTTTTGTATAGAAATTACCATTGCTAATTTAATGTTTTAATCTACATCATAGCCACCTGTTTATAGTGGCCAGTTTTGTGTTTCCTCTCAAGGGTACTTATGTACATCTAGTTTTAAACCTGTACAGAAAAGTTCAAACCAAAACCTAAAATAAGGCTCCACTTTAACTTTTTTGGAAGGGGGACAAGGGTCCAGATTGAATTCTTTTACAACCTTGCATTAGCCCTATGTAAAAATGAAGAAATATGGAGGGTCAAGACTTAGATATTAGGTGCCTGTGTGTTCCAGGTGTATTTGTGTTGAGCCTAGTCTAAAATCACAACCAGTGATTATTTGGTCTGTCTAGATAAACCCAAACTGTCCACAAAGACCAATGTTACTCTGAATGAGTTTGTTAATTTGAGTGATTTCATCGCTTGCAAATATGAATCATGTTGCACAAATAGTTTGATAATAGTGTTCAGGTTCTTGATTGAGTAGTGTAGGAAGTAAGTACTGGGCCTTTTGCAAATAGTGTTATTTCTTATTTTCTTTCGAAGTAATCTCTTCCGTTTGCTATTATCTGTTATGTGTGTGTGTGCAGTGCGGATGAGTATCTATAGTTCCATATTACTGTTGGTTATCAAGTGGGTATGTTATTGTGATATCTGAGGTGATGGTGTTTGGGATTTTTGTAGAATTATTTTTTCTATGTGAGGTGAAATCTCTGTATAGTAATATATATTTGTTTATCTTTTATTTCATAATGTGTTGTAGGGTATGGGTATGCTAAAATAACATACCTTCTCAAGTGAATATGAGGTTCTGATTTATGTGGCATTTTGTAATTGTATTGTTTCCCAGTAGGATATTACTTTATTGCTATCGGTCTGTTACTTTTTTTTTTAAATTATTTGTTAAGAGATAATTTTCTGTTGTACTTTTGAATCTAAATATCCCAAAATTATCAATTGAATATGTTATGTACTTGAAGTTTAGTATGGCATTGTGTGGACCATCACTTTCTATTGACTTATTGTTGTTCTGATTGGTTGGATCATATTTGTTTGTGTTTTGTGGATCAAGTCTGTTTGAATATACTGTGCTAGTCCCATGTTCCCAGCTCAACACTGCCCTCAGAGCTGTTTTCAGAAGCCATATCTACCCGACTACCTTCGCTCATCTAACGTTTTACGCAAAATTGACAAAATGCATATTTTTTAATTGCAGGTTGGTAGTTTGTATCACACATGCTGCTACAACAATTGCTCCATGTTCAATTTTGTTCATTAACTACATTTAAATTTTAACTTCACCCGGAACAAACAGTCAAACACTAATCCTAATTCTTAACCTAATCCTAAACCTAACCTAAGACCAATCTGCAACCCTGATCCTAATGCTATACCTCTGACAAATTAGAGCCCAGAGCGTATGTCGGATCACCCCGAGGTAAATATGTAGGGCTGCTTTGGTAGCAGGAGTTTTTATTTGTCGTAAAATGATACCATGAATATTCAAACGTTCTACTTCCCAGGTTTCTGTGGGCTTCTGTTTTTTTTTAATATTGTCTAAGTAAAGGCATCACTCTATAGTAATTTACATTTCTGCTTTCCTGTAATTCATTATCTGTTATGTAATAGTTTTCATACTTTTAGGATCAATTGTTATTGTCCTAATGTATGTGGATATTTTAAAAAAATCCAGTTATTCTTCTGTTGTAAGAAAGTGATTATGTTATTTCCTACTTTTGGGACATTTTGTAGATTTCTGTAGTATTATTTGTTCCAGGTGAGCTGAATTCATGTTTGTTATCTGTTATGTAATATTTTCGTGTTTTGAGGATCAATTTCTGTTGTTCTATTTGGATAGTTAAAAATTCCAAATTCTATGTTGTTACTTTTTGTAAATTCAGACTTTTGGGGCAATTTGTGGATTTCTGTAGTTGTATAAGTTCCATGTAATGTAGTAATTCTGGTTTCTAAGCGTCCGTTATGTTCACTTTTTTTGTGTGTGTTGTAAGGATCAATTTCTTTTTTGCTGTTTTGTTATCTAAAAAATCTCATTTACTTTTAGCCAAATCCAAGATATTTTATTTTTTGTTTTCATTCCTTGTATTACCATGTACTGTAACATGTGGTCTTATCCAAGCCGAGCCACATGTCAGTACATTCAAAGGTACTATGTCCCATTTGCAGGCCAAAACATTGAAAAGGTTAAATTCCAACGGCATTTGAAAGATAATTATAATATTTAGAACTTCCCTCAAATCAAAAGAGTTTGAAAATGGCATTTTGTGGGAAAGTAATAATAATTATAGTGCTTATATACCGGTAGTGCCTAACACTTACTTTATCAGAAGTCTCTAAGCGCTCTACAATAATGCAGCATAATTACCCTGGCTTTAGCAGTGCAGCTGTTACGCGCGCTGCATTTCAAGGAATAAATTCCTACCAGGTACCCATTTACTTCACCTGGGTGGAGTGTGGCAAATGTAGATCAATGTCTTGCCAAAGGACATTAGTGCAGCGGCGGGACTCGAACCGCGGACCTTGTGATCGACCATTAGTTGTTGAATCGACATAAGTGATTGCAATCACCTAAGTAATAGTCTGATTTTCAGACCCTTGTATCGAATGGTCAAACGTTTTGTGCTGCACAAAGATTCAATCAGTTTAACTTTAGCCATTACAAGTAGTGGGTTATTGATGTAGACAAATGCTCATGTACCCTTTACACCTCATTTTATATATGTTATTACCAAAGAAAAAAGATGTCAGTCAGTCACTCAATAGTGTCTGACAGGGAAGTCTAGAAAGTAAACAGGTTTCCTTGCATAATTTGAATACGAGGACACTGCTAAATTTCACAGATAGGACTTGACATATTCATAATTCCTGCAAAGTTCTACAGAATTTGATGTTGGCTGCAAAAGGTACATAGTACATTTAAAGGGAAGTCCTACCTTGATAGCAAACTACTATAGCGGTAACCAACAAAATCAGAGAAGTAGACTGGTGAAAGTTTGAGTGAAATCGGACAAAAAATAATGATAAACTTATGAATTTTTAAAAGTTGTAATTACTATAGGTATGGGTTCTTCAAATTAGCTGAATCGGTAATGTTTCTGTGATGTAGTGGCGGACAACTTTTCAATTTGTTCCAATACACGAAGTAAATAAAATTTCAATAAAATACAAAAATTATGACTCTGGGGAAGGTCTATTCTCTGTAGAGGACCTATAATAATATGCTACCGGTATCCACAATATATTTTGAGTACCGTAGTGCCCCTAGGGAGAAGGCACTATTTTTGTACACAACAAACGGGAGAGTTTTCTGCGACTATGTCAAAATCCACTGACCAAACTGCTAATTTGAGATTCATACAAATGAACTTAATTCAAGGGTTGGATTACTCTTTAACATTTGACTTGAAACTGACAACGTTTTTTCTTTTACATTCCTGTGATGCTTAGCTGATATTATTCATTATATTCTAAAAAGTAAGTGTGCTAAAAATCTCATCAAAATTTGAGCAAGAACAATGTAATTTTCACAAGAAACAGCAGTCATGTCATTTTGACATTGCAACAAAAATCTCCCATGTCCAAGTACTCGTTCATTTACATGCCGTTCAGAAATTTTGACATGAAAGGTAGTGTTTGGTGGCTTGAGGTACAAAATTGCTGAAATGTGACTTTTCTTAATATTTTTGACTTTTCTTAATATTTTTGGCTTATATCTGCATCGATACATATAAATTAACAGAGACATAGTTTATCTTATTCGCTGCATGTTTTGTTTTATTAGAATCGTGCCGTTACACATATGCTCAGACAAAGGCGCTTTGCAGAGTGACATAGCCTCTCTAGCCAGACTATCACAGGGTATATTGGAATCTTTGATGTAGTTGGTAACCAATAGATTGTATACCTATGACTTGCTCTTATCTTTGTCAAGTATACAAATATTGACTGCTTAGAGGGGTACAGTTGAAACTATTGCTCATGGTGATCTCGAAACTGTACTGTGCCATGTGACGAAGTCGAGGGGCATAGTGCAGTATCGAGGTCACCAGGAAGCTATAGTTTCAACCAAGAGCTGAAGAATAAGCACTCAATATTTGTTTTATAAACTGTATCTGCAGTGTCAATCCCTCTAAAAGAGATATTTTAATAAAATATGCCTGACAAAATGTATGTATTTGTAGAGTCTAGGAAAATTCACTCATCTAAGAGCATTGCTTGTGTCTCCCTGCACATAGCCACTGTTCACTTCACGCACAACCATTGCACTGTTGCCTGGTAAATATTTTTTCGCTATACTGCCCAGCAGTCAGTAGCAAAATTCATGCGGGCAGTTTTGACCAATCAGAGGCCTAGAATCTTCACATGCGGTATATAATAGGCACTTTGTCTTATTTGAGTGCGAATTGGTGTCGTGTGTGAAAAGAAAAATTATCTATTTCTTTGAGTGCATTATATATACATGTACCTGTTGGAGGAAAATGACATAATGAGCTCCAGATTTCTCTATTTGTAACAAACATTTCACCCGTTGTTTGCATTGGTGTCTCTAAGGCGTTTTAAGTGCTGATTCTGGTGATTCTGTGCAATGTGTCATCTTTTTTGCATTTATTTCACTTGAATTTTATTCCCCTTTTATTTCATTGAAAACTTAACAAGCTTTTCACGTGATGGACCAACCACAGAGAACATTTATTCCGTTTTCATATCACAAGATTTTCATCTTTGAGTTAAAGATAAAGTTGAGTTCTGGTCATACGATTGTATTGTGAAAGAAACAGTGTGGAATCGATCAGAAAAGGTTGATCATCTAGCATATAAGTATTGGTGTGTACTGCAAGGTTCTGGAATCATCAAAATTATAAGAAATTTGGCCCAGTCTTGGTAAAGTTACAAGCACTGTACACAGAAAGATGTATATGGGACTACACGAACATGTGGCGTAAAAATCCGTCCCGATTTTTATGCTGTTACATGCCATATTAAAAATATTAAGGCATCTGAAGAGCCATGCTTTTCAGGGAACATTTTAATCTGATGTTCTTCCACACTTGCATGATAACAATGATAATGCTCACAAATTATTTTTCACCTCTTCCCAGAACTCAACCTTCTCTTTAAAAGAATTTAAAAAATTGTTGTGCAGGGAAACATCGCATGGAATCACCCACTTCATCACAGCCCCAAACAAGTTGAATAGTTTGCTTAAAGGTCGGGTGAAATCCAAATATAAGTTGATTCCCCCAGCTCAGCACAGGCTCACAAAAGAATTGCATTCTTTCATACAATACCTCCACATTACCTTTCTTTTCCTGGTGATGCTACAGCACGTCTGACATAGCAACTCCTATGTTGGTATTGTATGGTCTATTGTTAACAGGTGGTCAGCTCTGGTGAAGCTACATACCACTCTCTCTTGTTAGCTCACTAATGATTGACAGATGATGTCACAAGATGAATGAGATCTGGAGCATCTTTTTAGGGTGGAGCTTAGCAGGTCTGAGAAAAATATTTTAAAAAATATTTAAAAATCTATGAAATATATTAGATGTTTGAATAACAAAATATGAGTTGTATGCAGCCCTGCACATCAACAGGAATCAACTTATATTTGGATTTCACCTCTCTGTTCGGATACCCATACCTACGCTGTGTATATTAAAAGATTGTCGAAAGATTGAGGGTTAATGCCTTTGTTATAACTCTGCATTTTTCATTGAAAAATGACTGAAATCAGAGATTTGCGACTTGTTGTAGAACAAAACATTATTGAATTGAACATGATGCCTTTTAATTATGTCTCTAATTGTTTTGTAATTGTACAGATTGTAAATAAAGGGATGTGTGGATTTATATGTGTATATATGCATATGTATAGATGTAACATTTTTTTATGAGAATACTAATTCCATGGATCTTATATGTACATTTTGTGTATAATAAAGATGTATTCATATGGATGCTGCTTCATGACTGGAAGAATTTCATCACGTTATATTTTCAAAAGTTTTACGAATACTAATCACGCTTTTCACCTTAATAAGCCTATCTACATGTATGTCTGGTAATTAGTACTTTAACAATGGAGAGGAGGAGGAGGAGTTTTCAAATGAATTTATGTCATCTTCAGTACAATATATTAAAAACTTATCTAATGACAGGAATATGCAATATGTGTGTCTGCTTTTCATTGTAGGAATTGATTGCCAGTGAATTGCCGTTTGGTCTACAACCAGTTTGCCTACTACCCAATTGGTCTATTCCCATATGGTCTACACCATGTCCATCTACTATCCACATGGTCTAATGATCATTTTGTCTACTTATCGTTTGGTCTAATGACCATTTAAGCTAATTGTCATTTGGTCTAATCCCTAATAAGTCTAATACCTTGTTTACCATCCATATTAGGTCTAATAATCATATGATGATTATTATTATTTATAATTAAATTATTAGACAATATGGATAGTAGTAAAAATGGGCATTAGACAAACTGGGAATTGGACCGACTGGAAATTAGACCAAATGGGAATTAGACTTATTGGAGATTGGACCAAATGACTACCGGTATTAGCCTAAATGGTCAGTAAGACCATGTGGATACTGGATAGTATATGCGGGGTGGGGTAGACCATTTGGGTAGTAAACAAACCGATTGTAGACCAAACGGCAATTTTAATCGCTTCCACTCTAAAAGAGTTGGGTAAGAATGTCATCCATGTTGAGTATAAAAGGGAATATGTATGCATGTTTGTTGGGTAAAATTTAACCCAGTATAAGGTGAAATATACGAAATATCGGGTAAAGTTTACCCAATTTTTGTCTCGCCTGCGTAGCAAAAAGCGAGACATAGGCGCCGCTTTTCCGGTGGCGGCGGCGGCGGCGTCAACATCAAAAGTTTTTGAATTGTTAATATAATTTTGAAAGTATAAGGTCCTATTAAATGAAACTTGGACTAAAGGGTTATCAAGTATCCCCAATCATGTGAGGAAAATTTCAGGTCACAAAGTCAAGGTCAAAGGTCATTTCAGGTCAACAAACTTAGACTATGTTGTGGCATCATCATCAAAAACTTAACCTGAGGTTAAGTTTTTGAATTTGTAATATAATTTTGAAAGTATAAGTTCTTATTCAATGAAACTTAGACTAAAGGGTTATCAAGTATCCCCAATCATGTGAGTAGAATTTCAGCCCACTAGGTCAAGGTCAAAGGTCATTTCAGGTCAACAAACTTAACTATGTTGTGGCATCAGGCTAAGATTTTTTAATTGTTATCATAATTTTGAAAGTATACATTCCTATTCCATGAAACTTGAACATAAGGGTTATCAAGTATCACCAATCATGTTATTAGTCTTTTAGGTGACAAAGTAAAGGTCAAATGTCATTTCAGGTCTGGAAACTTAGACTTTGTTGTGGCATCAACATCAAGATTTTGAAATTTTAGCATAATTTCAAAAGTGTTTGTTCAAATTCCATGAAACTTGTACCCAAGGGCTATCAAGTATCACAAATCATGTGACACAAATTCCAGGTCACAAAGTCAAGGTCAAAGGTCATTTTAGGTCAGTAGACTTGGATTATGTTCTCAAAATTTAATATGAGAATTAATAAATAAATTGTTATTTGTTCATATTTCATGAAAGTAAATATTCGAATCATTCGAGTACTTTCCCATGAATATTCTAATAGTAATTTTAGTATTCGATCCCAGGCCTAGTATGTACATGATCAGTTACAGCTAGGTGACAATATTGATGTTTTGATAATATATATTGGAGTATATCTCATAATAATGTTCTCATTATGCTAATGAGACGTGATGTGATGTAGATGGGCTTTACCTTCCAATTGTTTTTACACAAAATGCTGAAAAATCCTCTTTTCTTAAAAAGTTTATTAGATAACTTTATTTGTAAATTACTGACAAGCATTGAAACATTTATAGTCTTACCCATACACTAAATCTCATTATATTGTATTCTTATGATACAGTAAATAATTATTCTGATGATTCATAATCAATATTCACTTCAAAATGCTTATTATATTCAGAGGATTTCATTTTCGGGGGTCTGCAAATGGGCCACCCTGCCTATAAAAATAATGTCCCAACCTCAATTTTTCATCATATCGAATTGCGTAATGCTGAATTGCGTAATGCAGGCGAGACCGCCGAGAGCGTTTCACTTGTTTGTGTAAGCTATTACTAAAGAAACATGCATTAAAAAATTGCATCCCCCCCCCCTTTTTTTCTTTCCATTCTCTTATAAGAATGTGTGAATGTGATGCGATGTGAAGGGATATGTAATCTTTGCATCATTTAAAAAAAAGAGAGATTGTTGAAAATGTTAAATCAGATGAGCAATGAACCAAGTTGTTACACCGTACTTTTGAGGACACTATTGCATATGGACATTTCTAATAAGCAATTTGGTAATCTTACTTTTATTTTTAAGGGCACAATTAACTCTCAATTCTTCTCCTACACATGACATTTATTCAACTGTAGATCTTCTGAATTTCTATACCGTGCAGGATTTATAAGAACATGTTAACTACAATACATGTATAACTCAAGTACAGCTTTGAGGGAACAGTTACCGAAGAGATACACGGGGGGGAGGGTGGGAGGGAGGAAGAGAGGGAGAGAGAGAGAGAGAGAGAGAGAGAGAGAGAGAGAGAGAGAGAGAGAGAAAGAGGGGAGGGAGAGAAAAAGGGGAGGGGTGCCGGGTGGAGAGGAAAGAGATAGAGAGAGAGAGAGAAAGTGAGTGATGATTCTCCTTATAATATTATTACATGAAAGGTGCTGGTCAATAACTTCACAAACTTGATTTTCCTCGCATTCTTCACGGAATCAGTGTTTCCACTCATCACAATAATATTTCCTGAAAATTTCCTTGACAAATTTCAGGAAGAGTATAGAAACACTGCACTGAATAGGCCATTTTCGTAATGTAACCAAATTTAATGCATACGTGTTTGTGAAGTGCCTCGAGTAGGCCTACAAACCATTTCATTCACATGAAGAAAAAAAATACTTATTTCAATAGACAGAATCTAAACTGCATACGTAATAGTTGTTGCCAGGTACGATAAATTTGGTTACATTACGAAAATAATGACGTCATGTAGCTATCTCCTCACCAGACGTGCAACTCATTGGGATTCCCATCTGGGTTTTCCCCGCCTATTCGTTATCTAGTCTGTAATTCAAGGAGCATTCAATACTTGGTTTGTTTATTGTGCACATATTGTGTGGTGCAGTTGTGAAGTATTAATACATTTCAATAAGAATAAGTTACATCTGTTTTTATAAAAGCACTTTACAGCATGAACGTATCAAGTCAGACCAAAAAGGGTTACGTCGATTCTCTTTTTTAGCGTTCAGAACTGTTATTTCCTAAAGGAGTCTGCAAAAAAGACTAAACTGGCTGCATCGCTCAAAATCACGTGATTGCGAAATATATGCTGATAACTTTTCAGCTGCCGTTGTATTGCATAATTATTTGTCAAACCAAGGAGCCCGCCATTTTCTTAGCTTTGGGACGGAATCTTGTTTAGTGTTATATTCAGCAATATACACATTGATAAACAGAGCAGGCCTCTTGCCTATACCAGAGCTATTACAGACCCGGCGAGTGCTACTGAAACAGTGAAAGTGTATATTGTGCCTTGAGTCCCCTGTGCCTTGGCATTGGGCCTTGTGTTGTGGTACAAATTTTCTTCGTCCTCTTTATTTCATTCCCTTTATCTCCTTTTTTTCCTTTTTTTCTTTCCCTTTCCTTCCTTCTCTCTTTTTTGTAGTTGCTTGGGGGAGGCAACAACCTGGGAGGCAAGGCCATTTCGCCCCCGATCTCCTATTTCCCCCTTTTCTTTCCCACTTCCTCTTCTTTCTTTCCCTTTCTCTCTTCTTTTTCATTTCCCTTCTTTTCCTTCTCTATCTCTCTCTTTTTGGGCGGGGCAAGGCCCCGGGCCCCCTGGATCCGCACCTGGGGGAAGGCAACTGCCAATGTCCACATTTCCTGAAACATCCCAGAGTACAGAAGAAGAACTTATCAATTGCACTCAGCGCTCCAAATCCTTTGAATTTTCTGCACTACTAAATGTCTAATCACTTTTGTTTAGTTAATATACAGAGATACTGGCCAAAATCAGAGGAATATCTACAATAAAGCACATTTTTGGCTCAAAATTTATATTTCACACACTACATCACTCATTGAAATTGATATCAGGATGAAGGTATTTTAATTATCCATCTTTTGACACCAAATACATGGTGATAAGAGGCTTTAGTTAAAAGTTATCTTCAAAACTCGATGTAAACACACCAAATAGGTCCTTAATACACTAATGCACGTATATGCATACAGTTAATACACATGTGGGCAAAAATGTTGTTTTTGTGGAAATCAAATCAATGACTTTGGATTGCTATATCTTTTTATTGAAAAGATATATAAACCTCTCCCTCGCACAGGATATTGTCATTGTACATAAGCAAATTCCTGGAAAGTTATGGAAAAATGCACCTCTCCAATTTTGATATATGGAAAATAATCTTTTTTGATAAAATTCAATATTTCGAAAAAAATCACCAAAAATCATGTTTTTAACTTAAATTTGCTATGTAAATTAATCTTAATTTCGTTGAAATAGGTATCAAAATGTAGATAATTTAATTTTCTTTCATATGACACCAAACACATGGTGGTTCAAGGTTTCCTTACAATATTATTTACAAAATACTAATTTGTCGTCAAAAGGGCCGCTTTTTTTGGGAGGGGGCTCTCCTTGGCCACACCCACCGCTTAGAACATGCCAGACGGTCGATTTGTTATATGGAGATATGCGATCTTTACATCTGTGCACATGATAATTGGTTTCCTTTCCAGCTAGGTTGACCCCCCCCCTGGCTCCCGTACTAGTAGGGGGAGTTAAGATGTTTTATTTAAAAACAAAGTGCAATATTGTGTGTATGTCAATATATTATGTTATATCTAAGTTTATTCGGGAGCAACATGTGAGGGCTCACATGCCTCCGGGTAATAGTGTTGAATTTCACTTTTGTGAGCCCTGGCCCACATGTTGCTCCCTCCCTTTTCCTCTTGTTTTGTTTATGTATTTTGCATGATCTGTCAAAATGTCCTTGTATTGTGCTATTGTGATTGGCCTAATAAATAATAATAATAATAATAATAATAATAATAATAATAATAATAATAATAATAATAATAATAATAATAATAATAATAATAATAACGTTTCTACGATGAGTGTCTGTACGATGTGTCTGTCTATGATGAGTGGCTACGACGAGTTTTTGCCGAGCGTCAATGCGATGTGGCTACGATCACTGGCAACAAACGGTGACTCTGAGGTGTAGCTGCCAGGGGTGGCTACAAAAGCCCAACTAAGAAGAGTGGCTACATAAGCCCAGCTCGTCCCTATTATGAGGAGGGTTAAATTCAAACAACTTAAGGATTATCCTTGCACTTTTTAAATGTGCAATATAAACAAAATAGATTAATATACATCATGAAACAGTTTGCCTAAAATCACTTGGCAATCTTACTGCTGACTTTCACACAAATAATCCCATTACGTGCTGTATTTTATCATACTTCATCAATGGTATTTATGCTCAAAAGTTATATAAATTGGCTCATGGCTCTTTGTGAATTAGGTTTAATATATACATGTATTCACCTTATAATAAATAAAAGGAAAACCTCAGTAAACACCTTAAAGTACAAGTCCACTCCACTGAAAAGTTGAGCTGATTAGATAGACAAAAATCTAAAAAGCCCAAATATAACTTGGTTTTGGAAAATGGTGCTCAGATTTATTTTTAATAATTTTTTTTAATGAGCAAAAAACAAGTTAATGATCGAGTCGGTTGTGACGTAGGGTCCTCACAACACAGATTCGTAATGTAACCAAATTTAATGCATACGTCTTAGTGAAGTGCCTCGATACAAACTATTTCATTCACCTGATAAGAATAATGAAACACTATTATTCTTATCAGGTGAATGAAATAGTTTGTATAGAGGCATCACAAAGACGTATGCATTAAATGGTTACATTACGAAAATAGCCTATTGTCAGAATGTATACCGCTGGCACTTTCGTTGTGAGGAGCATACGTCACATCCGTACAGCAATATAAATGTTTTGCTCGAAATACCCGAAACAAAAATCGCTCTTAAAAATCACCTGATTGAAGTACGCCCGTGATATTTGGCAGTTTTAACCTTTGATTTATTTACAACATGTTATAATTTTTGAAAATCGGAGTGGACTTGGGCTTTAATTTCTTTAATAATTCTCAAAAAAATTATCTGGTAGACTTCCCAGAAATAACAATTAATACAGGAATATTTTCTATATATCTTCTTAGATTATGAAAATAAAATACATTTGAAATATCCTCTACTATAGGCATCTTCAAACTTGCATTCTTGCTAAAATAATTAATTCTTAGTCAATACATACCTAACTTCCTTAGTGCATGGAATTTGGTTTCATGATAATTATGCTTGTCCTTATATTTTGCTTTAAAGGTACTATATCCCATTTGCAGGCCAAATAAATGAAAAGGTTAAATTCCAATGGCATTTGAAAGACAATACTAATTTAGAACTTCCCTAAAAAAAAGGGGCCTTGAAAATGTCTTTAAGTGGGAAAATAACGACTATTAGTTGTCGAATCGACTTAGGAGCTATAGAGCCAGTAAGTAATAGTCTGATTTTCAGACCATTGTACCGAATGGTCGTATATTTTATGCTGCGCAAAGATTCAATCAGTTTAATTTTGGCCATTACAAGAAGTGGGTTATTGATGTAGACAAATGCTCATGTACCCTTTACAGCTCATTTTATGTATGTTATTACCAAAGATGAAAAAGCCAGTCAGTCACTCAATAGTGTCTGACAGTGAAGTCTAGCAAGTAAACGGGTTTCCTTGCATAATTTGAATATTAGGACACTGCTAACGTTTAAATTTCACAGATAGGACATACATGACATATTCATAATTCCTGCAAAGTTCTACAGAATTTGATGTTGGCTGCAAAAGGGACATAGTATCTTTAAACTGACAATACATACATTTAATGGTAGATGAAATTAAGTTCCTTAAAGCCTGTCTGCACTTGTTTGGCCGGGAGGGATTAGACCTCCCAGCGTGGTCACTGACAGGTGGTTATCTCATCAACTCAGCTCTCAATTAACATAAGAAAAAGAGGATCATGGGGGACCAACGGGCACCGCTTAGGCATGCATTGTTTTCTATATAGAGGGAGCAAGTAGCTACAAGTAGTGCGGTGGGGCTTTAAATTAAACCAAAAAAAAATACGTGATACAATAGCAACATAAAAGTTGCTATGTCAGACATGCTGTAGCATAACCAGGAAGACAAAGGCAATGATGATGTATATTGTACATGACATGACAGCATGCAATTCTATAATTATGTGCGTGTGAGCTGGGGGAAATTACATACCATTGTCTATTGTGGGATATTAGTTTAGTCTGACATGTCTGACATAGCAACTAATCAGTGTTGCTATTTTTTGTTGTATTGTTACAGGTGGTCAACTTTGGCAAAGTTACATACCACTTTCTCAAGTTAGCACATTGATGACTGACAGATGATGTCACAAGGGAATGAGATCTGGAGGATTTTTAGGGAGGAGCTTAGCAAGTCTGAAAAAAATATTTCAAAAAATATTTAAAAATCTATGAAACACATTCAGAAGTTTACATACCAAAATAAGAGATGTATGCGGACTACACACCAACAGGAATAAATTTGTATTTCGATGACATATAGGGCCTTTAAGTATTAGTCTGATTTTTAGACCCTATAATTGTACCGAATGGTCGTACGTTTTGTGCTGCACAAAGATTCAATCAGTTTAATTTTGGCCATTCAAGTAGTGAGTTGTTGATGTAGACAAAATGCTCATGTAGACAAATGCTCATGTACCTGTTTCAGCTCATTTTATGTATGTTATTACCAAAGAAAAAAAGATGTCAGTCAGTCACTCAATAGTGTCTGACAGTGAAGGTAAACGGGTTTCCTTGCATAATTTAAATACCAGGACACTGCTATATGTTTAAATTTCACAGATAGGACATAAATTATACATGACATATTCATAATTCCTACAAAGTTCTACAGAATTTGACGTTGGCTACAAAAGGGACATATCTTTAAACTGACAGTACAACATTTAATAGTAAATGAAATTAAGTTCCTTAAATCAGTGAGTTGAATCAGGGAGACTTCTCATGACCTGAAATGCCGGAGCTGCAGTTAGAAAAGCGCTGTTATGCCTTCATTACCTAACAGAACAGCACATACACAAGGGGTGTGCCTTCTCCTTGGTGCCTCCAACAACTGACTTCCAATCAGTCAATCTCTTACACCACATCATGCACAGCCTCCAATCTAATACCACACCAAGCTTCAGTCGCACTCACGGCACCATACCTTTCACCTGTGTGAAGCATTCAGTGCAGTCCAACCCCACCTTCACTGTAAACCATTTAAAGTGCATGGGCACTGCAGCCTAGCTGCATTCCTCTCTGAGCTATTGTATGCATGGATGTTGGGGGGGGGGGGCGGAGGGGCGTAAAGCCATTCACATTGTGACAATCATTATTACATGAAAGGTGCTGGTCAATGACTTCACAAACTCGCATTCTCGCATTATTCACTGAATCAGTGCCGTTTCCAACTTTCCACTCATCACAATAAAATTTCCTGACAATTTCCTTGACAAAATCCTAATTTCCTGAAATTTCCTGAATTTCAGGGAGAGTGGAAACACTGCACTAAATATTTACAAAATACTTTCTCCCTCGATTGCAATTTGGTATAATGACGTCATCTATCTCCTCACCAGACATGCAACTCATTTGGGATTCCCATCTATTTACGTGCCTATGCATGGGTTATCCCCGCCGTCTGTGACTTTGGGGAATCCCAACTATTCGTTTTCTAGTCTGTAATTCTAGGAGCATTCAATACTTTGGTTTGTTTATTGTGCATAGATTAGTGTGGTGCAGTTGTGAAGATTAATGAATTTAAATAAGAATTAGTTATATCTGTTTTTATAAAAGCACTGTACAGCATGAATGTATCAATTCTGACCAAAAAAGTTACATTGATTCTCTTTTTTCGCGTTCAGAACTGTTATTTCCTAAAGGAGTCTGCAAAAAAAAGACTAAACTGCCTGATTGTTCAAAATGCTGATATCTTTCCAGCTGCTATCTTGGTCACACCCGGGGGTCACACAAGACTTGGGACGGGATCTTTAGGGTTATATAAATCTGGCATAGGCTACATACTGATTCAGCAGAACAAGTCTCTTTGAGTATACAGAGTGTATTAGTTCACTATTACAGACCCGACGAGTCCTACTGAAAGTGTCTTTTGTTGGAAGCTTAATTATTGTGGTAACAATTTTTCAGGTAAGCGATCAATTCTTTTTTCTTCTTCTTTTCTTGTCTTTTTTCGAATACCAGCGATAGATGGGTAGATCAACTCAATGGCAATAATGGTTCATATTTCATCCAGTAAACAAGCTGACGTGTTTTGTGCATAATTATCATTTCTGTGTAGAGGTCTAGCCTCTATGCCTACACAAAACGAAGCGAACCTCTGGAGCGATCCACTGGATCGGTCTAGCTCGCGCTCTAGCCTGGATCGGTCTAGGCCTAGGAATGAGTGAGAATGGGGTCTAAACTAACGTAAAATTTAGTAATAGTAGGGAGCTGCACAGCTTCGCAGCTCAGGGAGTTATTTTGTTCATATTTTGTATTCACGTAATGAGCAAAATAATGGATTTAAATAACTAACATAGACTAGGCCTAGAAGGCTAGAGTCTAGATGTCTTATGAACAGTGTATTCTCAGGAAATTATCATTTGTCATTTGAGTTTGATTGCAATTTTGAATGGTACAGTACAAACTACAATGTAATTTAATGTGAAATGACATTGTAAGCGTTTAAATATGTCTTATTTTAGTTATTACACTTCCTGGTTAATTAATTAATTACATGTATTATTATCATTATTATTGTCCCTGCGCAGACGGGGTGCTGAAGCGACCGATTGGATGGCTAGTATAGGGACTATAGTCGTCGGTGCTGTAGGTGCCGGTGTTGGTGCCGTAGGCATACCGGCAGTTCTAGGCGTCGTGGGCTTCACTGGGGCAGGCATCGCCACTGGTTCCTACGCCGCAGGCATGATGTCATCAGCCGCAGCAGCAGGAGGTGGAGGAGTGGCTGCTGGGAGCGCCGTGGCGGTGTGTCAATCCATTGGTGCCGCTGGACTCGCCTCGTCTACTACAGCTGCCTTGAGCGCTGGAGGTGCTGCCGTTGCCGCTGCGCTGACAAAGCTCTTCTAAACCTGCTTCGTTAAGTCGTGCATGTTCGAGATTCAACACACTATTGAAACTTGAAAGGCATGCACATCACAAGACACCCTAATCGTTCAAAGTGACCGCCAAACATTATTATTTTCTGATTCTTAAACAACCTAAAATTGCATGGCGTTGGTGTGGACTGTGGAATACTGGAATCGGACATCTGAGCAGGGCATTTTTTAAATTGTACTATCCTCTTTTGACACCTTATAGTATTGCTTGTGATCATTATTGAAGAACAAATATGACCTGGGACACTTTCAACTGCATGTTACAGGTTGATACAAAGCGTTCTTTTGAGCTGCTTGTTCAATGTGTTCTATGAAAATACACCATTACAGTGTAATTACGAATTAATGTTTTTATTTATTGGTTATAATTTGGCTTGAATGTGTTTATCCTCGATGTTTAATCTACAACTTAATCCATTTAAATAGTAAATAAAAGTAGCCTTGGAAAAGGCCTTATAAGGCATTGAATACAGAGTTCTCTTTGTATTTTCTTCACCCATAAGGGCCCGAATTCACAAAGGAGGTTTGTAGACAAACCTAGGTTTATGCCGGGTTTATGTGCCTCATATGACTCGTTTTGACGCGTTTCAGACCAAGGTTTGTCTGAACCTTGGTCTGAAACGCATCGAAACTTGTCATAAAAATTATGACGCACATAAACCTAGGTTTGTCGACAAACCTCCTTTGTGAATTCGGGCTAAGAAGTTCTGATAAAACATACAGAATTACGTTGTGTGGAGAGTTGGAGAGAGAGAGGGAGAGAGAGATAAGTCGGAGAAAGACCGGAGAGATATAAGAGAAAGAGGGACAGAGAGAAAGGGATAGAGATATAGTAGATTAAGAGAGAGAGAGAGAGAGGGGGCAGGGAGAATAATGTACGTAATTTGCAGTATTGAAATGCAATAATAAATATTCACTACAGGTGAATGAAATATGATTGTGTATCGAGGCACTTTACAAAGACGTTTGCATTAAATTTGGTTACATTACGAAGATGGCTTATTACAAGTATTCATAATATATTATAGGTGAATGAAATAATTCTTAACGAGGCAAAATGTATTCACATTCGTTTATACTTTTAAGCAGGCCCGTAGCCGGCACGTGCCCCCCCCCCCAAAAAAAAATCCAAGATCATTACACCCTCCTCATAGACCCCTCCCCAAGACGTCGATCAATTACATGTATGTGCCCCCCAATTATTATCAGAGGTGAGAAGTAGCACTCATCAAAGATGAAAAGGAACACTTATCAGAAGCGGAAGGGGCATTTATTACAAAAGAAAAGGGCACTTGTTAAAGTAAGATGGGCACCTCTCAGATTTGTATTTGGGCAATTATCATATGTGAAGGGGGCACTTATTAAAGGTGGTAAGAGACACTTATAGGAATGTGGAACGGGCACCTAATTAGAAGTAAAAAGTGGCACTTATCTGAAGTAAAATGGAGCACCTTTCCTATGTAAAAAGGAACACTTTAGGGGTACTTGAAAGAGTGGGGTGGGCACTGTGCCCCATGCCCCCAGCTCCACCGCCTCTGGCGTCACCCCAATCTAAAATAATTCATCTAAGAGGATTTGTTTGCTATCCCTCATAATTATACATAAACGCGTACGGGCATATTTTCGCGTGAGGGCTGTTAGGGCCTCTTGCCCGAAAATATAATATCCGGATGTGAAATATTGCGAGTGAGCGAAAAAAAAATGGACCTCGCTGCCTGAAACTATTCCGTTTCTAAATTTTGCGAGCGAGCGAAGAGAACGAGGAAAAGGCACTTTATCTCTGAAATGTTATTTCATCATCAAAATACCCAGTGATATTTAATTGGGCATCTTGCGGTTTCTGATACTTTGTTTTTATGAAGATGACGTTATTCCAAAATGTATTTTTAATATAACTATATAAAATACTCACGCGGCACCCCGGTTGAGGGGGGGCATTCGATTTAAGGGGACACGTGCCATCCGTGCCCCCCCCCCTTCCCAGTGTCTACGCCACTGTTGGTGGAGATTGTATAACAAAAAAAAATCTGCCAGATTAGTGGACTGATATGAATCATTAATAATCCATATTTATATATACAGAGAATGCTAAATTTATACATTCGTTTTACACTATATTCCTATACTTTAAAACGATAGACCAATTCACACATAAAATGTGTGAAATACAATTAGCGCATGAAATGATAACGATAATGCAGACATTGATAATGAGTAACATATCAACGTAGATGGCGCTCAAGGCCATTATAATTAATACACTCAGCAAAAAAAAAAGGGGGGAAAAAAGAGAGAAAAAAAAAAGAAAGTGAATACAATTTGTAATGAGTATTTTCAAATAAATATTTAATATGAACTTGTCTCTCATAATATATCAAAATAAACACAAATTAATCCTCTTTAATATGACATGCAATGATACCATTCACGCATGAGTGAACATAGCCAATTTACCAATAAATGAGTCTAAAATTTGCAAAAATGGGGCATCTGGCATTCTTAATTTTGATGTGCAATTCCATATTGTAAAGTCAAATTAAAACATTGGGAAAAAATAAAACAATCACGAGAAACACGAAAGGAGGGTCATCTTGACCGTACTTGTCAAGACAATGAGACTACAGTTGATATCCAGAATTCAATTCTATAGTCATTGTTTCTCATTTTTTTAGTCTCAAAGTTGAACAAGAGTGGCTTACAGATCTACATATTCATCAACATTAGAATAAATGTAGGCCTACTTGCTCTATTTTTGCAATTTCTTAATGAGACCTTCTAACGGTTAAATTAATGTGCCCATCCAAGCCTGAAAGCTCAAAACGTGATTATAATTAATGTTTGTCGAGCTTTAATTTTCCCTTAATTTGATATATTTTTTTATCATATTTTATCATAATTATTTATTGACGATTTAATATGAAAATTTTGAACAATAAAGAGTGACCATTTTCTTTCTGTTTTCGCTGTGTGTAGATTAATGACAAGGATAGAGCTTATACAATAAAAAAATAACACAAATTATTCAGAGAAAACACTGAAAGTCATTAAGTGTGTTTTCGTTTTATCAGAGGACGAGAAGGCGTCGGAGAAAGGGAAGGGGAAAAGGAGGAGATGGGGAAGGGCAAGTATGAGGAGGAGGAAGAGGAAAATATGGAGGAGAAGGAAGAGAATGAGAAACAGTAGAGGTAGGAGGAAGAGAACGGTTGTAAGGATAATGAGAGATAAAAAAAAAGGGAAGGAGGATTAGACAGAGAAGGAGCTCGGGGAGGGAGAAGGAAAAGGACTCGAGGGACATGAGCTTTCAGAGACAGTTGGCAAGAGAAGACATAGAAGAACTCTAGCGCCCTCTTGCGACTCGACAAATTTGAAAACATTATCCAATTTTTGGGTGTAGTTTTTTCGGTGACAATTCTAAGGAGAACTACACCAAAGAAGCCAAGCGAAATCTCCGATTTCACCGATCAACGTGTTCTTGGTAAGCTATAATGAGTAGTTTTATAATCTATTTTATATTTATGATGCAAAGTGATGTTTTTGCCGCATATTAGATTGCAAAAACATCTTATAATCCTGGGTTTAATACCACCGACATTTTGATGCGGATAATGTTGATGTCGCGCTCCCTGAAGTACGGGCCCCCAATCCGCCCGGCCGGCCGGGGTGGATGCCTTCTGTTAACTGGTGGTGGTCTTCATCAGGAAGACGGCAGGCATTTCTCGTGAAATGAGCATTCTTCCTTCTTAGACATACATACACTGTAGACAGTCTATATTCTGTGATTGCATATGTTAGATAGGGTCGAGATCTACATGATATTTATCTTTTATCCTGTTGATGTCATAAAGACATTATTTGATAATAAATATGAATTAAATGCTGATTCTTTTCTTGCATTAAAACAAAATTAATTGAAATAATGATGTGATGATTTATGATTATGACGGTATGAGTGTAAGAGTGAGGTGAGCCAAGGCTGGTGAGCCAAGGCTACTGAGCTGAGCCAGACGCGTTGGTGCAAATGCTCAGTTGAGTGACAAACATTTGAATAGTAGACTAGATCTACATGTACCAGTAGTAGTAGTAGTAGTACTACTAGTACTACATGTAGTCCATGTGAAATAGTCGTAGTAAACTAATAGATTGCTCTAGTATGAGTATGAGTATGACTTTGAGTGAGTGATGAGCCGAGACTTGTGAAGAACTCAGTTTATGCCTGGCAGCGGGGCAACAACCTGAATTTCAATAATTGAAGAAAAGCAATATGGTGGGGGGTAGCACATGCACAAGTCATGCACTTTTTTCTAAGACTATACATGTTCACCCTGTATGTGCTCCAATTTAGTGTTTTAGGACAATTTCTTTTGTTTAATGTGGTTCTACAATTTCTGAATTTGGATTTGGTATAAAAATCATTGAGATGGGGTTGTTAGTGTATGAAATTACCACTGAGCAATTGTCTCAGGAGCACATGAAATAACCAGCCTGAGGTCGAGACCTGTCCTGTCCTGATTTTTCGACTCACTTACACGATTTGCGGGATGCATTACCTCATGTGACAGTCATGTACATGTATATGTGTATAGTCATTCCACATGTGCTTGTCACGCAGAATTGCTCAAAATCTGCCTATGGTAGGTTTTGGGTAGCTTTTAGTTTATTCATGCCTTCCTCACGCACCCTGTCATCTGTCTTTGGTCACATTCAAATGTGGTACAAGATTGCAAATGAATTCTCCTGTACACCTACAAATTGTAGTTATTGTAAACTTATACATTTTCTCCTCTCAAACTCTGCTCTTATACTGCACTCATGCTAAAATCAACTTCTAAACTCTTGCACTCCAGAAATAAAGTTTAGCTTAGTCTAATTAAAAATAGACAAAAATAAATTTATTTGTTGACTAGATCAGATCTGGAGTTGCTCTGACTTTACTGGAAGAAACTCAATTTTTAACAGATCAGAACATAAATGACATCATAAATAAAGAACCAATAGACAGTATGGAAAGGTGATCATGGGATGTAAATCATAGAGTATAGAAAGCAAAATGTAAAACCATCAAATATAAAGTAAATATAAATACAAAGTACCTGAAGAAACCTACATGTATCTCAGGCACCCTGACCCTTGAGATGTGTTTAGTTTAATTTTTCAACATTCAAGATTCATGTAAAATACAGGTACAGTGTGTAATACAAAGAAATTGCTTCTGATTGATGTTACATGTACATGTACATGTACACGCAATGATTTGGTTAAACCTTGGTCAATGTGCTTAGTGAATTGTTGTTTTATACCCAGATGTTGTGTGTTCAGACAGGTTGACACAACCCCACAGTTGATTTAAAACAGCAATTTGAAGAAGTTTGCTAGTGATATTTCATAAATCTTACAAATATTCATGATGGTTAGTGCTACAGTCAAACCTGTCTATAGCGACTGCCCAAGGGAAACACAAAAAGTGGTCTTTGTAGACAGGTGGTCTCTGTAGACAGGTTCCTTTAGTACATGTTTCAATGAGAAACCATTTTCAAGGGAAACAAAAAATGTGGTCTTTGTAGACAGGTGGTCACTAAAGCAGGTTTGACTGAATTTGATATTTTTGTGTTCAATCTGAAGACAAAAGAGAAGTCTTTACGTTTGCTACATGTAAGTGTCTGGACTCTGGACACCCAACCCTCTCATCATACAGTGAAAGTGAAGCCACCTGAAATGGCTGCAAGTCATCATGTTGGTTGATCAAAGGTCAGAGTCCTCTCAATTTACTCTCTTTCTCTGAAAACTGTTGCCACAGAGAAGAAGATGAGTTACATGAAGTAGTCTTGTTAGTCAGACTTCAATATTCAACAAGTTCCCTCTCATTTTCAAGCTGTCATAATAATGATAATAATAATATGTTCATTTATATAGCGCTCTCACACAATTGGTTTCACAGTGCTTTACATGTCATGCAGGTGGGAAAATCAGTTAAATGAATATGTCTATACATGTACATGTACATGTACATGTACAGTATGTTAAATTTATTTACATGGAGGCTAATGCTACATGTACGTGTACACTCAAGTTCAAGTTCAAGTTCATTTATTTACACTCATCATTAAAAATACAGAATATATACAATTATTACGGTAGTCACATTAACAAATACAGAATAAACATACGTAAAATATCATACATCCAAAAGAAAACAACAACGTAACATAATGAGAGTGAAGGGTGAGCTAAACAGGAGTATGGTCCTTATGCTAGAATCCATCCCTCATGTGTAATATTAATAATATGCAAATTAAATGTTGAACTATTGGAAGCATGAAGAAAAAAAAAGAAAAGGGGGAGGGTAAAGAGCCTGGTGAGTTATTGCACGTAAGATTCAATTAGATACATTTTATGTTTTCGTTTAAAAGTTTGAAGACTTTTGCAATTTTTTATATTTAAGGGAATGGAATTCCAAATTTTAGGACCATCAAAAGATATTACTTTTTCATTTAAGTTGTAATTTCACTTTGTAATTTGTATATTTATTGTGTTTATATTATGGAGAATGCAATGTACAGATGTATGTATCCTTAGACTGATAGTGACTCATACATACATACATGTACATGTAACTGTACAGGCCGATATTAGGGCTCCGCACTAACTTTTTGGAAGGGGGTCCGGGTTTAACTTTATACAGTCTGTATGCAAGAGCCCTACAGTATGTAAAAACTTTTTTGTTGGGGTCCAGACTTATTTTGGATGCCCTTTTGTCCCAGGGGCCTATTAGTGTCGAGCCCTGCCTATATATACGTGTAAGTAAGACATTTTTTGTGTGTAAACTTTGTAAAGCGATATGTCAACAACATTGTACAGCAGTAATAGCATGGTATCATACAAGGTTTTGATAGAGAATCAGGGTCGTCTGGCCATCCAAACATCATTGGTATATACACCCATGCTTTTTTCTCCCTACATGTACAGGTATCTGGCTTTACATGTAGGTCATCTTTTGAGAGCCAGAAGGATGTGAGTTATAATGCCTTTCTGGATCTCAAGAGATCAGGCGAAATAAAATAAAAAATCATGTAAAGCATCCCTGCCTGCTTGCTTTAAAGGCATCGTTTAACAATGTTAAATCTGAGATGCATGGCCCTACGTGTTATCAGTGTCTGTGATATGGTGTAATATTGAAGCCCTGAAAAAATTGCGCTTCAAAATGATCATGAAGTGCCTCAAAAAAGTAAAACTCTTTGAGTAACCGGTTTTACCATACTCATTCTCCCCAATAGACTGTAGTGTTATGAAAACCGTTAGGAAAACGCAACATTTGATTTTGATTTCCAATCATAAATATCTTGATAATCTGACAGGCAACCGCCTGTAAAAGTCATGGGGTTCCTTACTGACCTAAAGGTTTAACATTATCATTGCAGCATGAGATAAATCCAGGATTTGATTTCAGAATCCGAGACAAAGTTACCCAATCCCTTTAACAAAAAAACAATTTTAATGAAAAAACACAGAAAACATACTGCTAAAATTGTATTTTTCTGAATAAAAAAAAACAAACAAAAAAAACAAAAAACAAACTTAAAGCTGGCGGCCATCTTAAAAAATAGCCCGGCCGAACGTCTTGGAAATGAAAAAAAATAATAAAAGGGCTGGCCTCCTCCTTCCTTTAAAAAAACAACAACATTTCCCCCCCTTTTTTTTTGCCAAATACACCTGTACATTCTGTTCTTGTACTAGTATTTTACAATCAATAATTATTATGTATATTTCTTTATCTGGTTTAAAAATAAAAAAGATTAACACTCGATTATAGATATTTTATTACAGTGTTTAAATTTACCTGAACTTCTGAAGACTTGTAAGCACATTAAACAGCTGCAATTTACATTATTTTGTGCTCACAAAAATGCTTATTACCTAGATGAATTCCAGGTCTGATTTTAGAGACTGGTGTACAAACCCACATTCTAGAATTTCTCAACCAGGGGGTGACCCTGAAATGACCTTTCTTAGCCACAGACAATGAACTCAGTCTCATTGTGGCTTGGGGTCATTTGAGGTCAGCAGACAGAAAGCAATGCATGCCTTGCCTTTCATAAATGTAAACATGTTTGCTGCATGGTTTAATTGGTTCGTTATGCTACAGGATGGTTGGTGCTGCAATGGAGCAGTGATTTAATGCATAGAATATGTTCATGAAAGAGCAGGCTAGTCTGATTAGATTAACTCATTAATCAAAGGACTTTGTTAACGTTAAAGAGAAGGTTGAGTTCTGGGAAGAGGTGAAAAAAAATTTGTGAGCGTTTTCATTGTTATTATGCAAGTGTGAAAGAACATCAGATAAAAAATGTTCCCTCAAAAGCATGGCTCTTCAAATGCCTTAATATTCAAAATATGACAAGTAACAGCTTAAAAATGAGGCCCGATTTTTATGCCACATGTTTGTGTAGTCCCATATATACATATTTCTGTGTACAGTGCTCGTTACTTTACCAAGACTGGGCCAAATTTCTTATCATTTTGATGATTCCAGAACCTTGCAGTACACACCGATCCTTATACAGTCAAACCTGTCTATAGCGACCACCCAAGGGAAACACAAATAGTGGCCGTTGTAGACAGGTGGCCGTTGTAGACAGGTGGCTGTTTGCGGTCATTTTGATTTTGAATAATTGATTGACAGCACTCGCAAGGCCTCTCGCAGACCCGCCGCGACCCGCCAATGCGAACAACAGCAGCCGTGTATAATAGCGAGCGGGTAGCAACCAGCCACAGCAGCGCAATTTCGCTCACACAGGCGGTCATCAGCACAGCGGCTCACTATAAAGTTACATGTAGATCTAATGGTCATTTACACACAATAAAACTATTCAACCCCAAACTCTTCAATCAAAACATTTAATTACCGACAGGATATTGTTTCTTGCACATTTCATGAAAACATAACAATGCAGAGTCATTGTCATGAACTTCAATCGATGACTCGATTGTTCGTCGCGCTGCACAGGCTAGGCCAGGCCTGGCGAGTGATGACGTAAGCGGAGCCTGTCTGTCAATCAAATTTTTCAGGCTCGGTCATCTTGATTTCTTTTAAATAATTTCTGACATGCGTTAAAAAAAATGCCGGACAATACTCATGACAGTGCTACTTTACAGACACACAATGAAAACACAATATTCAAAAGCTCCTGAAAACAAGTGCGTCTTCAACAAAACTTTGGAGACAGCAACTGATGAGGCTTTTCTTATGTCTAGTGGTAGGTTATTCCAAAGCTTTGGAGGGTGCAACTGAAAGCGCAATCTCCAAGAGTTACTTTTGTTTTTGTATGAGGTAGCTTTAGAAGCAGCTTGTCCATGGTAATGCAATGAAATGGACACAAAATTGAGTAATAAATTTGAGCTCTCTGTGCTCCCTCAACCCCAAGGGTCTGTTTTCTAAAAATTCAGATTTAAACCTGATCCAGGTTCTACGATCATGTTTATTAAACAAAGGACAATTTAGTCCTTAGACTAACTTCCTTTGTTAAACCTAATTTCAAACAAAAGCTAAGGCTCAGCGTTGGGTTTAAATTTGGGTACAATACGGGCCAATGAATGCATCAAGACCATCACTTCAAGCATTACTAATTTATTATTGTTTACTTTAGACTGACGTTGTAATGGCATGCTTATTCAACATTGAATGTTGAAATATACTTTTGTGCTGCATATTAAAAGTAAACATTGTTATTTGTAGTAAGATACATGGCCTAGGATACATGTAGTTGCTTTTCCACAAATGGAGATATTTATCCATGTTGTTTAGCATGCAGCAACCTCAAAAACCAAATGGGTCTGCCATACCTGCCAACTGTAAAGCCAAATTTTGCCTGTTTTACCATGTGCCGCGATTTGAGAGTTCATGTATTGCGTGCGTTAAATGGCTGCACGATCGAGCAGCGAATTTGTATTCGCTTTTATCTACAGATTTACCGCGTATTGCCAGTCACACTGTCGCTGCATACATGGCCAATGGTAAGGCTGTGAGATCGCCTGTTCATTACACACATACATGTATGCCTGTACCGCCGCATGGGCGCTGCCCCTTGACCCCGCTAAGGGTACATATTTCTTATTTTAAAATGTTGGCAGGTATGGTATGCAGGGCTCCACACTAGCTTTGTTGGAAGGGGGTCCGGTAAGAACTTTTTAGATTCAATATGCAAGCGTCCTGTGTGGAAATTTCCAAATGTTTGGGCTCCGCTAGAGATTTGGGCACCCATATGTCCCGGGTGCCTGTCCGTGCTGAGCCCTGGTCTATAATATAATCGCTGTTCCACAAAAGGAAACAAAGAAATTATCCAAGCTGTTTTAAATGAAGTAGCCTAGAAAACCAAATGAGTTTGACTCAATAGTTAGTTCCTGCAATTGACAACCACACTGAACAATTAAACCCCAAGCACGGATTTTCAAGTTTTGTGAGCAGGGCCCTGTTTCATAAAACTTGATATATCAATAACAAGTTACAATAACTTTTATAAGCTACTGACATCATGGCATCTGATTGGCTGAGAGCAAATTTGTCATAGAAATATAGCGTTTGTTATTGAAAAAAAGTTTTATGAAACAGGGCTAGATCAAGGTCAGGTTCTCTGTTATGTTCCCGGTCTAGGAAGGTCATAGGATTTTGAATTAATCCATCGTTGGTACGATATCAAAGATGACTGTGGAGTTTGTGTTAGATTAGGGGGTGCTTAATGTCTGCCGAGAGTATCCATGATCATGACTAATATTTATTAAAATATTGAAACATGATAACAGATTATAACTAATTTTGTGACATTTTAAGCCCACTCTGTGTAGGGCTGTCATGTACAGTATGCATGGTTATCCATCTATGTACAGTACATACTGGTAGAGTTGAGTTGCAATTGATCCGAATCAATCGTAAGTCCTCCAATCAAATTGCAAGCTTGCAGTCACCTATCTCTTACGTACATACATGTAGTTGTGATTGTTTAAGTAATGCAACTTTTTATAAGACCCCGTTCTCACTCACTTTGAAAGTGGTCTTAGTTAGACCGCTCCAGAGGAACGGGTCTTGAGGAACGGTTTGCGAGGGTTCACACTCCGAGCAGTTTTTTATGGCTCAAACCGCTCCACGAGTCAAAGTGGTCTTATTGCTATGGCAGCTCAAGTCAGCGAGAAAATTTTTCTCGCGGAATACTAAGCGTATGTACCGTACTACATGTTTCGCTGAACGTCACTAGCTCACTTCCGTTCAAAGTACGCTTCCGTTCACACTCGCACGTTAGAGCGCTCCAAACCGCTCTTAATAAGACCCCCTCAAGACCACCACCCGAGGTGGTCTTCTGGAGCGGTCCAGAAGTCCACTTCCTGGACCACTTTGACCGTTCTCACTCACCTAAGAACCGCTCCTGAGGAACGGGTCTTAGTTAGACCGCTCCAACGAAGTGAATGAGAACGGGGTCTAAGACGGTGCCGAGGCCTTAATGCTGGGCTCCACACTACATGTACATGTACATGTAGCTTTTTCATAGGGTCTGGAATCTCTGATTTGAATTTTTTAAGTTTGTGTGCATTAATTGGGTTCCTGTAGAAATTTCTAAAATTTGGGGGACCCATTTGCACTGGGCGCCTGTTAGTTGTATTGGGCCCTGCTAAATTGATACTGGTACATATGTACACTCTATTGAATATGTGCACATTCAAGCAGGTGGATGCTGTTCATGTACATACACATGTAGCAATGAATAGAAGCTTCAGAGTCTTCATATAGTAATAGCACTCGTGATTCTACTAGACATCGTAGAAGGAGGGGGATTCAACTAGAACAGTTGTCCTAATGAACCTAGCTTCTTGTACCCAAAATAGCTGCAGCCATCAAGCCATCAACTTATGAACTTCTGTTACATGATGACACTTCCAAAGCCTCGTTTAGACGTGACAAGTTTCAACTCCTCAAATCAAGCACCTAAGGATAGAATGACATGATCGTACATGAAGTATGCATTGAAAATATGAATAGAGCAAGACCAGAGTATTTAGTCCGATATGTTACCAAAGTCATTAAAGTTTTTGGTATATACCAGATGGCTCTATTGAGTTGACATTCCTGCTAGAGCTTGCATCAAGTCAAAATCATGTAGGGGAAGTGACAGTTGAGATTTCATTTCTGTTTCATTTTCTTTATTATTGGTATCATGTGGGATGCCAAATAAGTGAAATTAGTGAAATGACTAAGCACTATTGCACCATAACACTCGCCCTACAATATGCTTAGGGGCTTTTGTATTGCTCTGTTTCATTATTCATTTAGGGAAACTACATGTACTGGGGGGTGTTTCACAAAGATCCTAAGTTGGACTTAAAATTTATGGAAAGCCGTTAGCATCTATGAAAATATTTTGTAAAAGTTATTTTAAAAGGCATAAAATGTTGATTCAAATCATTCATATTTTCTATTATCAAGGAGATTTCATGTTCTTGATGTGGAATTTATAAAAAGTCTAAAATACTTTAATTTTCGCTTTTGAATACATTTTATTTTAAAGCTACAAATGGCTTTCCATAATTTTAAAGTCCAACTTAGAGTTAAGTTCGACTTAGGATCTTTGTGAAACACCCCCCTGTACATGTAATATAATGTCATATTTAGTGGCATAAAAAAAGAAGAAGATGATTGAATACATGTACAATATGCTTCTGGTTTTTGTAGTGTTCTGTTTCATTATTAAATCATTTAGGCCAAGTAAATGTACATGTAAAATAAAGTCATATTTTGTGGTTTTAAAAAAAAAGAGTGGTTTATCGCTTCAAGTGTGAACGATGTGTAACAATAGTGAAGAGATGAGAGAGAGAAACATGGGCTGTTTGCACGTGATGAGATATGAATCTTAATGTTTGACTGAGAATGTTGGATGAGAATGTGACTCGGGTGTTTTCTGTGAAAAGGGATCTTCTTCATGTGACTATGAATCACTAGATTGATATCAGACAGAGCTTGAATCTCACATGACAAATTGATTTCCTGAGTATGATGGGTAAGCTAGGAGGGGGATTGTACATGTAGATACCTGTGGGTGAAGGAGTGGTCTGGGAGGGCGTAGTTTGGGACAATGATGGGTGTAGAATTGAATCATAGATAAATTGATTTCCTGAGTTGGTTGGATGAGGAGGGGGATTGTAGATGGATGGAGGGGGTGGTCTGGGAGGGCGTAGTTTGGGCGATGATGGGTGTACATATTTGTTGTAGAATGGAATCACAGACAAATTATTTCCCAGGTTGGGTTGGAAGGGAAAGGGGGTTTGTAGGGGGAGGGGATGGATTAGTAGGGGAGGATAGGGGTGTAGAATAGGCCATTTTTGTAATGTAATCAAATTTAATGCACAAATCTTTGTTTACATGTAAGTGCCTTGTTACAAATCATTTCAATCATCTGTTACAGATAATTGTATTGCAAAAGTCAAAATGTAAATTGCATATACATATACATGTTAAGTGTTGTTAGGTAGGACAAGCCATAATGTTTGTCCTACCTAGCAAAAATTAATGTACGTAATATGCATTCTGACTATTGAAATACAATTATTTGTAACAGGTGAATGAAATAATTTGTTCAAGGCACTTCACTTTAAAGTAGCTCTTGACATTTTTTTTCCTTTTCTTTCTAAATTATACCTTGGCCTTCCCCTCTGTGTCTGTTTAATGTATGTCCACACTGAGTCAATCCTTACTCCTTAGAAATATCTTTGCACCGGAAGAGAGTTTTAATATCCTGGGTATGAGTGGCATCATAGGTGCTTCTTTATTTATTCATAATTTGTTGACATTTGTTGACATTTAGGTCTACCCATGTTGTTGCTTTGATAGATGGAAGGGGGAAGTAAAGATTTAGGAGAATTCAAATCATGTGGATGCACACTCTATTGTATTGCATGTGGGACTATGGAGCAGAAGAACACAGGAGATTGCATGTTTAGAGCTATCCAGGATCCTCAGGATATTTACCCTCTCCTGTAAAATTGAAGAAAAATAATGACAGAAAGGGCTTATATTGATATTATCATAAGGATGGAATATAAACAAAAGCAATGAATCCCCTATGGTCCTGGGGTAACCCTTCTTCCTGAATGAGTTATAGGAGGAAGATCCCCTGTTAAGACTCATAAATGTCACCTTTCCTGCTGTATCTGGCTCTTTGACCTTCCTGCCCCTACCATGGGGAAATCCCCTAGGTAGTATATCTCAGAAGATAAACAAAGGACAATATTGAATGTGTGTACAATGTAGCTGTACAGGACTTAAACAGGACTGTTAGATTTTCCTGGTATTTATTCCTAACTTGTCAGAAATTTATAATGTCATTTTTCAGCCCTTCTTGTCTTTCCATTAATAGACAACATACAATGTACTACATTACAGTGCACATGCACACCCTCATAGACATTCTAAGAAAATTCAACGCAAAACAATATTCGTACATTTGATTTTCAAACCATTCGTCAACCGACCCCAAAAGGTACCGATATTTTTTATTCTAGATTCATTTTAGCCGGTGTCATGCGATTCATTGCTAATTTTTCACATGTGGATCTGAATATGAAATTTCATTGATACTTCATCCAAGTCAGGGCAAATATTTGTATGCATCAGGCTAGAATTTAGAAATGCTGCTATCATGAAATCATAAGAAAGGAACTTGAATGTATAAAAGCCTACTTTGTCATTTGTTACATGTATCTTTAAAAAAAAATAGTCATGATGTTCATTGCAAAGCCCATCCCTCTTATTAATGCAAATAAATGTTTGTTGGTATGGTTAACTCCAAGCAATTTACAGTCAGTCGGTCAGCAGGTGAATTACCTGTAGTTCACTATGACTCAACAGTGGATAGTGGATACATGTCATTGTTTACAAAGTGATGCTGAGCTGACCTTTCTCCTCACAGACAATGCCTATCATTACAGACAATGGTGGCAGAAATGACACTTCTTAGAAGCCATTGATCACACCTCCCTATCACTGGGGGGCTTACACCATAGAGATTAGTACAGTAGCTGACATCATCATCAAGAAAATAGACAATCATATTAAATCCTCTGTCCTGAAAAACCTGCCAATATGTTTTGATCAAGCATACAGTACCAGTGATGTCGACCAATACATTTGCTTTGCTTGGTATGTTTATTTGTATGTTCTTCGTCATTACGCACAGCGAGTTGAAGGTGACGAGGGATGTCTGTGGATATATACTGTACATGTACATGTACATGTGAATGTACACATGTACACTGTCTTGACTGCACCATGACCCAATCTTACTACATGTAAGTACTCATTTGCCATGTAACATGTATAGACGTCTAGACATACATGCAATATACATGTACATTGTACATGCATGTACATGTACATGTATGCGAAGGCTGAAACCTTATTGTAAATGTAACCTCAGTTTCTGTGATAGTTTGTGGTAACGGATTTGCTTAATTTTGTTTTTATGATTGCAGCATCGGAATGAAAGGGCATGAATTCTATGCAACAGTTTTACATGAAATATATTTTTAGCTTTCCCTCTTATACATTATACATGTACATCAGCCTATACAGTGCACTGACCACAGCCTAAACATGTTTATGTAATATTAATAAGCACTACATGTATTTGTACATGTAGGGCTGAATACAATGCAAATGTGTCAAGCTTAGTGCTTGCAACTGGAGAGAATATTGACATTGATTTTAACCATCCATGTACATGTATGTACGTGCAGCTCTGTGGAATAACTCTTTGATAGGCCTGCATTCATGACTCATCCTACCGTGTTCACAGCAAATCCTAGGCAGCGACTCAACTCGAGGTCACAGGCTCACAGCTGATATTGCAAAGAGGAGCCATTCAGTCTTAATCGGTACAGGATTTGACGGGATATTGCAGGAAGACTCCATGATTAATACAGCAATAATTACCTAATACACTAATTAATTAGTGCTCTGACTATTTAGCTCGTTTGGATTACCTTTGAATCTTGATCAGGTACATGTATTGACCTTTATATCTTTTATGATGAATGGCTACGCTACAGGTTTAACCAAGGGGTTTATTGCCGTTTGTTCTACAACCACTACTAATATGGTCTAATAATCAGTTTATGATTACTATTATTTATGATTGAATGATTATTAGACCAAATGGATAGTAGACAAAATGGGCATTAGACAAACTGGGAAGTAGACCGACTGGAAATTAGACTAAATGGGTACATGTAGTAGACTTATTGGATATTAGACCAAATGGATATTAGCCTAAATGGTCATTGGACATTGATTGATTTATTCCATTTCATATCAATTGTTTGCACAATGAAGAACATAGTTGACAAAGTAAGTTCAAAATAATGAAATGAAACAGGAACCTACTGGAAAGCATAGCTTGTTTTTTGTAGGTTCCCAAGAACATTAAACGGAAGAGCCATGAAATTGACTGATTTATTTACAAAACCAATGTTTTCATAATTTTAATTATTTTCATGCATTCATTGCTCTTATTTTTGTTAGATATTTTATAACTGAAAATAAATTGAAAATTCTTTCTTTAATTTTCATACTTTGTAATTGTAATTTCAATTGATTTTCTCAGACCTTTCTAAATTTCCCAAAAGCCTAAATCAGGGGCTCAACACTAACTTTGTTTTGGAGGGGTCCGGATTTAGAATTTTAGAGTCTGTATACATCAGCTCAATGTAAAAAAAAAAAATGAAAAATGAAAAAATGATATTTTGAGCATCCAAATATTTTGGATGCCTGTTATTGTTAAGACCTGCCTGTATCATAAGCAGTTTGATTTTAAAGCCCCTGTGTTGGGAGCCCCAAATTCGCCAAAAATTTGATTGCAAAATTTCACTTAAATTGTATCATAATGACATGTGAAAGGGGATGTCATTTACGACACACTTCTGCAAAGATTTCCCGCCAAAAATGTGTTTGAATACAAATATTGATAAAAGAATACATAATTTGGGTTTTCTGTTGTACACAGAAAAAACTAAATTGTATTCTTTCATCAATATTTGACTTCAAACACATTTGTTTTGAAAACCCTTGCAGAAATGTGCCTTAAATGACATCCTCTTTCACATTATGATACAATTTAAGTGAAATTTTTCCATCAAATTTGTGGGGCTCCCAACACTTTAAGAGGGGCTTTAATCTGCATTTGAAATTTTGAAGCATACAATTGGGATAGATTTCTAAGATAGTCTCACAAATCGATGTCAACCAAATAGAGACTGTTTTTATTGCTTTCCATCGCTTTTTGTTCACAATTCTGTATTGTCTGTTTCTCTTTCATCCAATGTGAGAAGAAGGTTTCATTGTAAGGAATCTGTTAGGAATCTATCCCGCAGCTAGCTAGATAAACAAATATACAGGAACGAGGTGTGTTTTTCTATAAAATTTGTGATGACGCATTTACATGTTCACCGGAAACTAATATTCATGGTGTCAACAGGATGGCTTATGAGATGTTTTGACATTGTATTTGTTGAGATTATTTCATAATGATTTTAAAAAACTTTATTAATAATCGGGGCAGCGCCAGGAGCGTCACAACGTGACGGACATGAGCGCTATATAAGAAGCCACCATTATTATTATTATTATTATATATTTGGATCAGAACATCCCCATTGATCAGTTTCAAACTAATACAAAGTTTTAATTAATAATTTATTCTTATTAAGCGCTTTTACAGAATACTGATCAGAGCTCTGATACAAATACAAATAAAAATATTGGTTTCAATTCAGTAGAGAAAAGCCTCTGTGATTTGCTGAGGTGCTAACTCATAGATGTAGTTACAGTTAATTAACACCTAAATTATTCATACCCCTTGTAAATTTGATTTTTTTTTTTTTTTTTTTTTTTAATAACTCAAGAATGGAAGGTGAACTGGTTGAATTGGGACCTTTCTTGAATACTTATAGATGTACATGTAAGCTTTGAAATGTGACATAAATTGAAACGATTCAAAGAAGAATCAAAGAAGAAGAAGAAGAAGAATAACTTCAAGTAGTAGACTCTATTAGATAATATTTAGCACAAGTTTAGCACTGTCCGAAGACGAGGGTTGTGTAATGAGAGAAAATCTGACCGTCTGACCGTTAAAGAGATCTTTTGTATGGAGCTCTGACGTGTCTTATGACTGGATAATGATTCTTATCCCTGATTTGATGAATACAAAGAGAGAATCAGAAGGAGAAAGAGAGCTCCCCATTCCCAATCATCCAGTGACCTTTTCTGCACCTTATTCTTTTCTTTGTAATCAGACTACTGGTATCTCCTGTTACGACAATCATTTGAGGTACTGTACATGTGTATAGTCAGGCAGCAACCAAGTGAAAGGGAGATGTTCTGAGACAAATTTTCATAACCAGACTCTGGCTTGTGCTATCTTTTCCTCCTCTTCTTCTTCTTCTTCTTTGTTTTCGTCATTGTCGTCTTCTTCTTCTCCTTCTTCTTCCCCTTCCCCTTCCCATTCTCCTTCTCCTTCTCCTCCTTCTTCTTCTCCTCCTTCTTCTTCTTCTCCATCGTTCTTGTTCTTCTTTGTCTTGTTCTTGTTCTTCTCCTTTTTCTTCTTCTTTTTCTTCTTCTTTTTCTTCTTCTTTTTCTTCTTTTTCTTCTTTTTCTTCTTCTTCTTCTTCTTCTTCTTCTTCTTCTTCTTCTTCTTCTTCTTCTCCTCTTTCCCCTTCACCTTCTCCTTCTCCTTCTTTTCCTTCTTCTCCTTCTCCTTCTCCTTCTTCTTCTTCTTCTTTTCCTTCTCCTTCTCCTTCTCCTTCTTCTTCTCCTTCTTCTTCTCCATCTTCTTCTCCGGCGTTCTTCTTTATCTTGTTCTTCTCCGTAGTTCTTCTTTATCTTGTTCTTCTCATTTTTCTTGTTCATCTTCTCCTTCGTCTTCTTTGGCATCCTCTTTGTCTTCTTCTCCTTCTCCTTTTCCTTCTCCTTCTTTTTCAGGGAAAAGGGGGGGGGGGTTGTCATCATATGAGCTAGACAATTGTTTATGTTGACATTTTTTTGTCAACAGTGAATTGCACAAAACGTTGATAATCAATATACATGTACATGTATAATTGTATATTCATATTGATTAGACCCTCACAAGTTTTGATTCCTTTAAATTTGTTCTTTGATTGACAGTAAAGTGCAAGGTGATAATGCTTTTCAATACATTGGAATACCTGTTGCCTTACTGATAAGCAGTCCAACTAAAGGATAACACGTTTCTAAAACTTATATGAAAGCTGTTTATATTCCTCAGAATGGACATAGAAGAGATTAATTTAGGGAGGGATTTTAGGATTAGGGAAATCCCCTGAGATTATATTTTGTCCTGTAGAATCCATTGAAAAAAAAGTCTGGATTTGTGATTGCAATGATTTTGAAAACAAGGTGAATACAAGTTTGAGCTATAACATGGTTTGATCCTTGCCTAAACAATGTGATTATTGAACTGGATATGATCTCTCTAAAGGCGATACGACATCAACATTAATCTAAGTCATTGAATTGACCTTGTTGAGAAGGTAGAAACTATTATTTTCTTTTGTTCATCTTCGTCTTTACATCGACATGTAAATATATCTGTTGTATTATTAGCAAGGCCATCTATTGGCATTGTACGGTTGTCTTTTGGCCCTATCAAGAAAGTATTTAGCAACAATGCAGTCATCCTTGCTGTAAATTGGATTGTATTATTAACGTGTTTTAGGGAAAGCATTTGTTTGTTTGGGATGTCATTGGTGCTGCAAGGCGTTCTCATGCCATGTTGACACTAATGGGACGAAATTGTGTAATTGATATAGATTGCGTTTTTCATATCCGGGCATTTTGTGTGAGCCATACATCATACATAGAACTGCAGATCACTATAAAACGACAACACTTTGTGTTATGAAACTTTCACAGACTTCTCTGACGGCTGTTTTTTATCTTGAATTGTAAGAATTCAATATTATCTAATCAGTTGTATAATTTAATATATCATGACACAAAGTTTTCGTAAATCTCAACTGCTCATGAAATTGACTAAGGTTTTATGCTCATGAACATTCTTATTAACAGTAGTTGCATGACCAAGTGCATTTTGTCCATATAAAGCTATTCCTTACAACTTTGGGTCAAAGGTCACCATCACATGCGATTTCATAACTAAACTACGGTATTCATACCCCTTGTAGATTTGATGTTTATTGTGTTTTTCATAACTCAAGAATGAAAGGTAGACCGGTCCAATAGGGCCTTTATTGAATACCTTTAGATGTAAGCTTTAATATGTCACATTCTCAAGAAACATATATAGTGACAAATCAATTTTTCACATCCTTTAACAAATTACAAAACTTGGTAAGGGTATGAATATCTGTATGAAGTTCTAGTATCTCTTTAGAGTAGTGGTATTTAGTTTGAGTATCAAAATCACATGCCAAATAATGATACTAAAAATATCTATTTTGTAGGGATGTGAGGTTTGTTACAACTTTAGGGTTCCCATTCAATAGAATATCATAGAGTATCCTGTTGAAATCAGGAAAAAAAAAAATTGTCATTGAGGCTTGCGTATATCCTCAGGAAAACCTCAGGAAAAAAAAAATTGTCATTGAGGCTTGCATATATCCTCAGGAAAACCTCCAACTATTTCTACAACTTCCACTTTTCCTGGCAAATGGTAATAAATTCATCAACTTTCCTTTGTACATGTAGACTGTGATTTGGAAGGAATCCCACCTCCTCAGAAACTGTTTATCATCAATCATATTTTCTGCTGGTAATGGGAAGTTGGTTCAGTGTTTGTTATCTGCAGATCAAGTTTTTCTCATTTTTTCTCAGTATTTCCTGAATATATCGTCATGTATCATGATTCAACTTTGTTCTATTTTGTATGGTATATTTGTCCTTAAAGAGAAGGTTGAGTTCTGGGAAGAGGTGAAAAATAATTTGTGAGCGTTATCATTGTTATTATGCAAGTGTGGAAGAACATCAGATAAAAAATGTTCCCTGAAAAGCATGGCTCTTCAAATGCCTTAATATTTTAAATATGGCATGCAACAGCATAAAAATCGGGACGGATTTTTATACCACATGTTTGTGTAGTCCCATATACGTCTTTCTGTGTACAGTGCTTGTAACTTTACCAAGACTGGGCCAAATTTCTTATCATTTTGATGATTCCAAAACCTTGCAGTACACACCAATACTTATATGCTAGATGATCAACCTTTTCTGATCGATTCCACACCGTTTCTTTCACAATGCAATCGCATGACCAGAACTCAACTTTATCTTTAACTCCTACTCATTGGTTTTGTATTGTTAGTATATATTCATATATCTGGAAGTATACTATACCTCTTATTTGAAGGCATGGTTTTTAGAGGTTAAAAGGATTTCAAAGGATATAAAAATGCCTTCAAAGGCAAATCGGTTGGTGATTCATGATCACCGTCTTTTACAGGAACTACAAACAAAAGAAAGAAAAGCATCTGGAGCCAAATTTGACAGTTATTGTCGGCATTAATTTTATGACATGTTGAAAAAGTTTTTTTTTTTTTCCTTTGTAAGCATTCACTGGTTTAACCTGCTGTACACTAAGGCAAAGTCTGAGGTGACTTGGGTTTGGGGAGACCTATAGAAAACGTGGATATCATATTAGGTTAAAATATATTTTATTGCATGAATTCATGTCAGGAAACAGTAAAATTTATTCACTATCAGTATCAGTTGGTGAGAAAGGCCAGTGTCATACTACACTGTATATATTAAAGCCAATGTACACATCCGACCCAAACACCATTCTGCATGCTTTAGCACGGAAGCCAGGAGAGTCACGTGAGCAAAAACCAGAAACGTACCCAAATTTCAGGGCGGGCATTTACACTGCAAAATTCTGTGAAATTTCGGGAGGCATTTAAAAAAACACACTCCAGAGATGGAGTTTTTATTTCAAGTTTTCGCCGTGTTTGCCAGTAGTTGCTCTGGCGAAACACCGGAATCTGAGAAAAATCAATGATTTTTAGTTGCAGTGTAAATGCACCTAATGTTTTTCCCCAATGTATCATGGTTTCAGAGAAAGAAAGGGGATTTCCTTCATGATATCAGAATGGAATATGTTTTCACAATGTGTGCATTTTATAGGCTACCAGCATATTTGTATTTGTCATTTGAACAGGATTCATCATACTCCTTGAAAATAATAAGAATCGGAGGTGGACGGTGATGAGGATTTAGTCAATATAGGCCTACACTCCCTATTCGTACAATACGCGACCTCTCAAGTGGGTTTATCACAGACAATATTATGGGTTTTTGAACTGCTATAGAATCTTAGGGCTATAGAAGGTTTGAAAATTAAATAGATTTATTTGGTTGCTTCCTCCTTAAGATGGCTTTCCTGCAGATGATGTGAATTATGAATATCAGAAAATAAACTTACATTTTGTACTCATTGATGTTCTCTGTTATTCTTTTCAGAATCTCCATTGGAAATTACTAGACGTTCACAAGCAACTATCACTATGGGATATGGCACACAGCTTCTTTCAACTGGTGTTTTATGTTAGTGTGGAAACTAGTAATTCTTTACAACATTGAATTGGGAAACCAAAAACGTAAGTTTTTAAAATCCATTATATTTGTTTTGCCATTGCCGCCACCAATGTGCATGCGGCATTATTCTATGCAACTCATATTTTCAACCTTATGTTTGTTGTCACAGTTATTTATTCAACTGATGGATAAGTTTTGATTCCCATACGTGTCTTCATTCCTATCTATTTTGCTGATTATTCATTTTGTTTTTCTTCACTTTGTCAATTTCATTTTTTTTTGTAGATTATTTAATCTTTTTTTTGCAATTATTCACACTTGTGTCTTATTATCATTATTTTTTTATTTTATTTTATTTTTTTCTGTGACACTGATACAAACTAGTGAAGTACAGAACTATTTGCTTAACCATGTCCATGCTTAAACTGACTGATCTTGGCAAAAATGCTTATTTTTCTCTCGGTTATTAATTACTTGTGACCAATTTTCTTACACTTTGATTTAAATAATTTAATGTTCTTTTATGATTCTAATCAATGACACTGTCTCTTTGACTGGACAATCAGAATCTACCTTTCACACTGCTGGGTGAAGATTTCATAATTGTTTTAAAGTGGTTTGTTCCTTTTGCTCCTTATTTGCATGTCATACCGGTACATTGTGGCTGCAAAGGAAAGTTAGAGTTATTATAGGCTCAGAAATTTGTAAGTTGGACCAAAAGCCCTAAATCTGCAGGTCATATCTGTTTCTTTTTTATCAGTATACATTTTGTAGAGTATTATAATCATGTACATGTAAACATACTGTATTTACATGTACCTCAGTTGCTAGTCAGTGTTTCAATGACAACGTTTTAATACTGTCTTCGCTACAATAACAAACGAATGAAGTACAAAACTATTTGCTTAAATCCACTGATCTGGGCAACAAAGGTTGTTTTTTCTCTCTGTTGTTATCAAAGTGCCAATTTAATGGGCTGCTGAATGGTATTTAACTTTAAACTTCCTCTTTCTATTCAATAGCATTCTTTGCATGTTACCCTGTTCAAAAGTAACATTTCCCCTGTTATTTGTGATTTTAAAGATTGTACACCTGTAGCATTATACTTACTCGTAAGGATGCAACCTCATCAAGGTTCACATTAAAATTCTCAATTTCTCATACAACTATGTATGGACAGGTAGGAAAACACACGGAACAAACACAGAGAGAGAGAGAGAATGAAAGAGAGAAAGAGTGAGAGAGAAAGAGAAAGAGAGAGAAAGCGAGAGAGAAAGAGAGAGAAAAACAGAGAGAGAGAGAGAGAGAGAGAGAGAGAAACAGAGTGCTAAAGGAGAGATGACAGGGGGGTAATGGAGCAAGAAATTGTTACAATGCTCAGACACACCTTCATTGCATAGAGACCTGTGATAATGATAATGGATTTCAGCTAGTGCCAGTACATGTAGGTATAATATCATTCGCATGGCATGTAATATGTTAATGTTGTTGACAATGTGTACATACTTGTTATGCATTTCTAAGCCAATGTCACAGCCATTACTGTCATGTAGTTTGTGACACTGAACACACCACTGATGCATGAAGCGTGCAGGCACATACCCTTGACCTTGTCGGTCATAGTGCATGACATAGTGTCTGAACGGTGAGACTATTACGACAGCACAGTCTACTGCGCTCCATAGGCCTTGTACAATCTAGTTGCTTTTTATTAGACACATACCCTGCCAGAGTTAGGCTCAGCTCAAGACTTTATGGAAATGTATGAATTGTCTAATTAGACCCCGTTCTCACTCACTTTGAAAGTGGTCTTAGTTAGACCGCTCCAGAGGAACGGGTCTTGAGGAACAGTTTGCGAGTCAAAGTGGTCTTGTTGCTATGGCAGCTCAGGTCAGCTGGTAAATTTTTTCGCGCGCGGAATACTAAGCGTATGTACCGTACTACATGTTTCATGCGGAACGTCTTTAGCTCACTTCCGTTCAAAGTACGCTTCCGTTCACACTCGCACGTTAGAGCGCTCCAAACCGCTCTTAATAAGACCCGTTCCTCAAGACCACCTCCGAGGTGGTCTTCTGGAGCGGTCCAGAAGTCCACTTCCTGGACCACTTTGACCGTTCTCACTCACCTTAGAACCGCTCCTGAGGAATGGGTCTTAGTTAGACCGCTCCAACGAAGTGAATGAGAACGGGGTCTTAGAGTCTGTCCCGGCAGACTACATGCTTGGTAACCAGGCTAAGCCTGTCGATATTTACACCCTACCTATTTTGCGTTTTTGTGAATTTTCACCCCGCAGTGTGCTCGAGTTGTAAGCCTCTTTTCTGTCTCGTGTTTTATTTGTTGAGTTGAAAGTTCAAGACGAGCACGCTGTTTTGTATTTTCACAGTAGCAACTTCTCTCTTTTCATTCTTTCCTTGAGAGGATTGAAATGTTTTCTCTTTACCCGTCTGAGTGTCTGGTGGGTTTTCTAAATCTGTTTAGAGTGGACTAGTCTTTTTACAGGCTGTGTGAGGATTTGTATGTTGTTTCTTGGCAGGTCAGGTCAAACTGTACAAGGAATTGTAAATGCTTTTGTTGAAAGGTCAATTCAAGCTTTAGAAAATAATTCTGAAACCTGTTACATAAAATGTAAATTCAGGAATACCATCAGATGCCCAAAACTTCCCAAATTAAGTTTAAGTTAGAAGTCAAGTAGAAGGTCCAATTTATGAAAGGTGAGAAGAAAATATATATCAGTATTACAATGTGATATATGCACTCACTGTATAAGAATGGAATACATACTTTGTACATGTACAGTATATATATATATATATACCGGTATATATGAGTCATTCCATGGCATATATTAGTATTATTGATGGAATACCTACATGTACATGAACACATTCAAAGTACATTGTATGTTGTTGACAAATGTTACACATTGTTTGTCTTTCAAGAATTGATTGATTGATTGAGTACTACTGTGACCCTGTTTTATACTTGAGTTGATCACAAAGCAATTTATTTGCACCTTTTGTTATCCCATTTCATAGTGTGGTCCAACGTTCCAGTAATGTATAGAATCATGTACATGAATATCTGCACTGAGATTTGTGTTGTCAGCAGAAAAAAAACACATTTTGTATATATGTATTTTGCATATGGTGGAGTAGAAAGCAATGATACTTGGTAGATGGTATTAAAAGGAACCAGGAAGTAAAGAAAACCTAGAGAGAGATAGAGAGAGAGACGGATGAAAGAAATGAATTGTGTGAATGTGTAAAACACAGGAGGGTGTGGATTTGTTGACAAATATGAGAAAGTGCATTGACCGATGAGGGTGTGGTATGAAGCCACCCAAATACATGTAAGGAACTCATTTAGACATTACCTCATCTAGTAAACACTTTCTCCTGCACTGACAGACCTAAGAAATAATTTACTTGGGTATCAGCCTTAGTATCAGGGCTCCACACTTTTTTTTTCAGTTTCAAAAGGGATGTGGATTTAGATTTTTTGGGATTGCATCCACAAGGCCTTTGTTTTAAATATTCATTTTTGTAATGTCTGGAGCTAGAATCTAAGACCCATGTATCAAGCCCTGTCTGCATGCAGGCCTACCGTAAATCTACCCGTATAAGGCGCACCTTTTTTCCCTCGGAAAAAATCGAAAGTCAGGGTTGCGCCTAATACACAGGTACAGGATATTTTGAGCCCTCAAAATGCTACTTTTTAGTGGTTTTCAAAAATCTCTGTGTCTCAATATGAATGACATAATGCAAATAAATAATAGGATCTACTATTTGAAGTTAAACTACGTTCCTAATTTGAATTTTGAAGGGAAGAGAGTTTTTTTTTTTTTTCAGTCTCGGTAAATTATGCCCCTTCACAAAGCACTTTGCCGGCCGAAGCTCTCCCATGTCTTCAGCTCGAAATCTAGCCTGTCCAACTTTCTGTTTGGACTCGGGAGGAAAATTTCTCTGTCATCTTTAGTTTTAAAAACAACATTGTTACTATTATTTGTAATAAGTTCACAAGCACTTCAACTGCGCCTCGTAATATAATGAAAGTATTTCTGAACGCTGAAATAAGACGTGATCTGATCTGGTTTTCTAATGTACTATGGTGACTGCAAAAAAGCATAAAAAAGCCCCAAAAGACCCCCAGAAGACCCCCCAAAAAAAAAAAAAAAAAAAAATGTATTATTATTAATATATATATTTTTTTTAATCTAAAAAAATAGGGGTGCGCCTCATACACAGGTGCGCCTTATACACAGAGATTTACGGTATGCTACAGAGCTTTGGAATACCTCTCGGCCAAATTGAAGAAAGAAAAGGGGGGAGAAGAAGAAGGAAAGAAAAATCATGAGCTGATGCCTTCTTTGTTTGTGGATTGTCACAAAAGCCTGATGAATATAATTTTTTGAAGTTGTGGCTCCCCCGATCCCCACCATAGAATTCTGGTTCTGCCACTGACTGACATTGTGCTAGTAATATGAGATTGAGAATATACAGGCACCTCAAGTCATGTCTGTCTGGCAATTCGGACAAACTCCATTCACTTTCACTCTTTCAAAAGCCTTTCAACACCTATCAAGATCACAATAAATAGAGCATTTGAATACATTGTGTTTTGGGTGGAGAGCTTTGCTGTGAGTGTGAGTGGTGAGTTGAATTACATGCATATGTATAGGTGTACAATTTATTGCTTGAATGTAATACATGGAGCAGGGATTTTGGGAATGATTAATTCTTGTCAAGGTAAGAATTAATTTGGATGGCTAACAGTTGCAATGACTGCTCACAAAGTGTAGTGAAATTTGCTGGAAAACTCTCTTTGTGATGTTTACCGGTAAATGTACATGTAGTCATATGAAATGAAAAGATTTATTAGATGAGCAGAAAATTCACTTTCCTTAAAACCGTTATGGATGTTTTGGTAATAATTTTGTTATTTGTAGCTACTCTACATCTATCCTTTTCTTCTACATCTATCCTTTTCTTCTACTCTCGTAAAAAAAAACTTGAAACAATCCGAGATGCAGTTATATGTTAATGTCTTCTAAGGAGATGAATATTAAACTACTGTTAGAAACAAAAATTTCAAAAATTACAACAACAATCCAATACATAACCCAAAAGTCACATAGATTTTGATCTGTCTTAAAAGATATTAACAGGATCTCAAGATACACATGTACATGTAATCAGGTTAAACCAGGGAGATGATAGAACCCTGGTTAAACATACAGGAATACACCTGATGATTGTATATATCAACGTGCAGTCTGGTACAAAGACTAGTCTCCTCAAGAGAGTTCAGACAGTCAGTGTTTATGAACCATGTAGCATTGCAGCCAGGCATTGAACCAGAGACGAAAGCAGGCAGTCGGCGGCGAGAGAAAGCAAGCGAGTGCGGAGAGAACAGTGCGGAGAGAACAGCGCACACGCAGGGCAGGGGCATTGAGGTGCGTTTATATCATCAGCCTTTGGGATTACCCTAGCATTTATCTCACCATAGCAGAGCTAGAGAGAGAGAGTTTATGTATGCATAGCAGACGGCTTATGTCATTGCGGGCTGGCCGCACACTCTATTCAATGGAATGTATATCTAATGGAATGTTTAACCTTGTTATATTCCTTGGATTCAATTACCGTGTTTGACTCCTGATATAGCTGCAAACCCTTTGACGTGATTGGAAATTTATATTAGCATGGGGTTCCTGGAGAAATGTCTTTGTTTGAGCTAGGAGCTTTGGAATATCCTCTTGAATTGAATTAGCAGACTATTGGATTAACGTCATACAGGTAAGGAGTGGAGAATGGTGTTATCTCTGACAAGGCCAGGGTTGTTTAATACTGCCCTGATATCATTATAATCACATGTACGTCACACGTCGTCTGGTATACAACTATGGCAGTTTTGTTTTACAAGTGCGCATTGAGCATTTGTTTTGAAGTGGATCTGGCGCCTTACAAATCTCATAGATTATTGTTATTGTTATTATTTTTATTATTATTATTATTATTATTATTATTATTATTATTATTATTATTATTATTATTATTATTATTATTATTATTATTATTATTATTATTATTATTATTATTATTATTATTATTAAAACAACTTTTCTTATATTTCTCTTCTGCTCTCTTGAATTGGACCTTCTCTGGAGTTCTCAGTATCAAGTAGTTAACAAACTTTGCTCTTATATCATTATATTTTGGCATTTACAGTGATATATTCTGAATACAAATAGATGACATAACAAAATAATGAAATGGCTAGTTTTGTTTTTCCATGTTTTTGTTTTGTATAATAATGTGGCTACACTGACGCAAAATTTTCAACGGGACTGCACATTGTAAATAAGCTGCTGTAAGTGTTGTCATCTATTATTAATCAAGAACAAAGACCTATCTTAATTTAAACAACAGCAAAAAAAAACACAAAACAAGAATAACATAATAATGAAATTAAGTAATATAAACAGATATTACTAGTGTATTTTCTAATTTCAACATGGATTTTTTAAAAAAATTTTTGTTTCCTTAATGAGTATCATGCATGCTGCATTGAAATAAGGGTAAGGCTCTACAGCAATACTTCTGGAAAACTGCCTGTGTGAAAATAAGTTACATGTATATCATAAAACCAGAAGCTTCTTCGACTTGAAAATAACATAAATTTTTAATGACAGTAATATTCACAGCAAGACTCTTTGCAGTGTGTCGGTTATGATTCAGTCATGTTGCCACATGAGACTTTTCATGAATCTTTCAGGAAGGCGAGCAATCGCGAAATTTGTAAACATTTCATGTACACGAAAGTAACTGTTTTTGCGGTGATTTATTCTTTTGAAGACAATTCCCAATTAAAATCCATTTGTGCTTGTGTGTCTAGGCGTGAACCGTAAATGCAAGTCCATAATCAATGGCTGTGGTGTATTGATGAGGCAGGGAAGGGGATTCATTTTATCAGTCCAATTATGGGATAATCCCCTTAATCCCCTTTCTATCAAGGTGAATTAGCCAGCTCTAGCTCTCCACTGAACTGTAGTACCACATGGGTGTTTGAATGTGTAAAAAGGCTCTCTCTTGTACATACATGTACATACGGTAGTAATTGCCTATTACATGTATGTGCATGTTATATGCGCTGGTAGATGGGGGGGGGGGTGGCCACAACAAGCCCTTGCCCCCTCCTTTTAAAACGTAAGGGGCATACCTTCAACACACAAGTGCAAAAAACGTCCCCATTTGGCGTGACAACCTTTTTCTTTTTTTGTTTTCTTATATTTTTTAGTTTTAGTTTTGGTTTTGTTTTTGCTTTGTTTTTGTGTTTTAATTTTTTTTTTTTTATATGTTGTATAACTTTTTAGCAACTGTTAGGGACATTGTTCCCCCTGGCTTCGGAAATCCTGGATTCATGTCTTGAGACTCGTTACTATGCACTTTGTACATTTGATTCAGTTGATTCAATGAATAATCTTTCTCTTAGACCCCGTTCTCACTCACTTTGAAAGTGGTCTTAGTTAGACCGCTCCAGAGGAACGGGTCTTGAGGAACGGTTTGCGAGGGTTCACACTCCGAGCAGTTTTTTATGGCTCAAACCGCTCCACGAGTCAAAGTGGTCTTGTTGCTATGGCAGCTCAAGTCAGCGGGTAATTTTTTTCGCGCGCGGAATACTAAGCGTATGTACCGTTCTACATGTTTCGCAACGTCACTGGACCACTTCCGTTCAAAGTACGCCTGCTCACACTCGCACGCTACAGCGCTCCAAACCGCTCTTCATAAGACCTGTTTCTCAAGACCACCTCCCGAGGTGGTCTTCTGAGCGGTCCAGAAGTCCACTTCCTGGACCACTTTGACCGTTCTCACTCACCTAAGAACCGCTCCTGAGGAACGGGTCTTAGTTAGACCGCTCCAACGAAGTGAATGAGAACGGGGTCTTACATGTACTGTATGTATACGTGTATACATTTATGACTGTAGGCTACACGCATTCACAGGGTTGGATGAGAAAAAGGCACATTTTGTTTTGGATTTATGAAAAGATGTTTTTGCTTCAGTTCAGTAGAGCAATAACAAATGAAATGGAATTTATAGACAACAAATGATGAGCACATATTTGTAGGCCTGCATATACTGTATATGCAACTTAAAGGTAAAGTTGAGTTGTGGTCATGCGATTGCATTGTGAAAGAAACGTTGTGGAATCGATCAGAAAAGGTTGATCATCTAGAATCTAAGTATTGGTGTGTACTGCAAGGTTCTGGAATCATCAAAATGATAAGAAATTTGGCCCAGTCTTGGTAAAGTTACAAGCACTGTACACAGAAAGATGTATATGGGACTACACAAACATGTGGCATAAAAATCCATCCCGATTTTTATGATGTTACATGCCACATTTAGAATATTATGGCATTTGAAGAGCCATGTTTTTCAGGGAACATTTTTTCTCTGATGTTCTTCCACACTTGCATAATAACGATGATAAGGCTCACAAATTATTTGTCACCTCTTCCCAGAACTCAACCTTCTCTTTAACCTGTGTGCTCAGTGTTCATGTACATGTATGTGGTAACATCCACAACATGCATTCCTTGGGTGTAAAAGGGGAGAAAGACATATATATGTAGTAGCAAAGACCAATAGTGTTGAAAAGAGCTTAGGAGAATTGAAATAGAGCTTAGGAGCATTGAAAGAGAGCTTTAGAGAATTTAAAAAGAGCTTTAAAAATAATGGGGAAAGGGGGAAAATCATGAGAATTGCATTGATGCACAGTGATTGATCCTATTTTTCTGCAGAACGTTAAGAGAGCTTATAAATGTGAATGAAATTATTTTTGCAACACTGCATTCCATGTATACATTATATGATTTGGCAATTGGCATCAATCTGCAGTTTATTTGAAATCCATAGGTTTTAATTTATACCATCAATATATGTTGAAAATGAATGGTTGTTGTGATTTAGACAGATATTAATGAATAAACAGACTGCGATAACGACTGAAAATGAGATCACATGTAATTATTTATTTAAGGAAACTATATCAGTTACCTTATGCAAGCAATTGTATCAGTTGCTGGTTATTTTCAGGAGTTATTTTTAACTCCTTTCCTATATTTTTAAGCTTGGTTTTGTCACCTTCATCTTCAATATGAACTACCAGTACATGTAGATTTCAGTGTGTATTACTGTTATATAACATAATTAAAGGGCAATCTATCCCTTGTAATAAGTTTATTTTATGAAAGCAGAAAAATAAGATAAACAGATGGCGTAGGTTTGACATATATCAGGGCAGTGAATGTTTGAAATATGAGATCACTATTAGTCTATGCGAATCTCAAATTGGCAATTTGGTCATTGGAGTGTAACATAGTCGCGGATAACTCTCTAGTTTGTCTTGTACAAAAATATTATTATTCCTGTTTTTCTCCAAAGTGCCTTCTCCTTTGGGGCACTACTCAAAATATATTATGTATAGCATAATAAAATTACAGGTCCTCTAAAGAGAAAAGACCCTCCTGAGTTATACATTTTTGAAAAATTGAAATTTTAGTAATTTTAATGTGTTGGACGAGAGTGAAAGTTGTCCACTACTACATGTTCATCACAGAGACATTACCAATTCAGCCGATTTGAGGATCCTATACCTTACAACTTTCTAAAATTCTTTATCATTATTTTTGTCCGATTTCATTCACCCTTTTACCAGTAAACTTCTCTGCTTCCTTTCAGAGTAGTTTGCTATCAAGTTTGGTTTTCCGTTCAGGAAACTATATCAGTAAGGACAGCTACTGTATCAGTTACTGGTTACTTCAAGGAGTCATTAGTAACTCCTTGGTTATTTTAAGCTTTTAGTCCGGTTTTGTCACCTTCCTCTACATTAGGAACTACCTGTACATGTAGATTTCAGCGTGTATTACATAACCTAATTAACACCAACACTCAATACAGGGTAACTGTTGACAGTTAGTTGACACAAGGGTGTATAAACGTATTGAGGAAACCAGTAGGCAGTACATTTCACTACAGGAAGGTGTACAAGTATGTTATGTAACATTGTACCACTGAGTATTAAATTATTAATTTAATTAACACTTGAAAACCTATTAATGTATTGTGTGTGACAGGTGTATGTGTGTGTTTTTTTTTTTTTTTTTTGGGGGTGTTTTTAATAGATAATAATGATAATAATAATAATGATGATGATGATGATGATGATGATGATGATGATGATGATGATGATGATGATGATGATGATGATGATGATGATGATGATGATGATGATGATGATGATGATGATGATGATGATGATGATGATGATGATGATATGATGATGATGATGATATGATGATGATGATGATGATGATGATGATGATGATGATGATGATGATGATGATAATGATGATGATGATGATGATGATGATGATGATGATGATGATATGATGATGATGATGATGATGATGATGATGATGATGATGATGATGATGATGATGATGATGATGATGATGATGATGATGATATGATGATGATGATGATGATGATGATGATGATGATGATGATGATGATGATAATGATGATGATGATGATGATGATGATGATGATGATGATGATGATATGATGATGATGATGATGATGATGATAATATTTACTAATAATAATGATAATAATAATAGAATAATAAAGAATACAATAAAAGCTACAGTATTGCTTGAAATAAAGTGGACACCCTATTAACACCAAGCCACACCAAGTCACACCAAATTCTATGGAATAATACATGCAGTCACGCGAGAGAGTATTACCATGGACCTACATGTATTAGTAGGTCCATGGTAATACTGTGTGTTTCAAAAAATTATTGTTAGATTGAAATATGAGTCACTTTTAGTCCATGTTATAATCTACATTGTACACAAGCAATGTTGAAGAATAATTGGATGTACTTCCCCCTTTACCAACCCTATACATGTATATGGTCATTCTAGCAAAGATGATTCTGCCACTCTGCACAGCATTATGTACATACATTAAAGATCTTTGCCTAGAAATGGGTGTGATGTTATGCGTTTTTTTTCCTTTTATGGCAATGGGAGTAATACAAGCCCTCGGTACACATGAGAATGAGCCAATAATATCTTGTTTGCTCTCGAATCTTTGCCCCTCAATCGTCGATTCATCAGAAGTAGGAAAACAAAGTCCAAGAGAGAGAGAGATGGGTGCTTCCATTTATGGCCATGCAATACTGTGTCAATTTAACCAGAGCAATGTCCAGTATTGACGAGTGGGTCGTTCCTGATTGCACTTTGAAAATCAGTTGTTAGGAGTGGAGTGGAGTGCCCATTTATGATTTGACGTGCCTCAACAGCCTACATGTACATGTATCTTGCCCTGTATGATAACAACTACAAGTCTCATAGAGTTCTGTATAGAGAGACAAGAAAAGTGGTCCTAATATGCATGTGGTCTTTATGTAAAAGATTCTTTTAGTACTGGTTTCGGTTTCATTGAGAAACAATTTTCAAGGGAAATGAAAAATGTGGTCTTTGTGGACAGGTGGTCTTTCTATACAGGTGGTCATTAAAGCAGGTTTGACTGTATGTAATGATAAAGAATATAATGTTTTTTGTTTTTTGTATGTAGAACCTAGGTCTACATTGTGGATGACTAGAGCTATATTCTTTGGGATATCATTACCATGGTTTTTGAAGGCTCTGCTACCAATCTAAAAGAGATAAAAGAAACAAATCCTTCAGTTTTGGTATTGACTACACTTTGGTTCAGAGAGAAAGATCTGTAGATGAGATGAATTGTCTAATGGGACATTTTACACACACGGCAAGTATAGGGCCATCGACATCTCAATAGAAAGTCAAGCAAATGAACCTTGCCATACTTCCGTATCGAATTTCATTTCAATTTAGCCCAATCTCTAAGATATTTTATGTAGCACCTTACAAAGTGTGGCAGGGTTTTCTCTAGATATATTAGGTCCACTTTTATTTTATTGCTCAGGTTAAAAGAGTAGTCTTGTACTAAATCTACATGTAGTTGAATTGGGCAGTCCATAGCAGTGAACATCAATGATGTACATGTAGGCCCTACCATAGATGCAAGTGCTGTATTGCTAAAGCTCTTTGGTTTGTTTATACCTGGAAAGAGTCAATGAGAATCAGACTGCATGGTTTGTATCTCTTGAGAGTGAGCCATGACGTAGGAATGCTGATGACTATATCACCTGCCCACAGCCAGAAGGGCGTTACCTCATATCACATACACTGAGAGTCAACACCCTTCTTGCTCTCAACGTTCAATAAGGGTGCTGTTTCATTGTAAGGACATGTGGCCATGCTATCATGACAACGTCTTCTCTACTTTACCGTGATGTACTAATAGCCTTAGAGTCATCTCTTCCAGATGCCTTCCAGTGTCATCTCCTCGCTCGCTTAGAATAGAATGCTTGTAAGCAAGTTTGAATCAGAGAGAGAGAGGCCCATTTTCCTTGATTGAATCAAGCCGAACGAAAGACAATCTTACAATACAGATTCCTGAATGCTGATGCAAGTCCCTTACTCAGAAATACTCACTCAGAAATACTCACTCAATTGGCAATTGCTCTGCTTTCTCCGGCTAACTTCACAGCAGGAGTTGTGCATCATACTGCGCAGTATTAATATGTACCTTGTACATGTAGTTGGTCAAAGAAACAGGAGAGTACATTCATAAGAGAATAGATAGTGGGGAAGTTTGTTGGGCTCATTACTCTATATTTCCCTGCTCTGGCAAAGAGTTGGGAGAGGAGAAGTTTTTTCTGGTGCTCTGTACTTTTGCAGGGAGGTGCTGGGCATGAACAATTTTATTTTTACATGACATGTATTGATCAGATCTGATTGTTTTCAATCGGGGACCGACCATCTTACATCTCTACTCATCTTTACTCTGTCGAAAGCGTTGTATGTGGCCTTGTTTTTTTAATGTTTATCAAATGGATTCTGATTGTTTGCATCTAGGGACAGACCTTTTACATGTATGTCACTATCCAAAAGACTTGTGTTTTGAACTGGGGTCTTTGGTTTGGCAGTGAAGATAGAGAGCTGACCACTAGACCAACTTACATCTTTACTGTGTCACAGAGGTAGTGCATGTGTATGCATTTTATTTTGGTGATGTGTATGAATCGGAACTGATTGTTTACATATGGGGACAGACCTATTACGTCACCATCTGAAGGATGCGAATGAGTTTTGAACCAAGGTACATCAGAGTATAGACTAAGACAGAGAGCTAACCTAAGACCAACCTCCATCTTCCCAGTCATCCAATTGAAGACTCTTTTTGAGGAGTTTTGTTTTGTCTTGGAGTGTATAACGTTGGGAGGGGCAGATGGCCCCTATTCTCACAGTCACACAGTGAGTATTATTCTACATTGTAGTTCCACTTTCACTTTCATCAATTGGGCCACATCTACTACTAAAGACATTGGAAATCTATTACTAATCATACAAAAAATTCATATTGATGTGCTAATAGTGAAGGCCTACATGTACGTTAGAAATTATGATCATATTTGTGCAATCTTCTTGTACTAAGAGATTAAGAAAGTAGAGTTCATGTCTCTGATGCTTGTTTTCTGTCAAATTGGGAGTATCATTTAAAGCCCCACTGCACTACTTGTAGGTACTTGCTCCCTCTATATAGAAAACAATGCCTAAGCGGTGCCCGTTGGTCCCCCATGATCCTCTTTTTCTTATGTTAATTGAGAGCTGAGTTGATGTGATAACCACCTGTCAATGACCATGCTGGGTGGTCTAATCCCTCCTGGCTAAACTAGTGCAGACAGGCTTTAAGCCATGTGGGAATTTTGTTTTAAATTTTGCCTAACTGCCCTCCAAGTTGCAAACCTCTGTGTCGCTTCATTTTTTAAATTTTTTTAAAAATGTTATGGGGGAGGGTGGTTTAAGCTGACCCTTCAGAATCGCCACTGGTTCTTCCGCAGGAGAGTCACAGAATTGTAATTAGAAACCTGCAATACACACTGCATGTAGGTCTGCTGATGGATCAGGCTGTGAATTGATGTTGACATGTTACCTGACCATACCCCTACGGGGAGTCTCCTTCAATGAACTATATTATGGAGTGTTTCAACAATCCACTCATAATATGCTAGTACCGGTACATGTATATGTTAAGAAGACTGTAGTGCAGAATTTTTCTTGCAGTTTTAAAATAGTGGAGTACGTTCTATATTAAAAACTTTATATTTTATTACAAAAGAAGCAACACAGAGATTTACACAGAGCACTCCTCTTGTAACACTACCTAGAACACATTATTCACAAACATACCATTTGGAGTGTGATTTTAAATTTTTAATTACTATCCAAATCTAACTACTGTAACTACTGTTTACCATAAAACTAAAAAATTTCCATGCATGAAATATTCTTGTTAGTGCCCAATAATGGTTACGAAACGTAGCTGTCATTTATAGTTTGCAAAAGTTTCTGATTTTACAGTGATATTTTTGTGTTCACACTCGACTTGTCTAACTTGTCCACTGCCTGAACTGTTTCTGTGTTGCGCGCCCAATCAGCTGAGAAAATAACACACTCTCAATGCTAAACCGTAGACAGTCCTTGCCTTTCATTCTTGTGCGATCTGTGCGGGATGCGTATACCGGTGTGTTGGCTCAGTCAGTAGAGCGTCCGCCTCACAACCGGGAGGTCGTGGGTTCGAACCCCGGCCGCGTCATACCAAAAGACGTTAAAAGATGGGAGTCGCTGCTACCTTGTTTGGCGTTCAACAATAAGGGGATAGAGCAATGTCGATCTGGCGCTGCTCAGTGGCTGCCGGGCTCACGATCAATTGGGCACAAAGAATTTCCATTTTTGGTTTAATAAAATTTGGAGTGGACTATAAGACATTATCACCCGTATCAGACATCTGAGCTGGTCATTTACTAAACCGTATTGCCCTAGTTTTCATTAGCAGTGGTGAACGGAAGGGTATATTCTTTGTATTTTCCTTGGTCTCCCTGCCCGTATAGACTTTGCGTGTAGAGACGAGTGAAAATATAGTCTCATATTGACTGCGCCGTATTTTGTCATTTTCATTGCGCATCTATTATGCGTACGAGAACCTGCGCACTTTGCGCGAACTCTATTGTGACGTAATAATCACACCAAAGGCACACTGTTTAATTGCAGTGTATCGAAAATTTCGTCAAGCACTGGATGCACAGTGCTGGTTTGACAAAGTTTGTTCAGTTCTTTGAGATTTTCATGGTGGATTTCTGTATTTGCTCTAGATGTCAGATTTGGATGACAATAAAAATATTGACTGGCTTTACTTTCGGGGGATATAAAAATATTGACCGCGCTAAAACCATATTGCCCTCGTCTTTTGACTCGGGGCAATATGATCTTAGCTTGGTCAATATTTCTTATATACCCCTCAAACCCAGTCAATATTATATAATTATTATTATTATTATTATTATTATTATTATTATTATATTATTATTAAGGGAGGAGGACGTAGATGATTGAAGAATTAAAAATATATAAAAACGGACGGAATCTGGACTACCGTACTTCTAACATGAAAGTGAGATTCTGACTATGGTTTTAAAAAGAAAAATTGATTTTGGAATCTCACTACACAATATACATGATTATAGATGTGTGTGAATGGCCCTACAGTGTGACATAACAGGTGAGTGTAAAGAGGGATTAATTGGGGGTAAGTAGGCCACACTGCGGGGGATTTAACCTGTCCAGATTGGGGTGTCAGCTTTAATTTCAAACATGATTCATCTCTGGATTATAGGACTCAAATTTATATCACACTAATTAAGTATCCCTTGCCTATAGAGAGTAGAGATTATGAGTGTTATGCTTTATTTTCCTTTTAAAGATATATTATCACTTGGAAATATGATGTACAGTTAACCATTAAATAATTCATACCCTTACCAAGTTTTGTAAAGTTTTAAGTACGTGAAAAACTGACTTGTCCCGATTTATGCTTCTTGAGAATGTGACATATTAAAGCTTAAATCTAAAAGTATTCAACAAAAGCCCTAATTCAACCAGTCCACCTTTGATCCTTGAGTTACGAAAAACACAAAATACATCAAATTTACAAGGGGTATGAATGATTCAGTTGTTAACTGTATATGTACATGTACAATATATTTGCACTACTACATGATGTACATCCAGGCTATTTTGAAACTTTCATTTTGGTATCGAGTGAAAAACAAGTACTTATGCAAGTCCTTCAGAAAGATTCAGTTTATAAAATGTGTCTTCCAAGAAATATAAACAATGCAACAGGTATCATGCAATAATGCACTATAAGTACTTAATTGCATGAGTAAAAATACGATGCACAGGGTGTATGTGATAAGTTGCATATGGACAGCTAGCCTTTGTTTACCTTTTTTTAAATTCATAAAATGTAAATATTATGAGTATGAAAGGTATATTCAGTCATTTAGCTTATATTTGGGGCAAAGATTGATCCTTAAACTGAATATTAGCATGAACAAAACATAAAAGCAAACAAAACAAAAACAAACAAACAAGCAAACAAAAACATACATGGATAGAGCTCAACATAAATACTCATGGAACCATAACTAGAAAATAAACTTGCTTTCATATAAATGAAAAGCACCTCGCTAGATATTTGGGGGGTAACACTCAAACTTGGGCTTCTGACATTATATACAGTATACATGTAGGCTACATTGTACATGTATATGCAGTTCCATCTTTCTGTTTACATGTAGTCACCTGACAGATGTCTGTAAAGTGAAGGCCATGAGAAGAAATTACCGGCCACCAGTCAATGGAACTGATTAGAACCCAATCAGTCATTCTAAGGACAAAGGTTAAAGGTCAGACCAATGCTAAGGTTATCTCAAGGTCACACAGGAGCAAGTGGGGGTAATTAGTCTCACTTGTTGGGTCTGTCTACACTGCTATAAAGGTCTGTACCCACAGTAGGAATTGATTCATAGTCATTGTGCCGCTGTGGATCCTCGGGAAAGAAAGAAAGGTTGACGATGATAATTATCATAATTGTGATAAAATTCATTGGTTCACTTTAGATATCTTGGTGAAAATAGTCATAGAATAACAGTGAATGAAAACATACAGTACCTAGGATTTATTTACACGTTTTGCTGTTCTTTGATTTCGTAGTACCAATCATCACTTTAGATATCTTGGTTTATTATTGATTCACATTTCACAGCACCTTGTCTGTAATTATGTGATCAGGAAGTTAGTTGAATGTGAAAATATCACCAACAATATGAACTCCCGTGAGGATATATGAAATTGTGCTGTATAACTTCTCTCTCCCTGTCTCTCCCTCTCTGTCTCTCTCTCTCTCTTTCATTCTCTCTCTCTCTTTCATTCTCTCTCTCTCTCTTTCATTCTCTCTCTCTCTCACTCTCTCTCTCTCTCTCTCCAGGGAAAAAAAAATATGTAAACAGTTTCGGGGGCTACTTTTCAAGCATGCTTGCATGACAATAACACTCTTTTAATTTGTTTTGCATTGAACTTGATGCAAATTTTTTGGGCTCTTTTATGACTTTCGGAGGCGAAATTGCCCCTGAGCCCCTGTGTATTTTTTTCCCTGCTCTCTCTCTGTGTCTCTCTCACTCTCACTCTTTTCTGTCTCTGATGTCTCCAGTCACTTTCTCTTTGTTTTTTTCCCTTTTGCCCCCATATTTATATTTCTCTCTCTCTCTGTATATGTCATGATCAATTTTTTTTTTTTTTTTGGGGGGGGGGGGCAAACTATCTATGGTTCGATATTTCCTGCTGCAAGTGAAGTTGTTCAAACCTATTACTTCCTTTCTGAAGTTTTGCCAGCGAAATACCAGCGAAATACCAGCAAGTGCACATGCATATTAGACTAACATGAATTCCAGCCTTTTTTAGGAGTTATTTGCCACGGGCATCCTGATGTGATGGTGATATGCTTAGACCATTGTGCATTGTTGCCAGATAATTAGCTCAAGATAGAATTAGGATTTGGCTGTAGGGCCTGTCATCATGTTTTTGTGTTATTCACATGGTATGATACTGGGTACCTTAACATAGGATTACTTGTCATACATGTACATACCGTACATGTACATTTCTATGTAACGTCTGTTGAGAGCAAGAACAGTGGCAACTCTACTAGTTAACTCTGTATAAAAGTATATGAGCTAACGACCTAACATGATAGGATTGCATCTCAATGATGTAAGGCATTATCGCTTGATTATATCTTTAACTTATCCTAATTTTGTTTCATGCATTATATTAATTAATTGACAGCTACATGTACTGTATGTTTTCTTCCTATTTCCAGATATCAATAATTCCTATTGCAACTGTTTCCTTGGATTGTACTGTGTACATTTTAGGTAGGGACCCCCACCTCCAAAAAAGAGAAAGGGGGATAGTTTAAAGAGATATCTAGCTCATTTGCAAGGGATCTCATTTTTTCATCTTTTTCTTGTCAGTTCACCTTTAGAATAAGAAATCCCTGCAGCAGCCTAGCTGGGTTTTTTTCTATTTATGTTTCTGTTCTTTCTATTTATGCACTAAAGTGAAGAAGCCAGACAAATGTCTATTTTAAGGTGAGGGGACTCACCCATTTTCTGTAAGTGACTTGTATTGGCTCTTGTTTACTGCTTTTATCATTCCTTGTGACTTCTAATAAGCATAATTTTCAGTAGCCATTCACATGATGTACATGCACATGATGTGTGGTGTGGAGATGATGTATGTATTCCTTGCTATCTGGTTTGGTTTGCCATTAACTACTGTCTACTTCCTGATTGGGTAGTAATGATTGAACACAACAATGCCTGTATTGATCATCATCAGGATGAAGTAGATCAAAACACCTGCCTGTTTTTTTTGCCATTCAATGGTCTACTTGGATGCTGTGTTCATACTATCATATCTTAACATGTTTTTTTTTTGTCGGAACGCTTAAATATTTCTGAATATGTCTGAGATGATAGATGATGTAGTATGCTGATTTTAATACAAACATGTACAATGCATCATAAGTTGTTGTGAACATCTTCTTACTTTTATACAAGACAGTTCCCATACATGAACATGGATAAATAGAGAGGGTTACTCTATTAAAAGAAAATTAAAATTAAAAAATGACATGACAGAAAATTTCAGAGTTTGCGTGCAGTGGGCAGATTTCAATTTGTTTGCGTCATACCCGAAGTAATAGACTTAAATGTCGTTTGAACATAATACACATTGTGTTTTTCCTCATCCACATGCACTTTTATTATACATGTAATATGAAGATGAAGTAGGCCTTGGTGTATGCTCATTGTACACAGTTCTATTCTAAATAAGTTTCTCTATACAAAGATTATTATAGGCCTACATGTAAATACGTAGGCCAACACAATTTGATATTTCTCTTAACTAAGCATTATTTTTGGTCCTATACATAACCTGTAAAAACTTGTGCAGACATCGAAAAACCAACTCCTGTTACCGTATTTGCCGGCGATAAGGCCGCAGCGCCGCATAGGCTGCACCCCCAACTTTGACATTAATGAATGGAAAAGAAAAAAAACGGACCAAACAAAATAATCGTAATTTTCTCGTAGAACACTTATTTTTTTCTACAAACTGATACCAAATTCATCAATATTCTTATAAAATTTACAGGAAAAAACTAAGTTTACCTCAAAAATGATCGTATTTATTTAGCAAATCTTCATTGATTTTGAAGCTAGTACTGTATCGCAGGCACAATGTACGGTGTAATGCGAAATTGTGCCTACCACAATGTACGGTGTAATGCGAAATTGCATGAAATGGATACAAAGAAAATAGACTTGGTGCGACTTCGGCTGGATGCGCAGTTGCGTTTCGCGGCAGCTCCGTAACGGTCCCTTCTTTTACTTTTTAGCGATGCATCGGTAGATGTTGTTTTATGAAGTTTATTTTCGTCTTCATGTCAACGATGCAACATAAAATAGTCGGTAAGTTGTGTGGAAATGTCCTGTATCATAGTGGTATAGTCATTGTAGTCCCATATGTACGAATACGTGCTGTTTTGATCGCTGAATTTTTAGTTGTTGCACATTGGCCTCACCCAGACTTTTTGATATTTTCTCTTCCGAAAATACTGCGGACTTTACGCCGGCAAATACGGTATTTCTTATTTACTAAATGTTCTTCATTATATCATTTATTCTAAAATTTATTCTAGTGTGAAAATGAAAAGAAAAATTAATCTGAAAACCATAGAGAGGATGTGTATAGGAATTGAAGGCAGAGTGGAGACAAGTCGATTGATCTGAAATCCAGGTGAACAGCATGTGTTATTGTGACAATAACGAGAAGAGGATGGATGAATCTTTCCTCTTGCTGCAAATGAATTATAAATGAACAATTGAATACCCAGTGGAGGCAGTGAAGATTGCATGAGAGAGAGAGAGAGAGAGAGAGAGAGAGGGAGGGAGAGAGAGAGAGAGAGAGAGAGAGAGAGAGAGAGTTCTATGGGGTATATTTCATAGATCCATTCACATGTGAATAAGTAGGGTCCATATTGTTCTGTTTGAATTCTCTAGATATACCCTGCTCTAAATATCTTCCAGGGTATTGGATGATGGCTGTTGTCTATGAATGAATCTATTCTAAAGGGTGACAGATAGTTGTAGATTTTTAAATAACAAAGGATAAAAGGTGGGGAGAAAGATAATTTGTGATAAAATTGATTATAATTATTAATCTGGTAACAATCAAAAACATTGCAGGGAATTGCTCTTTCCAAACTCTGCTTCCATTACATGTATTTTTGCTATTTAGGGATATTTGGAAATTAAGTAAAATTTTAAAAGTATATTATACTAAACTCATTTGCGATAATTGACCTCATTGTTTGGTTTGACGTGTTTAAGAAAATAATAGCTATATCCTTTACTGTCTTTCTTGGTTGCCCTAGTTCTTTGTTTATGTTTGGTACTAGGAATTTGATCAGATTCTTGGTTTCCTTCATTATTTTTTTCAACAATGAAATTGTAAATCTTGAGTGTGATTAGCACCTTTAAAGAATGGCATGAAAAATTAAACATGACCTAGTGAGTGAATACTTGACCTGAAGACTGCAAAGACATTCCTGATAATAACCCAAACAAGCCATCATATATTTATAGATTGCTGCCTTCTCCCACCTAGGGGTGTATTACTCACACATATTATGTTGATTGATTGATCTCTAAGATCTGGTGAGGGCAAGAAGGATCTTAGCTCTCTGTTTAAAGTACATTAGTTTAATAATGCCCTTCTTGCTCCAAACAGGTATTATGTTAATTGACTGATCTCTATATGAACTGGTGAGGGCAAGAAGGACATTAGCTCTCTGTTGAAACTATATTAGATACTGTCCTTCTGGCTCCAAACAGGTATTATGCTGATTGACTGACCTCTATATGGACTGGTGGAGGCAAGAAGGACATTAGCTCTCTGTTGAAACTATATTAGTTACTGTCCTTCTGGCTCCAAACACATATTATGTTGATTGACTGATCTCTATATGAACTAGTGAGGGCAAGAAGGACGTTAGCTCTCTGTTGAAAGTATATTAGTTATCGCCCTTCTGGCTCCAAACAGGTATTATGTTGATTGACTGACCTCTATAAGGACTGGTGGAGGCAAGAAGGACATTAGCTCTCTGTTGAAAGTATATTAGTTAATATCCTTCTGGCTCCAGACAGGTATTATCTTGATTGACTGACCTCTATGTGGACTGGTGAAGGCCAGAAGGTGTTAAAGAGAAAGACCAGTTCTGGTCATGCGATTGCATTGTGAAAGAAACTTGTGGAATCGATCAGAAAAGGTTGATCATCTAGCATATAAGTATTGGTATGTACTGCAAGGTTCTGGAATCATCAAAATGATAAGAAATTTGGCCCAGTCTTGGTAAAGTTACAAGCACTGTACACAGAGAGTTGTATATGGGACTATGCGACCACGTGCGCGATATCTATTTGGTCCCAATAGATATAATAATTTACCAAATATATCAATTAGTAGGCGGTTTCCCAACTTTCCCGGCAAAATTTGTATCATCACGTATTAGTCAAAACATATTCTTTCACATGATTGGTAATGAGAGCTTCCATTTCATTTTTTTGAGAGAGGAGCGTTTCCAAAACTGGTCTTTACCTATTACTCTCTGTTAAAGTATATTAGTTAATGCACTTATGGCTCCAGACAGATATGGTGTCGATTGACTGACCTCGTTGTGGACTTTGAGAGCCAGAAGGGCGTTAACTCCACTGAATCCAATTTAAAGCCTATGTAAAAGGACTTAAGTTATGGAAAGCCCTGTCAATATATCAATTGAGTGATCTCTACAGTACTCAGTAGGCCTTAGACATCATCTACAGAGAGATACAATGTACATGTACAGTACATGTAGAAAGGCAATGCTTGATAGGTAACGCCCTTCTGGCTCTAAACAGACTCTTGACCTCTAATGATTGATTGGTTATGCAGCGGTGCTCTCGCTGTCTTTGTGCACCATCGTATCGGTAAACATGGTAATGCTAATATCCTAACTTTAATGAGCTTCTTTTCTTCTTCAAGTCTGTAGGGATCATTCAATTCTGTTATGATATTGGTTACAAGTAAATAGACTTGTATTTTCAAAAAGAAATATGTATACTGTATACCTTTGTAGATGGGAAAATTTGCTAAGACCCGTTTCAGTAATCAGTGGGTTAAAAAGACTTGTGGTATAGCAGTGCCATGGTACAAGGTTGTATGGGCTGTGTGTGTGTTGGGTTACAGTCTTCATGAGGATCAGTCGTGGCATCTGTATTTCTCATTCATTAAACCTGTCGGCTTGATTTAGTACAAACGGACAGACTGAAGTCAGTCGGATCCTATGGCCCAGTTGATTAAAGCATGGACCTACTAGGTCCATGATTAAAGCGTCCAAGACAATTTGAGATGAAACAAAGTCTGGCAACTCGAACACTCCGTAATTAAAGATCCGTCTGGACTGCAAAATACCTAAAGGCATCTTGTCTGTATTATTTATCTGCATGAGGTGGTGTTAAGTGTCCAATGTGTGGTCAAACATTTGTATTATCAGAAATAAATCAGTTGCTATTGGCAGCAACTTGCATGCTTTCTGAGAATAATTCGCTGACAAAATTAGTGAACAAATTTCCTTGAAAGGAAGCACTGTGAACATAAGCTACATGAAGAACATGAGCTATAAACAACATTTTTTTCATGTGCTTCCATTTGGAAGGATATAAAAAATGAATGAGATGACAGTTTTGTATCGGATGTCTGTAGCAAAGGATGCCCATCCTGTGAAAGTTCATCAACAAACAAATTTGATACTGCAAAGCCCAGCATGAAATGTTGGTCTATTACTTTTTATCAATATGCTTTTTATCAGTTATGCTGGAATTGCAGTCTAGTGATTTGAAATGGTACGTTGAGAGCATTACAGGCTTTTGGTCTTTGAAATAATGTTCAAGTACATGTACATTTATGTGAGTGAATAACATAATAATTTTCCGCTTTCATATAGCGCTTAATACACAAACGATGTCTCTAAGCGCTTTACAGATATATTATTACTCCGGTCATTGGATTCAGGCTTGCCCGCACACAATGTATGCACATTCTCCACTCCCTGCAGATTTCCAGCCAGATGTCATTTTACAGATGCTCACAATGCTGAGCAAACTACATTAATTTTCGCATCCTGCCGGGTACCCATTTAACACCTGGGTGGAGAGTGGCAAATGTAGATTTACGTCTTGCTGGGCTGGAATTTGATCCCCGTACCTTGTGATCTGCAGTTGGGTGACTTATCCACTAGACCACAACACCTCTACAATATCCTCATTATGAGTAGACATCATGTTAATGTACATACCGGTACATGTACCTTTAGGTTATTTAATAATCTATTAATTGAAAATGTTTCAAATCAACTGATCATTTTTTTTGTTTATTAAGCCAATGTTGTGGTACTCACGTTAGTAGGAAGCTTCATGAATGGGAGTGCTACCGCCTGGCTAGCAGTAGAAGTTGCAGGTTCAAATCCCTCTTGATTCAAACATTTTTCTAATTTTTGCTCGCTCTGTACAGCAAGTGTATTACTTACTTGTAAATACCAAGATTTTCTTTACAATCTTGATTGCAAAGACTTTTGAAAAATCAACATACATGTACATTGTGTAAGGCAACTTCGATAGCCTTTTCCCTCACTGTTTGAAATGTGCAAACATGACAATGACACAGTACATGTACGTACTCCGAACATGATTTTTTTTTTTTAATGGGATATACAAAAGGGTATTGATATCGCTGTTAACTTGATTTATGAAAATTCTTTGCGATAATATTTGTTAAATGTCTGATGATTTATCATATTTTGTTTTATCTCTTAATCCTGTTTAGATCATCTCCCAACATGCCTGGGATAGATTCACCAGGGGGCGTCCCAACCAACAGGCGTGACGTCCTCTACGATCAGTTCGTCCAGGCCGGAACATTCCAGGGTATCTTCAAAACATTCTTTGAGCTCTGTGAGGAGCTGAACCTCAAACCTTTCGCAGAGCATCGCAACTTCTACCCAAAATTCAAGTCTCAGCTGACGTCCTGGAAGGCTGCTTCGCTGTGGAGTAAACTAGATAAGAGATACAACAGGAAGGAGTACAAGAAAGGCAAAGCATGCAATAATACTAGAGTAAGTGACAAACTTAAAAGTAAACATGGTAGTCGGGTGAATATCAAAATACATGTGAAAATTGCTTTCATGTCAAACTACTTGTGGGCAGATATGTTGTGCATTATAACTCAATAATAGATGTTTGTTTGTAGGTTACAGTTGCTCTTTTCTCACTCAGGAATGCTTTTCCCTGAGTCATAAGGCAGATTGTCCCTGTTTTTGTTAGCCTGTTAAAGGCATTTAGTAACAAACATTAGTAATTAATCTCAGAATCAGATTTGTACTTTAGTGAGAGATTAAAGGATAACAAAAGAAAGAAAAATAGAATGAGCTTTACAATGACTCTGAAAAATAGCCTTTTGACCCTTGCCTCTCACATTAAATCTCAACTTATGATGGTGAAAACAAAAATTTGTCAAAATTTCCTATAAAAATATTTACGAGCAAGGCAATGAATAAAGAAAATAGATCAATAATTGTTAGATATATATCAAGGGAAAACATTTTAGATATAATTTGTTGGTTATAATTCATTGGATAGTTTTTTCCCTTGATGTAAGATTGTGTGACAATTACAGCATAGGATGCACTGTAAGGCCACAACCATTTTCTGCCTAATTTAACAAACTAACGATAAGTTATTCACTTTGCTGAAATAATTGTTTTTAATAGCAACAAATGATGTTTTTAGTTTGTTGTTGTTTGTTTGACCAAGATTTCAGGGGTGCAATAATTCATATGACCTTGTGTATTTATTCAGCGAGGCTGAGCAAAGATTGCAAAACAGTGGAAAGTTTACGTAAATATTTTGACAAGCTGAGAAGTGAGATAAGATTGGAGAGTGCAATAGTACATATGTGGAACATAATCAAAGAAGGACAGGCTATTTCTCCGAACCGGAAATTAGCCTGGGAAGGTCCGATATGTATGTGTGTTTCGAAACAGCTTTGCGTTTATCATCTCTCAGAAACGTGATTCTGGCTCTATGTCACATTCAAAACACACTTTTTCGGCGTTTCAATATACCCATATCTAAAGACGTGTGAAAACAGGCTTGCGATTATCAACATGAAAATTTGACTGAAACATGTTTGAAAACGCTGATTCTAGGCAAAAAAGGGTGAGAAAAACGCACCCTAAGACGGATAAAAGAGGCTGATAGAGCTGTGTAGACCAATATAATTTATACATTATAGAAAGAGAAATGGGTAGTGGGGTGGCTGAGGGATGGGGGGCAATGGATGCATATAGACAAGAAAGAGATTCATGAGGAAAAGAAGGAGAGAGGGAGAGAGGAGAGAGGGGGTAGGAGGTGTGAGGGAGGAGGGGTAGATAGAGAGGAGGGAGGGAGGGAGGGACAGAGAGAGAAGAGTATGAGGTGGAAGGGGAGGAGGTAGAGAGGAGGGATGGGAGAGAGAGAGAGAGAGAGAAGAGTATGAGGTGGAAGGGGGAGGAGGTAGAGAGGAGGGATGGGGAGAGAGAGAGAGGGGGTAGGAGGTGTGAGGGAGGAGGGGTAGATAGAGAGGAGGGAGGGAGGGAGAGAGAGAGAGAGAGAGAGAAGAGTATGAGGTGGAAAGGGGAGGAGGTAGAGAGGAGGGATGGGGAGAGAGAGTGAGAGAGAGAGAGAGCTGCAAGCCTGATCAAAAAGATTATCTTTGATCATGACGGGAGAGAGAGACAATGACCTTCTTGTAGAGAGGATGTAAAACCTTGTCATGAAACCAATGGATTAAATACAATGTCACTGTGTGTGTATCAGCTGTCAGCATCATTTTACACTGATGTATCAATTACAGGAGCTTCCAAGAAAATTGATATCATATTTGGCTGAAGAGATTGCTCTACTCTATCTGAGCCTGAGGAGTGAGGGTCCATGGTCTGATATATCATCTGTTGGGAGCCAGAAGGACCTTACCTCTGTTATAAAGGGAAATCCAACCCAAATAGACAAATACTCTGAGAAGCAAACTGATGAAAGTTTTATAAATTAAATCTGACTATTAAAGTATAAGAAAGTTATGAATTTTCGAAAGTTGTAATCACTATACGTATGGGCACTTCAAATTGGCTGAAGCGGTAATGTCAATGTGATGTAGTGCCGGACTACTTTCCCATCTGTTCCAACATATAAAATGACTAAAATTTATGGCTCAGGAGGGTCTATTTCTTTAGAGGACCCATAATAATATGCTATCTATAATATATTTTGAGTAGTGCCCCAAGGGAGAAAGAACTTACGAGAAAAACAGAAATTAATGATATTTTTGTACACGACAAATGGGAGAGTTATCCACGTCCTACGTCATAATCTACTGACCAAACTACCAATTTAAGATTCGCATAGACTTAGTGATCTCATATATTGCAAACATTCACAACTCCCTTACTATTGGTCTGATTCATTTCAAACTTTTGTCATTCTGTTTCTGTTATTTTTCTGCTTTCATACAAATTAACTTATTACAAGGGTTGGATTACCCTTTAAGTGTATATATGTTAACACCCTTATCTATGTGTCTTAATAGTAGATGATACATTAGAGAGAGAAAGGGAAGAGAAGGAGAGAGGAGGGTTTGATGGGGAGGGAGGAGAAGGAGAGGGGGAAGAGAGAGGGGAAGAGAAGGAGAGGGGAGCGGTTGGTAGGGAGGGAGGAGTAAGGTTAAGCCTACATATCTATGATTGGGGGCATTAAAAATGGTATACATGGTGGAATTAAAGGACAGCGATGCCGCTGGGGACATATGCCCCAACATTAAAAAAAAATTATCCTTCATTTTCATTTGTCAACTTTTCTTGGAAACTTGAATGATAACATCAGTACTCTATCAAAACAGAGCCATGATACAAGTGTGCTAATTTCAGTTTATTATGAAGCTGTGGTATGACAGGTATGTGTATTGTTCTTGGCAAGTTATGACAGTTGCTAAACTCAATTTGGTTTTTGATGTGATAATCAAAGGATGCACATCATACAATTTTTGGCTCCCAGTTTAGATCATCCTCCCAAAGGACAAATTATTAATTTTGTCAAAGCAGTTATTTTTTTCTAGGAAATGTTCTCATCTGTTGTTAGAAGCTCATCATGACAAGGCTATAAAATTAATTATATCTTGGAAACCAATCGTGTTGTGCAACATAATCATCCTCATTGACATTTGATGAAATGCAATGTAGGCTTAGACAATAATCAAATGGTGCTTCCAAGCACATCAGTCAACAAAGATCCAGATCTCCCCTTTATTTCAAGTATAATCAAACAGAAAGTGGGAGAGAAGATGAGAAAAGAAGGGATGGGGGAGGTGGAGGAGAGGTAGGGAGGGAGGGAGGGAGGGAGGGAGGGAGGGAGGGAGGGAGGGAGGGAGGAGGGAGGGAGGGAAGGAAGGAAGGAAGGAAGGAATTAAGGAAGGAAGGAAGGAAGGAAGGAGGGAGGGAGGGAAGGAAGGAGAAGGAGGGAAGGAGGGAAGGAAGGAGGGAAGGAAGGAGAAGGAGGAAGGAAGGAGGGAAGGAAGGAAGGAGGGAAGGAAGAGAAGGAGGAGGAGAATGACAGGAAGAGGGGGAGGGAGGAGGAGGAGGGAGGGGAGAGGAGAAGGGGAGAAGGAGAAGATTATTTGCAGTGAAAAACGAGGACGAGAGGAAAAGTAAAAAAGAATTTGAGAAGAAAATTAATTAAATAGCTTCTTATAGAATAAGAAGGCCTAATAGTATGTAAAGCTAAACAAATGTGCACTGTCAATATAACACAGAGCATCAGAACACCTGTATTTGGCCTCTATGTACACTGTACACTGGAGATGCTGTGGTGATGTTTATGAACAGAGAATGACAATCTGACTTGACGTTTGTTATTATAAGAAGGGAAATCATTGATTTGCTTCTAGTAATGAATGTGCAAGCATCAATTTACTGCCACCGGGTGAATGTATAAATGGAATTTCCTCACATTGTGTTCCATCTAGTACCTCCCTATCTCAGAACCCCTTGCTCATAAAGGGTAGTGTGTGACTTAATATATAATACTGTAGGTTACTCATGCATCATGTGGTAGGCCTATTGCGACATTGTGGTACTGTGACACTGTTTGGTATGCAAGCATAATGTATCAAAGGAAACCTCATCCCAAATGATAAGAGTAAGTATGCTGAAAGATGAGATTTATTCATGCCTATTGATGTATTTCGCACAAAAATGTAAAAGAAATATATAAATGGAGATATTCTTAGCATGATGTAATGCTTTTTAGCATTACATGGGCACAGCCATTTTCTTGATAATATGACACACCAGGCGAACTTGTACATGTATCATACACCAAGCTCTAGTTTGAAAGACTTATTAATTGAAAAATAAAAATGGACAATAATGAAATTTAAATGTTCTTGAATTGTCTCTACATTTGTAGGGTTGAATAGTTTATGAACACATACACAGCCTATTCACATGGTTTCATACTTCAGTTAAAGTACACTCGGTGTGGACATACCCTAATAGTGTTTTTCACATAGGGCATGTTCACAAGCTCTAGTAAACCCAGCAGTAGAAGCGATGTTAACATCCTGAGTGATCAAAGTCACATGTCCATGGAAACACACCATATTAAATGGTGTTACATACATGGAGGGTCTGTTCACATGCTCTACTGAACCCAACAGGAGATGTGATGTTACATATGCCCAAATGTGAACATACCATAATGGTGTTACATACATAGAGGGCCTGTTCTCATGCTCTACTAAGCCCAGCAGGAGACGTGATATTATTGGCACACTGACCTTCGCTTCTCATGCTTTAATGCATGAATACCAGGAGTCAGAAAGTGCAAGTGCTGGGTTTATCCAAACCTTCCTGTCTAAGGTCTGCCCTATATATGATAATCATACAAGCATGAATTTAATTACTTAGCCCTTTCTCCCCAATAGTACCTGCAAGACTAAGGTAACAGTAACACTACATGTCCTATAGTGTATGGAACTCCTGTGGTTCAAATTTGTGTAGATTATGAAGCAAATCTAGCATACTTCCAGTGTTGGAGTTTGTTTGTTTGTCTGAAGATGATATAACTAGAGAGAGACTGATTCTGTTATATGAATTGGGGGATATAGAGTCAGAGAGAGACTGAAAGAGAGAGAGATGGAAAGAGAGAGAGACAGAAAGAAAGAGATAAAGAGAGAGAGAGAGAGAAAGAGACAGAAAGAGAGAGAGAGAGAGGGAGAGAGAAAACTCAGGAGTTAAAGATAATAGTTATTAATACAAATTTTGTTAAGTATTTATACTCAACGTTTTTACTGTCACATGATGCATAGAATATTAACACATTCAATCTGATATAATCATTATTCATTTTCATGTTATTAATCATGTGTTTGTCATTGCACATTACATCACACATATCCCTAAAAACACAAAATTCCAACAATTTATCTCCTTTTCAATTTCTCTATGTTCCACAGGTCTTCATTATCGGGGCAGGGCCATGTGGTCTACGTACAGCTATAGAGTGCGCTATGCTGGGTACAAAGGTCGTGGTGGTAGAGAAACGATTCAGCTTCTCGAGGAATAACGTGCTTCATCTCTGGCCGTTCCTCATCACCGATCTAAGGAGCCTTGGAGCAAAGAAGTTCTTTGGGAAGTTCTGCGCTGGTGCTATTGATCACATCAGTAAGTATTGATGGTTTTAGCTCTGAGGCCTCATTCAGATATGATGTAGAAAAACCACCGCTGTTTAAAAAAAAATGATGATGTAAAGTGTAATATGCGTCACATTTCTTTGGGTGGTATTCTCAAAAGCGGACTAACTTTATTCCATGGTTTAATCCTCCGACTAAGTATGGAATGCTAAGTGTCCATATGAATATGTTTTTGAATAATTTCATCTGTCACTAGATTAAAATAAAATGTAATAAAATAATTAAAAAATAACAATATAACTATGAAATAATTATGTTATCATGGTAATTTAGGGACATATCAAATTATTCAAAAATATGTTCATATGGACACTTGGCATTCCATACTTAGTCGGAGGATTAAACCATGGACTAAAGTTAGTCCGCTTGAGAATACCACCCTTTATGTTATAACACAGAGCTCAGTGAAGATGCGTCAGGACCTTTGCTGTATGGAGTTGCCATTCGCTTAACCTGTGAAAAAGGTGGCGGCATTAAAAAAAAGAAAAAATTGCGGTGGTTTACCCCGTCATATCTGAACGGGCCTTTAGGAGACTACTTTTATTTCTATGTAAAAGAATAAATTGTCAACTAGATTGTAGGCTCAGTGGGAAAGGTTATTGACAATATACTGTACACTTAGACCCTCATATCAAAGAAGTCTAGACTGGCTGGTAAAGATTTGTGTGCTCCTCTTGAAGCCATCTCCCAATTGTTCCTATCGTCTTACCTGTGTTGAAAGAGTCTGTATGATGAACAAATTTGGTTTGTTTTATGTACTTCTTTTTTATTATTTCACATTTTAGGCATAAAGCTATCTGTACTAGAAATGCTAAACTATGATTGACCTTGTATATTGCTAATGATTCTGTGTTATGAGGGATTTTTGGTTTGTGTCTTTTGTTTAGGTATACGTCAGTTACAGGTGGTGCTTCTCAAAGTGGCCCTGATCATGGGAGTGGAGATCCACTATGGAGTGGGTTATGAAGGACTAGAAGTACCCCCAGAAGACCAGGAACATGAAAGTAAGTCCAGGACCAGTGACGCTTTGGGCCATATTCTACTAATAAATTTCAATGTGACTTAATGAATGAAGTCACATTAATATTTTTTTTAATTAACATTTGGTTGTCACAAGAAACTGGTGTTTCGGTCCATAGCAAGTTAAGAGGAATAACTAGTATTAGACTCTACTTGGTCTAAATTCCCATGTTAAACTTTACTTTGGACTTGGCTAAACTCAGCATCAGTTTAAATTCTAGTAGAGACCCTCAACTAGGCGTTGTGGCGTGCGCCTGTAATCCAGCTAACAGTGGAAGTTACAAACTGATTCAGCCGAGGACGCAGGTTCGAAACTGAGTCACGTCTTTCAGATGGTGATGTTTAAGGTTGGTCCCCAGATGTAAATAATCATATCTGATTGATACACGTCTGTAAAAACCCAATACACACACAACTGTGGGCATAATCATCAGGGCCCCATCTTAAAAAGCTGTAATAGATTCGAATCAATCACAAATAAAGTCAACTTTGATATAAATTATACATTAGCGACGGGAGATTGTAACTTTGCATTTTAAATTTCGGGACTTGTGATTTTTTGTACTAACACAACTTAATGTTTATATTAAGTAAACAAAAATGAAGTCACTTTGATGACAATAATGATAATGGTATTCAACTCACACCTATCTTTGATAAGCTATGCAAACTGCATTAAATATTCATGTACAGACGTACATACAAAAGTATGTCAAGTCACACATTCTATCTAAATATAAAAATGGTTATCTCTGAACTTTGGATTTTGATGAATTGTACTACATCATCCGTTTGGAGACAGAAGGGCGTAACTCATATCATTGTACACAGAGTTAATGACCTACTAGCTCCAAACTATTATTTGTTGTTGAGAACCAGAATGTAATAGTCTGTATAAAAGTATAGTAGTCAACACCCTTCTGGCTCTCAACAGACTATATGAATGAAATGACTCGTCTCCATTTGCTCAATTGATCATGCACTCAACTGAGAGAATACAAATAGAAAACTGATTTGTTGACATTTATGACAAATATCAGTCAATAGATGGCAATAAGGTCACCAATACCTGCCTAGACTGTGATGTCACAATGGAAATACCTGCCTAGACTGTGATGTCATAATGGGAATGAGCTATATTTATTAGTTGTTATCTTGTGGTGTTTCTTAGTAACTTACAGTAGGTTGTAAAGTTAGGTATGTGGAAGCCAAACTTCTATTTATGACTTACATTAAATCAAGAACAGTTTATTAGTTCGTGTCTCATTGGTTTTTATAGTAATCACAGGACAAAAAGTAGGTTGTAAAAATTTATTGCATCATTTATGGAATCACAAGCTTTACCTGTATATATCTTACACTTTTAGCCAGTTTAAGCAATATGGCACATAGTTCTGTGTGTTTTGAAGATGCAAAATTTTCCAGTTTTTCATGGATTATAGACCATACATGTATACTGGGAGGAAATTGCAAACTGAATTAACATTATTAACTCATTAACAGACCACCTCCTAGTTTTTATACCACATATTTTTGTTTACAGATAATCAGATTGTAAAATAGTAGTTAGGATTGAATACACACCTAGCTTAATTGATGGATACCTGCATTCGTCATTCATTAGAAAGGGACAATTTGGAATTGCTCTGGGTATTGTTTTGAAGCAGCGTATTATCAATCATCTCCGTACAATCAATCTTGCCAGGGTAGTCCTTTAATGAAGTGTTTCCTCTCATTCGCAGCACTACCACAACTTACTCAGAAGGAACCGTTTGTTATTGTTATTAATAGTCTCCTTCTCAGTCAATATCTTAAATATTGTTTGCATGATCATAGCAACTGTTAAACCTTATCTATTTATGGAGTGCTTAGAACTGTATGTACTGGGCCCCTGTTTTTATTGTATTAACTCCACATTTTGGGGGGTAATGCATACAATTTTGGGGTCCACATGGTGTCAAGCCTTGCTGTATAGTCAGAAGACTATAGGCTGTAGAATAATCATGAATTTCAAGCTCTGAGCGATGTGACCAGCATTACATGTACGCATAGATTCATTACGGCTAGGCTAAAAGTCACATGTATGCATTTTGGGGGAGTATCAAAATGCACTCTATCCATGTAGTAGAATGCATCTTTAATAAAGTGATAATATTGATCTGAATCAATTGCTAGTCCTCCAATCAATCGCAAGTTTGCAGTCTCCTATCTCTTATGTACATACTTGCGATTGATATCACCTCTTTATATAAAGACAGGGCCCAGGGAGGTGTTTCACAAAGATCCTAAGTTGGACTTAAAATTTATGGAGAGCCATTTGTAGCCTTAAAATAAAATATATTCAAAAGCGAAAATTCAAGTATTTTAGACTTTTTATAAATTCCACTTCAAGAACATGAAGTTTCCTTGATAATAGAAAATATGAATAATTTGAATCAACATTTTATGCAATTAAAATAACTTTGACAAAATATTTTCATAGATGCTAACGGCTTTCCATAATTGTTAAGTCCAACTTAGAGATAAGTTCAACTTAGGGTCTTTGTGAAACACCTCCCTGGAGTAGTGTGTGTCCTGGAATAGTACCAACTATCTAAAAATGGCCTGCGTCTGTTCACAGGGGGAGACTAAGCTCAACTGACCGGAAGACGATATTGGAAATCAAAGCGTCAAATTTGACAGTTAATAGCGATTGTCCAGGGGTGTATTTGGCAACGACCGCAATGAATCATATAGACTCGGTGTAGTACAATCCTGATTCCCATCATATTATAACAATCTAGCGGGCACTAGAGACAAAGATGACCTAACGTTGGCCCTGGTAATATTTGCTTCAGCTTTTTTTTGGGGGGGGGGAGGGGGGCAAAGATACTGTAAAACAAGAAACTTTCACGCTCATGAAATGTTTGCAAATGTTGCGGGTGGTTGAGAGCCACAAAAGTTTCACGCCAAGAATAAATTGAATCACAACAAACATATTGCTGAATATTTACAATTTATGAAAGTCTGTTGCGATGATCGATGATCTCATTTACAAATTGGGAAAGTTTCTTGTCCCAAAAGTGTTTTGTTACACAGTACTGGGTTAGGGTTTGCAAGTGGTCTAAGGTTAGGTATAAAGTTAGGGTTAAGTTAGGATAGGTATAGTTTTTGTCCAGGGTTGAATTTAGGACTTCTGTAGTGCAAGAAATTGACTGCAGAGCAATTGTCACTGGAGAATGAACTGAAGCAAAACTAACATTTATTTTCTATCATTGCTGGGAAAAAATATTGATCTATTTTAGGCTATTGAATATTAGATTAGGGAAACAGACCCTGTGATTCATACAGGTATTTATGTGGTAATGCCATTGAGCTCTATCACTGCCAAGGTATCGGGTTTGTTCCATTGATAAGCTAGTCAGGGAAGGTAGAGACAGATCTATAATACACCCTTTCTATATCAGGTCATTCAGTTTACAGTGTCAATGTCATGATATCGAGTTATCACATTGATAAGCCAGGCAGTAGTAACTAAAGTTCGTCTAATTTACCTGCACAGTGCACACATACTTGTAAATGTATAATAGTATAGGACTACAGTATCACTGTCGTTCTATAAAGTTTGTTCAATTTTTAAGCTTGGCAAGGAGGGTCGAAGGGATCTATACACCTTACCTACATTAGTGTAATGATGTAGAGTTTAACTTTGAAGGCTCGTTCAAATATTACGAGGTAAAGAAGTAAAGAACCACCGCAGGTTTTTTATGTGTAAATGAATGGCAACTGCTCGCAACTGAGGTCCTGCGCATATTCACTGAGCTCTGTGTTATAAGAAACAGAAACGTGACGTGTATTACACCTCATGTCATCATTAAAAAACTGCAGCGGTTATGCCGTGTCATGTCTGAACGAGGCCCTAGGCTATCAAGACTGTCCTCCTCGTTAAGCTGGGTATGCAGGATAGAAAGTTCATCTAATCTACCTGCTTATATAGAATGTATACAGGATCACTGTCACACTATCTAGTATCTTCCATTGATAAGCTTTCCAAGTGATTGAAAGTTCATGGATCTGGGCCCTGTCTTTTAAAGAGTTGATATCACTCGCAACTATGTACATAAGAGATAAGAGACTGCAAACTTGCGATTGATCCAAATCAAATGCGACTCTTTATAAGACATGACCCAGATCTGCCTGTACATGATGGCCAATATACATTATACATTAGCGATGTTCACTTGGTACCATTGTAGTTGTAAACGTAAACATAAACATAGTGAAACCTTTTTAAACCACGACCTCCTAAAGTCTTCCTTTTAAACTACAAGCCATGCCAACAGTCTTTGAAGTCTATCATTACTACTTGCTCGCCAACATCGCAGTTGATTAGTTTCCAGGAGCAAATTCTTAACAGTCGTTGTGTGTAACAGTGTCTGCACTATGAGACTACAATGGTCTCTGTCCATGACACAGCGAGAGATTGATATATACCTAGGCTCTGCCCAAGGCTTTAGGAATTGTGGTAATGTTTCAGATTAGAGTCTATGCTTGCAGATTAGCAGTTGATTTTGGCAGCTCTGCATATATAAGTTTACATAAGGAGCCATGTACATGTACTTGTAGTTATTGTACCAACCATAAGGTCACTTTTGGTTTAAAGTTCAAGTAAAACTTTGGTTTCCGAAATCGCAAATGATTCCACTATGTCCGCAACTACAACATAACCGTTCAGTGTAAAACTGCAAGCAAATTTTCATTTCACACTGCAGCAATACCTAAAATTTTGAATCTCAAACATCATGCTATTAAAACCCAGCTATCACTGTCATACTATCATGTTTTATCCCATTGATACAGGAAGCAGAGAGGGTTAGAAAGTTAATCTATGATTGGAAGATGGGACATCATCAAACCCAGATAATCTCCCTTCAGTCTAGTGTAACATATTGAAGCGTAATATCAAGGTCAATCCAAGGTCATTTAAAGTTTGATCACCTCCGACTAAAGGATTATTATAGGGATAATAGGTTAAATTTTAAAATTTTTTGATTTAGCTTCAAATGCTGTGATTACCAATTGGATATTTCAGAGCATCAGGGTCTTATTATCAGCGAAATTTTTATGGCAGGAAAAATGTGAAATGATGATAATGATAATAAATCTGGATTTATGTAGCGCTTTACAGATATTATTAATACCCCTGTCATCGCATTCATTCATTGTGCACAGTGTGCACTGTGCACCATTTCCACTCCCTGGGGAGTATTCCTACCATATGGTCACCGTGAGGGCATATGTCAATTTTTGTTATGTAACAAAGGACAATGATAAGGACACTATGATTGTAATAAGATCATGTAATAAGATAACATACAGGTGATCTTCAATATGTGCATGTACCTACAGTTGTGTATAAGATATTGTTTCATAGGCATTTTAAGTATTTCATCATCTCAAAATTTCATGCAGGAAAATGTTGAATGTGATATAATGTTCTCATGTAACATTGTGTTTAATATTTTATAAAGAAATTATCATTTTTCATTTTTCTCTTTCTTTTCTTTTTGTTTGTTTGCAGAGATTGGTTGGAGGGCCAAACTAGATCCCAAGGATCACCCGGTATCAGAGTATGAGTTTGATGTCATCGTAGGAGCTGATGGAAAGAGAAATACGCTACATGGTAAGATATGAATGGTTTAGTGTGAGAGACACAGAGAGAGGGGGAGAGAGAGAGATAGAAAGAGAGAGGGAGGGAGAGAGAGAGAGAGAGAGAGAGAGAGTGAGAGAGTGAGAGCCAGAGAGGATTAAGAGGAAAGACAAAGTAACAGCAACAAAAGGAAATATGACAGGGATTAATGCTTGATATCCTGACTGTTCTTAACTCACTGCTCGGCTTTGGGGCCTACAAATTCTACCAAAATCACTTCCAAGATATTATGCATTTGTAGCCTCTCCCATTTTCCTGCTCCAACATTTAGTTTAAGTTTTGTTTCATTCTGTCAGACAGAAAGAAAAAAATTCTGTCTGTACTAGAAAAATAATAATAATATTGAGTTCTTGTATAGCGCCCATATTTGTCAGACTTGACACTCCTGGCGCTCCCGAAGTAGAACTTGCGAATTTTTACCCTTTTTAATAATGGCTGTCCCTATTATAGAGTTAGTTACATTTGACAAGAAGAGCATTAACCCTGTTATTACCATGTCAGCAGATACACAGGTCCCATAAAATCAATTACATGAAGTGTCTACACTTTAATACAAGATAGTTATCATCACCCAGCCATACATTGCATTTGGATTGAGATGTTTCCAGGAATTGCTGAAATTGAACCCCTTCTAATGTCCCTAAAGTTTTTTGCGCTGCCGTTGAAAGAGATATTCCTGTATTATGGATGAGGCCATGACATTGGGATGAACCATAGTGCTCCTATGAAGTCGTTCAGTGATGCTTTCTTTCAGCAAAATTGTGTTCATTGTCAGTTTGTCACTTGATCATTTATCGCCCTGTATACATTATTAGGGGACGTTCACATTTAGAATGTATCATACCCTAGGACACTATTGAATAGAGTCTAAACACAGTTCTTAGGATTTATCATATATTATTCTGCAGCTCGGAGTTTCAAACCTTTTCAGTCTATATTATTATTAGATGCACACATAGAACATTTGTGATTATTCATTTTGAGTTTCAAATTCCATCAGAAGTGAATATTTGCCATCAAACTATTAAACCTCAATTATGTAATGCTTTTGACCATTATCGCTTTTGAATATCCTGGCTTCATTGACTGTACTACATGTACGTGTACACATGAAGTCCCAACATTTACTGGTTTATTGCAACTACATGTAAAATTTCCTTTTATCTCATTTATCTCATTTATCTCATTCTAAAAACTAACTGGGATGGTAAATGATGTGATGTAAAGTGTGCACAAACTCCACTACCTATTCACCTTTCACTCAAATGCGATAAAGGATTGTTCAGATATGACGCGGCGTTCTTTTTTAAAATGATGACATAAAGTGTACTACGCTTAACATTTCTTTATCATATAACACAAAGCTCATTGAATACGTGCAAGACCTTTGTTTTTACAAGTAAAAAAACTGAGCCGGCTTTATTGCAGCGGTTCACTGCGGCTGTTTAGTGCACCATATCTGAACAAGCCTTAAAGATAAAGACCAGTTCTGGTCATGCGATTGCATTGTGAAAGAAACGTTGTAGAATCTATCAGAAAAGGTTGATCATGTAGCGTATAAGTATTGGTGTGTACTGCAAGGTTCTGGAATCATCAAAATGATAAGAAATTTGGCCCAGTCTTGGTAAAGTTACAAGCACTGTACACAGAAATATGTATATGGGACTACGCGACCACGCGCGATATCTATTTGGTCCCAATAGATATAATAATTTACCAAATATATCAATTCGTAGGCGGTTCCCGACTTTCCCGGCAAAATTTGTATCATCACGTATTAATAAAAACATATTCTTTCACATGATTGGTAATGAGAGCTTCCATTTCATTTTTTTGAGAGAGGGGCATTTCCAAAACTGGTCTATACCTTTAAGACTACAGACCAAGAGAGATGCTCTCAAAATTGACAATTCACAAGCACTTTTGGACACGGTCTCAATCCCATTGAAACAATTAATTTTGTTTTTGTCTTTTTGACATATTTTCATCCAGGGCTGAGCGCCCTCCTCATTGATTATTGATGCATCGTTCTGTTGTCATGGTGATAGAACAAAGATAATCTCATGTTGGTTTTAGTTGAGACAGTGGTTATGAGCTCTGATGAGTTTGGATTATGAATTGTTTCACCCTTGGTTTCATTCTGACAGCAGCATGCGAAAATACTACTTGCTGTGAGCAATATGAATTTTGACATTCTATGAATATTTCTACACACAATAAAAACACTTGATAAAAAAACCCTTTTCTTCCCTAAATTTGATTCCACAACTAACGGTCGTTATTTTCCCACAAAAAGACATTTCCAAGCCCTTTCGTTTTGAGGGAGGTTCTAAATTAGTATTATCTTTCAAATGCTGTTGGAATTTAACCTTTTCATTTTTTTGGCCAGCAAATGGGACATAGTACCTTGAAATGACATCCTCTTTCACATTATTATACAATTTAAGTGAAATTTTGCCTTCAAATATTTGACGAATTTTGGGCTCCCAACACTTTAGAGGGGCTTTAAATACCCTGTTTATAACATGGCTGATTTGAACATTTTAATCATGATTCCTGAATAACACCATAAGCAAGATCCAAGTCTTCTTTTCAGAACAGTTAACCTTTTTCATTGTTTTTATAAAACATTTAAATCAAGCAGTTGCTCAATGTATCAACCACACTCTATATCAACTGTCATGTTAAAGATTTATATGTCTGTTTTAATTTAAATTGTGAGTTTGATTACCGGTACAGCTCTATCTATATGTACAGGTATATATGAAGATCACTTTTTTATTTTAAAGAAGTTTTAATTCACATGGTAAATAATAAAACACACAAAAACTTTTTCTTCCTGTGAAAACTCACAAACACAATAAAATTGATAACTTGATATACAGTATTTATTTATTTATTTATTTATTTAATATCCAGGAGAATGCAATGAAACACAGACATCAGTATAAACAATACAGAGATAAAGTTAAAGGGTACCAGTCAGTGCCTGTGGATTGCCTAAAAGGATTGGGAATCCTCACTAGCTGGTGCCGAACATAAACATAAGGCATAAAAACATAGCAACAAAATTAGAATTTGATTAACGATCATTAAAAAATGATATAATAATAGTAATAATTTATCATGAGTCAGTATATATTTATTTTATTAGAATTGTTTGCCAAACTTTTGTTCTCCCTAATCCTGTTTGTTATGTCAGTCTTGTACGTTTCAATGCCATGTTCATGCTCATCTTGTTTGCCTTCAGCATGTTGAGTTTCTAATCTCCATTTTGGATTTATTTCAAGGGTAGCAAACAGAAATGTGTTTTTGAGGTTTATTCGGCAGATGTATAGGCCAGATCAAATATTGGCTTTACCAAGAATAATGTTTGCAAAGAGTTACATGCACTGTCTGTATATGATCCATGTTTTTGTAATGATTTCAATTGCCAACAAAATTCTATTGATTTTACATTGTCCCTTTTCCTGTGATTGATTTTGAAACCCTAAATTTTGGTTGATTTGAATCAAACTTGATAATGGCATCGGATTGTTTGAATAGAATAATTAACAAGTAGTTCCTTATGATGCAAACAAGAATTTCATACCCTAATTATGCGATGCAAACATGAATTTCATACCCTAATTATGCGGTTGTCCCTTTTTCCTGTGATTGATTTTGAAACCCTAAATTTTGGTTGATTTGAATCGAACTTAATAATGGCATCAGCTTGTTTGACTAGAATAATTTACATGTAGTTCCTTATGATGCAAACATGAATTTCATACCCTAATTATGTGGTTCCCACAGAAAGAAAAAAAAAGGCATGAGAAATCTGACCTTTTTGTGAAGCAAGCATGAAAGGGGAAACCAATGTATGCATTGCAGATAACCCCAAAACAAATAAATGAATTTTTCATTAGTCATATTTTTACATTTATTTATTTAATCACGGTAAAACTCACATCAGCCTAAAAAGACAAAAAAACAGATCATATAGACAGTTTGAGACACCAATTTGAATATAAATACATAGGAAAAAACAACTTAAAGATGACATATATGAAACAAAATGAAGAGAAAAAGCTAATAGGTACACAAAAAGGACGTACAAACATAAACATGCATGATACAAAAAGTATCGTATGAATGGAAAAGAAACAACCAAATTAAATTAAAAGCTAAGACATCGAATGAAAATAAAGTAATATTTGGTATGATTGTGTGATGTAACTTTTTTCCTTATTTATTAAAGATTAATAAAGTCACTGATTTAACTCCAGTGATCCCACTATAAAGATTTTTTTAATTGAATTGACATTTATTTCCATCATCACGACAATATAAACAAAGATAAAAGATAGAATATCATAGCAGATAACAATACTGCCATCGCAGGAGATAATATTCTCTTTAATGGTCACCTTTCTAGCATGAAGTTCATAGGGGTCGTGTACAATGTACTTTGGGAGTGAGGAGGAGGATGTTTATGCCATCTATTATTATTTACGATCAAGAGAGCGAGGAAGACGTCAGCAATGATACATGCATCACATGGTGTTAGACAGGACAAATATTTCTGGTGTTTGTTGAAGAAATGCTAATTGAGAGAGAGAGAGAGTCGGAGGGATTTATTGGCTGAGTTTTGGCCTCTAGAGCTGTTTATGATTGACAAATGTAGATGCAAGATTATTTGCATTAGAAAGTCATCAAGGAAATTAATACACGATGTTGACAAATTGCAAATTAAATGAGTAAAGTAATTGGGATTTCTAATTATACACGAAGGTACAATTCGGAGGGTTTGGATGTTTGAACTTCAGGCAACCTGAAAATCACTGAGTTTTAAAACGATTTTCTGCTACATAGATGAATTTGAGAATGCTTGTTTCATGAGTGTTCCTGTAGTAGTTTTCTAAATTCTTCATAGATTAAAAGGCATTAACGTGTTGCATACAAATCTAAAGATTAAATAAAGCTGAAGTCTTGATATGAAATACATGTAATACCAACATGCCACCTGTAACAGGTTAAGACAAGAATAATTATATATATTGTTTAAGCTGATTATTGATGAAAGATATTTTCAATCAAAAAAAGAAATTAAGATACATAATACATGTAGATTACATTTTCATCTTCCAGAAGCGTTGTTATCTCAAAGTCATGCCATAAACAGTATACATGTTGCCCCTCTCTCTCTCTCTCTCTCTGCCATGCACTGCTAGTCATGCTCAAATGAGAAAATGATGGATGAAAGTAATCAAGTCCATAGATTGAAATGTGCCTCTGATTATAGCTACAATGTAGGGCATGGGTCACTTAAGATTCGTCCAGTAATTATCATTTGGTAACCATATTTCTGAAATATTTTGTTTTCAGATAATTATATTGATAATATTAATAATGACAATATTTATAAAGCGCACATATCCATGTCTGCAAAATGAGAAACTATGCATGCTGGAACAGTATTCTTTTTTTTTAAAGGCTGTCAAAGTCTAGTTTGCTGTTTATGAAATATGTCTACTTTGTAATTCTATCAAACATAAATACATTACAGCATGCATGCATAACTCTCATGGGGCATGCAATCTAATTTATTTAAGATGTATAACACTTTTTTATTCTTCAAGAAAGTGAAATGAAATTGTATTAGTAAAATGGAGAAGACTGTGTAGAGTTATTACTTTGGGCTATACATAAGAAGTAGGTCGACTTAGACCCCGTTCTCATTCACTTCGTTGGAGCGGTCTAACTAAGACCCGTTCCTCGAGCGGTTCTTAGGTGAGTGAGAACGGTCAAAGTGGTCCAGGAAGTGGACTTCTGGACCGCTCCAGAAGACCACCTCGGGAGGTGGTCTTGAGGAACGGGTCTTATTAAGAGCGGTTTGGAGCGCTCTAACGTGCGAGTGTGAACGGAATCGTACTTTGAACGGAAGTGAGCTAGTGACGTTCCGTGCGAAACATGTAGTACGGTACATACGCTTAGTATTCCGCGCGCAAAAAAAATTACCCGCTGACCTGAGCTGTCATAGCAACAAGACCACTTTGACTCGTGGAGCGGTTTGAGCCATAAAAAACTGCTCGGAGTGTGAACCCTCGCAAACCGTTCCTCAAGACCCGTTCCTCTGGAGCGGTCTAACTAAGACCACTTTCAAAGTGAGTGAGAACGGGGTCTTAAATATAGGTCAAAGTGAAAGATTTGATGTCCTTAGTTCGCCAACATTCTGTCATTAGTTTCCAAGGTTAGTATTGTGGATATAAAGTGAGGGTATTGCATCGGCCTCCAATTCCCAAGCATGGCGTAATACTGCCATGTGTAATCAAATCCCAATGCAATATATGGGGCTATAGGGAAGGCGGATTCATCCATTCAAATCAACAATATAAATTGTTTGAAATAGTCCTAAATGAAGGTGTTGAAATAAAGAAGTAACACTGGATGTTACAAGAGATGCATATTTATAAAGGAAGGATGCTGTGATGATGATGAATGATGGTGGTGGTGATGATAATGATGCTAATAATAATATTAATAACAATTATACTATTAAATAATGATACATGTAATAATGATACAGTGAAACCTGTCTATAAAGACCACCCAAGGGAGACAAGAAAAGTGGTCTTTATAGGCAGTTGGTCTTTATGTACAGGTTCCTTTACAGTTTAGTACATGTTTCAATGAGAAACCATTTTCAAGGGAAACAAAAAATGTGGTCTCTGTAGACAGGTGGTCTTTCTATACAGGTGGTCACTAAAGCAGGTTTGACTGTGCTAATACTAGTAATGTTAATAATTATCATCATTTTCATGTACATACATAGTGCAGCTACTAAACAGGTATGCACCGATCTGCTTTAATACAGTGTGCCTGTATCATATTGTAATTATTACAACTACTATACGTATTACTACTCATATTATAAATAATATTATTGATTATGTTATTATCATTATGTGATTCTGTAAAGAAAAAAAACCCAACCAATACTAATATACTCATATAGATGGATACAGCACAACCACTGTGTAAGTTACATGTATACAAATATTCTCTACTTTTCTACATACAAAATATCATATTATTACTACTATTACTACTATTATTATTTATATTATGATTGATATTATTGATGGCATTGTTATGATTATCATGATTCTAATAGGTTTCAAGAGGAAGGAGTTCAGAGGGAAGCTTGCTATCGCCCTCACAGCAAACTTCATCAACAGAAAGTCCAACGAGGAGGCCAGCGTCGAGGAGATCAGCGGCGTCGCTTTCATCTTCAACCAGAAGTTCTTCCAAGATCTACGAGAGTCGACAGGAATCGACCTTGAGAACATCGTCTACTACAAGGACGAGACGCATTACTTTGTGATGACGGCTAAGAAGCAAAGTCTACTCAGCAAAGGTGTTATTCTGAAGGTAGGAAGAGGAGAGATACACAACTAAAAATTCAATAACTGATAATAATGATAATAAAAATCTGAATTTATATAGGCTTAATACAGAATACCATCTCTAAGCACTTTACAGATATAACTCCGGTCATCGGATTCATTCACGCACAATGTGCACCATCTCTACTCCTTGGGGAGTATTCCTACCATATGGTCACCGTGAGGGCATAGGCAATTACTAACACAAATGCTTTCATCATCCTACTGGGTCTCCATTTCTCTCTTGGGTATTGAGTGGCAAATGTAGATTAATGCCTTGCCAGAGGACATTAGTGCCGTGTCAGGCATCAAACCACGACCTTTAAGGATATCCAACCTTGATTACAAGTTACTCTGTAGGAAATCAGAAAAGGAATTGGCGACAGTTAGGATGAAATCAGATTAAAATTGAACCTGGATCACAAGTTGCTGTGTGAGAAAAGTAGAAATCAGAGGGGGGATTGGTGAAAATTTGGACTAAATGGGATAACCAAAAAAGGTATAATTATTGATTTTAGAAATTAGAGATTTTATAAACACAGAATTCATATTGGGCAAATTGAACATTCTTCCAAGAGTTATTTACAGACCTGCAAGGCTACATGTATGCCAGATAACTGTCGTTGGTTCAAAGACATGACAATAATTTTAGAAAGATCTGTCAATTTGGCAAATTGAACATTCTTCTAAAAGTTATTTTCAGACCTGCAAGGCTACATGTATGTCAGATAATTGTAATTGATCCAAAGACATGCCAATAATTTTGGAAAGATCTGTCGCCTCCCCTTGTAGGTTAAAAAGCTATCTTTCCATCGTCTAAGCAGGGGAATTATCAATGCTGCTTTGATCAATAAACCTCCTGCATATTAGAAAGCCAAAGGGGACCTCATTGTGTGCTTGTCTCTATAGCTCCAAAATGCCCCTATCGATAATGATGGCTTCTGTCACATTGAATAGCCTAGTTCTAGGGACTCAAGATTGTGCCTCATTGTGAGTTATTGTGGTATGTTGCTTGGGGCATTCAAGAAAAGACATCTCACATGTGTTTTTAAGGGGGTAAAATCATTTCCCTTCCCTTTCTCCCCTTTACCTCATCTGCTTTCCCCTTATCTTCGCCCCCTTCATGCCCCCTTCCTCTCTCCTCTCTCTCCCCTTCTCTCTTTCTCTCCTTCTCTTTCTGTCTCTCTATCTTTCTCATCTCACCTGCTCTCTCCTATTTCTCTATCCTATCTTATTTTACTTTCTTCCTTTTCCTCATGACCCCTGCTCTCTATCCCCTTCTGATAAATCTCTCACGTCTCCCCAGCACCTCCCTCTTCATCCTCTTCCCTTCACTTCTTTCTACCTCCTCCTCTTTGAACTCTGAATTTCTTGTATGCCCCCCCCCCTCCCCTAACTCCCCCTCTCTATCTTCCTCCCTCTCTCTCTGTCTCTCTGCCTCTGCCTGCCTCACTCCCCCTTACTTCCTCCTCATACTTCCCCCTCTTACTCCCCTCCCCCTCTGTCCCTCTCCCTCTATCCAAATGCCCCATCTTCCCAATCCCAAAATAGACTCTATCTGTAACATTGCTACCTGTTACATGTCACTTTACATTCCTCACATTCTGTAAATAATGAGTGTTGAGATTTGGCTTAAGTTGCCATCATCCTGGCTTTCACTTGTCCTGTCTTCTAGAGGCTTGGTCCCTCCGTCCATGGTCCCTCTCACTCAATCAAAACATGCAGTCCTGTTCAGGAAAGAGGCATTTAATAATAATATTTATATAGGGTTTAATACATCTATGATGCCTCAAAGCGCTTTACAAATATATTATTACTCCGGACATCGGTTCAGGATTGCCCGCACACAATGTACGCACATTCCCCACTCCCTGGGGAGCATTCCAGCCAGGCGCCATTTTACCAGATGCTCACAATGCTGAGCAAACTACATTAACGTTTGCATCCTACCGGGTACCCATTTAACACCTGGGTGGAGAGTAGCAAATATAGATTAAGGTCTTGCCAAAAGACGTTAGTGCCGGGCTGGGATTTGAACCCTGTACCTTGTGATCTGCAGTCAGGTGACTTATCCACTAGACCACAACACTTCTGTCTCATATAACGCCATGGCAAAATTTTGCATGTAAATGGAATTGGGAGAGGGTTAAAAAAAATGGCTGTGCATAACAATGACATATGCAGACTCATGGATCTATGTACTATTCATTTATTTAAAAATATTATAATACCGAAATGTAAAGATCGCTGTGCCTATTTCATTAAATTTGTTGCTGAGTTTTTTAAAATAATTACTGTGTACAGCCTCATGTCAGAATGAGCCTTAAAGGTACCATTCACTTATATATGCAACTCCCCCACCCTCCCATTCCCTTTCACAGTTTCTGTTTTTGTTGTGTAAACAACCCCTTTAAGGAAATTCAGTCATAAGACGGTTGACTCATGCCTTTGACATTGGAAATGTATGTTGTGCCCTTGAGCAGCCTATAAGCTGCTACAATCTGTTAGCCTAGTACATGTATAGAACAGGGAGGCTGGTAGGGTGTGTGGAGCTAAATATAAATATTATTGCCCACTACAGGGTGTCTCAAAATAGTTCTTTGAGCTATATCAAGAAGCTGTGAGATTAGTGAAATAATCGGTATATATATATATATTGAGGGTCATTCTTAGAGAGGGGGGGGAGAGATTGAAGGAAGAGATGGAGAAGTGTAGGAGAGAGACAGAGATGATAGGAGGTTAGCATAATCAAGGATATAAATACAAGAAGAACAAATAGGACAGACAGAAAGAGAAATGTTTGAATGTTCTTGTAAATAAACCAAATACAGTGAAACCTTTCAATAAAGATCACCCAAAGGAGACAAGAAAAGTGGTCTTTATAGGCAGGTGGTCTTTATGTACAGGTTCCTTTAGTACATGTTTCAATGAGAAACCATTTTCAACAGAAACAAAAAATGTGGCCTTTGTAGACAGGTGGTCTTTCTATACAGGTGTTCGCTAAAGCAGGTTTGACTGTATAAGAAGAACACATAGACAGACAGAAAGAGAAATTTACCAAGCACCGACAAATATGTTTATCCAGTCATTTTGAAGAGTTCAGTCATAGTAATAAAAATGAAATGTGTATATACCTTTCAATATAAATAAATACACATATCCTTTGTAAAATGATACAAGAGAATGCTACATATTGTTTAAATGACTGAAACAGAATGCCATCTCCATATTGAATACTCTCAAAGACATTCCTTGCTTTGCGTTAACAGGATCTATCCGACACAGCCAGTCTTTTGAGACAGGACAACTACAGCCACCAAAAACTTCAGGACTACGCTCGCGAGGCGGCAGACTTCTGCACCAACTTTCAGCTCCCGACCCTTGACTACGCCCTCAATCACCACGGCAAGCCAGACGTAGCGATGTTTGACTTCACGTCCATCTACGCAGCTGAGAACGCTGCTAGGGTTCTGGACCGGAATGGACACAAGCTGCTGCTGGCGTTGGTGGGGGATAGTTTATTGGAGGTAGGTGATCATGGTAGTCTGTAGAGGGGTTCAGTTTACTAATCATGCACAGTATGTTTTTGCTGCAAGAAAGAAAACAGAAATACCAAGTGCAAAGTTTATCTTGTATGCAGGGCTTGACACAAAAAGATGCCTGGGACATATGGACACCCAAAATCTAAGTCTGCACCCCCCAATTTTTTTTTTTAGGGCTCATGCGTACAGACTTTATCAAGTTCAATCTGGACCTCCTTCGAAGTAGTTAGTGTGGAGCCATGTTGTAGGTATGATGAATTCAAAGAAGGATTGTCAAACACATTTTAAATACATTGTTGGAATGACTTTGGATGGGTGATGAAATAATCATCGTGATTTCTTTTATTTGTTTTACCAGCCCTTCTGGCCAACAGGTTTGGGATGTGCTAGGGGTTCTTATGTGCCTCTGATGCTGTCTGGATAATGTGTTTATTTGATTCATGATTTCTCTTGTTTGTTGTACCAGCCTTTCTGGCCTACCGGATCAGGCTGTGCGAGAGGTTTCCTAGGTGCCCTTGATGCTGCCTGGATGATCCGTAGCTGGTCTTCAGGAGACATGACACCGTTAGAGTGTCTGGCAGAGAGGGAGAGTTCCTATCGTCTCCTCGCTCAGACCACTCCAGAGAATCTATGCAAGGTACGTTATTCGCATTCCTTTTGAGAAATGTACTGGTCTCTACATGTAGGGATCCCACACACAAACTGTGAAAGATTGAAAACAGTCTGGAAACAGTCTGTGAATTTGCAGGATATGGAACTATACTCTGTTGTAGAAATGGACTCTGTGGGCCTGGTGGATCCATCCGTGAGATGGTACAGAGGTATCATGGCAAAAAGAAAAGAACTTTTGTAGCTGATCCAAGTCAGTTTTACTGGAGGGAATAGCCACTTTCCCAGTTTGTCTTCACACCAACTTGGATGTTTTATCTTCAGGGAGCAGAGCTAACTCCTGTAGCCTACGCTACACCTAATCTTCTTGTTTTACAATTCTCATTCTGAAATAGCAATGCTTGTCCTTTTAAAATTCAGATTAAGGCTTCATGATACAAGAAAGTTTCAACTTTGAATTTTAACTTTATTTTGAGGTCTTCATGACTTTGAAGATTCAGGCATTGCTTCATATGGAATCAATCCAAACAGTAGTTATCCTCACTTAGACACCAAAGCTGTAGCACTTTAAGATGGTTATACACCTCTATAACACCTTAGATGAAAATTGGTTTTCTATTTCTCTCCTATGTTATGCAGACCTATGAATTGTATGGAATCAATCCAAACAGCAGATATCCTCACTTAGACACCAAAGCTGTAGCACCACAACAAGTTATACACCTTTATGACACCTTGGATGAGGATCTTAAGGCTCAATTTATGATCCTTGAGAAGAAACCATCCTTGCTCCTCAACAGAACAGGTGAGTCAGGGGCCAGTTTCATCAAACTTGTTATCTATAACAACTGCTAAATTTCTATGACAAATTTGCTCTCAGCCAATCAGATGCCAGGATTTCAGTAGCTTATAACGGTAGCTTGTAACTTGTTATTGATATCAAGTTTTATGAAACAGGGCCCTGGTCTTTATACAAGGTCAATTTAGTAAGGCATTTTATATAAATATATAAATATATATTACATGTACTTTACAAGGGGTATACATGTATAGTTGAGTTGTTAACTATACAGTTGAACAACTAAATAATTCATACCCCTTGTAAATTTGATGTTTGTTTGTTGTTTTTTTTTTTTTTTTAAACAATGTTTAATGCAGGATCAATTCTGAGGAGAAGTATGGTGTTAGTGAAGGGATTTCAAAACACATTAACACACACTTTTTTATGTGTGGTGTTATTATAGCTTCAGTTGTAGCCCCATGAACTCTGTTGTGTGTTTGGTGTTCGTACAAGTTTTTGAGGCCTTATAAAGAATGTACATGACCTTTAATGAACTCTGTTTTGTTTTTGGCGTTTATACAGCATCTGCATACCTGCCAACTGTTCCGATTTAGTCAGAATATCCAGATTTTTTCGAAATTCTGAATGACCAAATATATATATTTTGTTTAAAAATAAAATCGAGCGTATCGAGCCCTGGTCAGTTAATTGTAAAAATAATATGTAATAATAACTATCAAAGTTGGGTTAACAAGAGCCCATCATTTCATTTTGTTTGCCCAAAATGCTTCAGCTTCAAGGGGTCAGCGCCCCAGACCCCTGCTAAGGGTACAGATTTCTTATTTTTAAATGTTGGCAGGTATGCATCTGTTGTGAGGAGTAGTAAGGTGTTGATGAAGCGTTTAGAAACACAATAATAAACAATGTTTTTTGTTTGGTGTTTATACAGCGTCTGTGGTGAGGAGTAGCAAGGTGCAGATGTGGTGTCAACGAGTGACCGATAACTACCTCAATGTGATGGTTGAGAACATGACGACTAGCTGGAGGAACGGTCTCGCTCTGTGTGCCATTATTCACAGATATAGACCAGATCTCATGTAAGTAGGGCTTTGAAAACCTTCTAAACCAATGGTTCTAAACCTGTGGCTGTATTCTTCAATTATCTTAAAGCCCTCTAAAGTGTTGGGAGCCCCAAAATCGCAAAAATTTGATGGCAAAATTTCACTTAAATTGTATCATAATGTGAAAGAGGATATCATTTAAGACACACTTCTGCAAAGATTTCAAAAAAGTGAAGACAAATATTGATAAAGAATACATAATTTAGGTTTTTTGTTGTAAGCAGAAAACCTAAATTTTGTATTCTTTCATCAATATTTGACTTCAAACACATTTATTTTGAAAATCCTTACAAAAATGTGTCTTAAATGACATGCTCTTTCACATTACGATACAATTTAAGTGAAACTTTGCCATCAAATTTTTGGGGCTCCCAACACTTTAGAGGGGCTTTAACATGATTATCTAAAATGAGGAGGATGCTCGAGATAAAAAGAAGAGGAGGAAGGGAGTGTCTTAATGACAAGAAAGTCAGTAACCCCTCATATGACGGAAAATGCTAACTTTAATAAGTGATGATGATGATGAAACACATTGTCAAATGTGATGTAAATGTCAATCTTTATTAATCAATTAGTCAATCTTTATTAATCAGTTTGGAAGAATATCATTGTAGGGAAAAAGATGTACCTGAAAAGGATTGCTCACATGCCCTCATATTTCAAATATAATGAGAAGTAGCTGAAAAGTTTGGACTAAACTTATGCAACGTGTGTGTGTGTGTGTGTGTTGTGTGTAGTCCCATGCACCCATTTCTGTGTGCAGTGCATGCAATTTTCAGCAAGATTTAATCAATTTTTTTTATTTCAAAGCCTCAAAGTATACATCAACTATTTAACCTTTCCCAGTCGCTTCCAGACAGTTGTCTTTCACAATGTAATCACATGACCAGGGTTGCTCAAAACTTATCATTGATGGTAACTACCATGGAAACCTTGATTTTGATTGGCTGTTGAGCCCTGTTACCATGGTAGTTACCATTGATGGCAAAGTTACCATCAATGGTAAGTTTTATGCAACAGGGCCCAGTACTCAGTCCTCATCTTTTATCATGTCTCCTCTTCTTGTACAGTGACTACAATTCCTTGAGACCAGAGAACGTGGTCCAGAACAACCAGTTAGCCTTTGACATTGCTGAGCGTGAGTTTGGAATCACACCGGCAATGACAGGCAAGGAGATGGCTGCCATGGCTTGTCCAGATAAGCTCACCATCGTAGCATATGTTGTCAGGTTCTATGACTTCTTCAAAGATGAGCTGCCAGCTTCAGTTAAACGTAAGCTCACTTGGCCGTCTATCTGTCCTAGTCTCTCCCGACGCTATACCCAAAATGCCTTATTGACAAAGTCATCCTACCAATTGCACAGTCAAACCTGCTTTAGTGACCACCTGTATAGAAATACCACCTGTCTACAAAGAACACCTGTCTAGAAAGACCACCTGTCTACAAAGAACACCTGTCTAGAAAGACCACCTGTCTACAAAGAAGACAATTTTTGTTTCCCTTGAAAATGGATTCTCATTAAAACATGTACTAAAGGAACCTGTACATGAAGACCACCTGCCTATACAGACCACTTTTCTTGTCCCTTGGGTGATCTTTATAGACAGGTTTCATTGTATTTGATTTGTTAAGCCTCGTTCAGATATGACGCGGCAAAACCCTGGCGTTTTTCTTTATTTTTTATTTTGACATAAACTATAATATGCTTCACATTACTGTATCTTATAGCACAGAGCTCAGTGAATACTTGCATTACCCTTGTTGTGCGCCGTTACCATTCATTTACATGTTAAAATAAAACTTTAGCAGCTTTTGTATGGGGGTTTACCGCCTCATATCTGAACAGGCCTTTAAAGCCCCTCTGCACTAGTTTGGCCAGGAGGGATTAGACCTCCCTGCATGGTCACTGACAGGTGGTTATCTCATCAAATCAGCTCTCAATTAACATAAGAACAAGGGGACCATGGGGGACCAATGGTCACCGATTAGGCATTGTTTGCTATATAGAGGGCGCAAGTAGCTATAACTAGTGCAGCGGGGCTTTAATTGAACATGTGCACCAATCACCAAAAGATATGTTTTTGTGTAATGTACATTTATGTTGAGGGGTTCCATGTCACTATACTCAAAATATGAGCTTCAGATAGTACCTCTATAAAGAGATATTAAAAGGACATGTCTTCTTTGATTTAAGTTTATCAAATGAGTCTTCTGTACCCAAAGGAGGTGTGGAGGTGTCGTGGTCTAGTGGATACGTTGCCAAATTGTAGATCACATGGTTCAGGGTTTGAGTTCAGCTGTGGCACTAATGTCATTTGGCAAGACATTAATCTGCATTTGACACACATGACCCAGGTTAGGTAAATGGTAAGCTTGCAGGATTTTATTCCTTGAAATGCTAGAGCACCATGATGGCAGCCATGCTAAAGCCGAGGTAATTATGGTGGCGCAAGTGATTGTCATCTCTGACTGACATGAGCGCTATCCAAGAACCTACTGTTATTTTCATTATTAAAGGGAGTTTTATCCTAACCCTATGAAGAAATATCCATTCCTGACAAACGTTGAAATTGAAATCACATTTTTGTTTTCAATTTGTGTAATCTTCCCTTATATGATCATGCCTTGTGTCTTTTCTTTTGCAAACAGAAGAGAAAAACACCAAAGAATCCAATGTTGCAGAAGCCCTTCCTACCCCAACCAAGTCTTCCACTACAAAAACGTCATTCCTATCCCGCATCGCTCCAAAGTACGGAGGAAATCTCATGAGAAGCATGATAAAGAGAATGGAGAGAAAGCCAAGGCCAGTGGTAGCGGCTTAGGCTCGAAACGAAAACATAACAAGCATAAGGACTCACCAGTAAGTGCTTTCTATCTTAGAATCCTTCCAGTTTCATTCGCTAATATCTTGATTTACTGTAAAACCAAACAATTTTTTGTGAATTGTAAATAGCAGCATTTTACTTGGCAAGAAACTTTTGCGAATAGCTAAAATCCAGTGTTGCATCAGTTGTGATTCAATTGTGTTGTGGCATGAAAACTTTGCAAATCTTAGCTATGTCCAAATAAAATCAATGTATCTTGGAAAAATGCTAATTTAACTTGAAAGGATTTAATATGATATTTGTTATGCGTCATAATGTGATCACATTCAAGAGATGCCTAGACTCATCAAATCAGAGTTGCATATTGCAGGACGCGACCCTAACAGGCACCCTGGACAAATGGGCGCCTAACATCGAAGTCTTGTCTCCCCTAAATTCAAATTTCTTACATAGGTCTCATGTGTTCAGACTTTAAAAACTCAAAGCTGGGCCCCCTTCCTAAAAAGTTAGTGTGGAGCCCGATTGTATCTCCACAAGTTTAGGTTAGGCTTGTAATAACAATGATATAAGGTAACTATTTATCATGCGCCAACTGTGCCCAGTCCAGGATCATGAGATTGTCTTCATATGACATTTACTGTCTTTTAAAATATCTGCTGAGAATCAAACAGACATAAGTCCATATTCTTTGGTACAGAGTTTAAAGCTCTTCTGGGGGGTGTTTCACAAAGAGTTTGACTTAGCAATTATGGAAAGCCATTAGCGTCTATGAAAATATTTTGTACAAGTTATTTTAAAAGGCATAAAATGTTGATTCAAATCATTCATATTTTCCATTTATCCAGGAGATTTCATGTTCTTGATGTGGAATTAATAAAAAGTCTTAAATACTTGAATTTTCGCTTTTGAATATATTTTTAAAGGCTACAAAGTCCAACTTAGAGTTAAGTTCGACTTAGGATATTTGTGAAACACCCCCCTGATCTTCAACATTTATGATGTGAACTTGTTATCTTTCACAGTCTGATGACATTGTAGAGAAGCGTAAGCTCATGGCACAGGAAGCCCGGAAATCCAAGCAGTCTGAGAACGGCGGTCTGAGCGTAGCAGATAAGAATGAGCTCAATGTCGGTGTCCGAGGTCAGAACAAGGTCAGCGGACTGGCCGAACAGCTCCAGGCCAATCTCCGGTCTAACTATGGCATGGATACAGTAACAGATGGACCAAGACCAGTAAGTCACTCTGTTTGGATAAACAATTTCATATTTGTTCAACTTGTCTTAAGCTTGTCAGGCTCAATGAAGGGATAACCCTGAGATTTCAATCTTAAATGGCTTTGAAGAGGGGAATCGATACCATGTGACGATGAAGTGTGTATGGCATCTTTTCCTGAACTGTTTTTTGTGGACTGCTTTTTATCTCTTCTACTATTCCACCAGTTCTGTAGAATCCATGCAAAAAAGAAAGGGGGACAAAAATATAATGAAAAACCAGGAGTGGCAGCACACTCACTGTACAGCCCCATTGCAGCCAAATCTTTAAGGAATGGTGAAAGAAAACAAAAATTAAATTTTGATTTCCAATCACAAATATCTTGATAATCAGACAGGCGATGGGCTTGTAAAAGTCATGGGATTCCTGACTGACCTAAAGGTTTATAATTATGATTGCAGCATGAGCTAAATCCAGGATTTTGTTTCAGAATCTGAGGCAATGTTACTGAGTCACTTTAAGCCCCAGAAACCCAGACCACTGATTAAGACTAGCTAGTCAGCTGTTTGTATTCTGTATCAATTATGTTTATGTGATTTGGATATAATTACAAACCTTATATCTTCTCTTTTCTTAACCCTCAGAAAATGAAACCACTTATTGAAACTGGCAATGTCCAAGCCAGCCAGCTGTGTGTGTTCTGTAGTAAACGTGTGTATGTGATGGAGAGACTTAGCGCTGAGGGCATGTTCTTCCACAGAGACTGTTTCAAATGTCAGGATTGTGATGTCACAATTAGGATCGGAAACTATGCTTATCTACCAGACCCAGATGGTGAAAAAGGTTTGCCATTTCCTTTACATTATCCTTACTAAATTTTCACTATGTCCTTACATATATTATTTCCATAGAGTACCGAAGTGTGATGTCATACTGCCAAAGTTGTCTGTCAAGGTTGCTGGTTCCAAACAATTTTGTGCTAAACAATGGCGTGGTGATCACACCAGCGCCAAACATTCAATTTACCCTGCTCCAGCCCGTTGCTTGAATGGTTTCGCGGTGAACCTCATGCGCAGACTATGTTGTTTGGAACCAGTAACCTGGACGACGAGCAGATATTACGTTAGCACTTCAGTACCCTATATCCTTACCAAGTCTTATCATACATTTATCCTTACCATGCTCTTACCATATTATTACCATATCCTTTCCAATTTTTTTTCTTCCATACATGAATTCTTATCATATTCTTACCCAATTCTTACCATATTTTTTTACCATGCTCTTTCACAGTGTGTGTGTGTGATTGGGTTTTTACAGACGTGTATCAATCAGATATCATTATTTATTAACGTCACCATATGACTCAGTTTACTCGGCTGAATCAGTTTGTAACTTCCACTGTTAGCTGGATTACAGGCACATGTACAACAGTATAGGTTTTACAGTATTATGACTCTACAATATTGTTTTGATGTTACAGGTCGTTTCCTATGTAGAGAACACTTTGCAGCTCGGAAGCAAGCAGTCAGAAAGAGAAGTCTGAGTGATAAAGATAGGGAAGCAGTCCAATCAAAGGTACGATAATAACTAAGCCTGGAACTAATCATTTGAATATTCACATTATTCATTAGTTTAATGCCAATCAGAATACAAATGTGTTGTATTCCCTGTTTCCCCCATTTATATATATAAGTAATAACACATGGTTATTGGAATATTTAGATGTGTAAAGGGTAAGACAGAGAATTGGTCCTCAAAAAATACTAAACAGACAGCAACAAAATAAAATTACTGTAAAAGTGACATATTACTTTTACATAGCCACAGAAATCAGAGTTACATGTACAATATTTAAAGGGTATTAACTCTGTAACAAGCCAGTCATTCTGTGTAAATTATACCCTTCATGGTTGAATATAAACACACTGCAGAGTAGTTTGCCTGCAGTCATTGTGGAGCACAGACTTCAAGCGCAGTTGCATTTTTACTGGACATATTAGGGATGAGGTACTAACATTCTATCTCTTCTTTGAACTCTCTTTTCAGAAGCCTGTGTTCTCTTTTGATTCTATCGAGGAGATCGTAGAAGATGAGAATGAGAACATCTCACGTCCAGAACCGATCTCACCAAAGACTCCTAAAACGCCCAAGGGACCGTTCAGGAAACGCTCGTTGCTTTCACCCTTCTTTGGCAAGAGATCCAAGACGACACCAGAGAGAGACGGTAAGAAGGTTTTGGGGAAATGGTGAACCAACACTTAATCTGGCCATATTTTCTTTGAGCTTAATTATTTTTGGGGGTGTTTCACAAAGACTAAGATTGACTTTAAGTTGGACTTAAATATGGCAGGTCGTTCATGCCACTGGTTGCTCTCACCTTTGGTATCTCAATTATGATCTTTAGATGATATTTTTGCCTTCAATAATGAACTATCAAAAAAGCTAAATGCTAAAGACTTGTGACCATGATTTATACATCCCTTCAAAGACCAATGCCAGTAAATGGTAAGAACAAACTATGGCTTGAATGGCCTGCCATAGTTAAGTCCAACTTAAAGTCAGTCTTAGTCTTTGTGAAACACCCCCCTGGGCTTGATTTACAAATTACTTGTGTACTGGTGCTTCAGGATTGTTTAAATGTTGATTGGAAATAGTGGACCTCTAGGGTCTGGTACATGTGTAAACTGAGCTTATGCAGAAAGACATATATACAGTCAAACCTGCTTTAGCAACCACCTGTATAGAAAGACCACCTGTCCATAAAGACCACATTTTTCATTTCTCTTGAATATGGTTTCTCATTGAAACCTGTACTAAAGGAACCTGTACATAAAGACCACCTGCCTATAAAGACCACTTTTCATGTTTCCCTTGAGCGGTCTTTATATACAGGTTTCACTGTACACTGTACTTGCGTATTCATTACCATAGATATGTATATTCTTAATCATACTCTATTCAATCAAGAGGTCAAAATATCACCATGATTAATGCAACAGATCATGGTCATTTCTATCACTATCACAAAAGATGGCTGGGTGTTTTATCATAAAACCTGGACCTTGTGGCAAATTAGCCTTGTGCTAAGCATGTTATTCAGTAGAGTGTAAGATGTCTGTGATGGCTGCTGCTACACATACTTCTTTTCTACTAAATAGTACAGCACTGTTGTAGGTTTGTGTATATCTTTTAAAACTTTGAATGAGTTTCCCAAAATGGTCTTGATTTTGGTACAGAAATGCAGAAGATGTATGAGAAGATGGCTGAGTCTAAAGGTGCCTTGACTGAGGAAGAACAAGCTAGATATAATCTGGGTACATCAAAGAACACAGATGATGAACTGGATGAGTAAGTAGTCCCTTGGATAGGATGTCGAATAGAGATTAATGTAGGGAAGAAGAGGTGGGATGAGGTGCAGGAGGGGAGGAAGAAGAAGAAGAAGAAGAAGAGGAAGAGGAAGAGGAAGAGGAAGAGGAAGAGGAAGAGGAAGAGGAAGAGGAAGAGGAAGAGGAAGAGGAAGAGGAGGAGGAGGAGGAGGAGGAGGAGGAGGAGGAGGAGGAGGAGGAGGAAGAAGAAGAAGAGGAGAAGGAGGAGGAGGAGGAGGAGGAGGAAGAAGAAGAAGAAGAAGAAGAAGAGGAAGAGGACGAAAAGGAAGAGGAGGAGGAGGAAGAGGAAGAGGAAGAGGAAGAAGAAGAAGGAGGAAGATGAGGAGGAAAGAGGAGAAGAAGAAAGCTACAAAACAAATGGATAAAATGCACGCAGGGGGAGAAAGAAGAACGAAGAAAATATAATAAAATGCAAAGAAAAGAAGAAGAGAAAATTATAAAATGTAAAAAGAAAAAAAACATAGTAAAGGAGAGAATGAGGATTTGAAAGGAGGAAGAACTAAAGAGGATGAAAAGGGAAGGGAGATACATGAATTTTGTTTTTTAATTACAGGTCATCCGATAGTGAGTTAGATGAGGAAGAAAAGGCCTTGGTAGCTAAAGGATTATCATCAAGTAAGTCATCAAAAACTGATATTTCTCCCCCAATTCTACACACTCCTCTCATATCATATTGGGTTTTTGTATCTCTCAGTCTCTGAAAGTCAAGGATAACAATGTTTATCCATGTGGAATAATGAAGTTCATGATCACTACTACAATTTTACTTTAAACAGCTCTGATAGAGTAAGCGATGAGACAGCATAGATTTGAAATCTCAAGCGTAGAGTGGTCTCAAATGAAAGAGGGATAAAGAGGGCTACATTAAATATGATGTTGTTATGACCAATTTTCTCAGGATTTAATATCTGAGGGAATGTCATGATCAAATGGGCTGTCTTAGTCTTCTCATATAGTTATGTATAGACAATGTAAGCAGATTGTAGGTCCATAATCGGGTCCAGGACTTTTCCATTCATTATCTTTAGCCATTGGGGACCAAACTTTGATCCACCTTCATCACAAGCATAGCTATTTGACTTGTAAATGAGTAGTTACCTATACCCATCTCCCAATGCTTACAGGCAGCTCTATGTAACTAAGAACTAATTCAGAACCATCCTGAAATATTCCAGGAGTGTATGAAGACACACTCTGTCTATCACCAAGTCCTATCCGCCTGATTATAAGCTTCATGTCAGGTGTACCCATGTAGACAGTTACTATGCATTTTTGGGAGTGGTTTCAAATTATCCATCCAGTTTGTTTTGGATATAAAGATTACCAATAAAAACAAAGACCTAGAAATAAATATCTCTCGAAGATGGCAGTAAAAGATGCATTAACTGTGGTACTTCCTCTAGTTTGCAAAATGCACTGAGAAAACAAAGAAGTACAAAAGAAGTAACATTTCTCTTTTTACACAGTAAAGATTCTCTTTTTGGTTGAATCTTCCTCATGCTTTTATGTAAATGATTTTATGATGCAAAAAAGAAAAAGAGAAAGAGCTAGAAATGTAACTCTGATCGAAGTCATTGTGAGTTCAAAATTTCAATAATTTATTTATGATCATTCTCAGGTTGACATTTCATCATTTTACTTTAAAGAATAAATTAGTAATAATGAAAGAGGAATAGAAGGGTCTACCTTGAATTTCAGTTGTAGTTCTGGTTGTTGCTATATCAGGTGGATAGGATTGGGCCACTAACCATAATCCATAACTATCCTACCCTTACCTAATAACAGAATCTGAGTAGTTTTAACCTTGAACCCAACTGCTTTTAACAGCATATGAACCAATTAATACATATTATATATCATGTCAGTCTTATGCTGCTTTACATCTATGGGAAACTGAATTCATTATAATGTATATTATTATGCCTATACATATGTGTCTGCTTTTGCTATCAGCTGTGCACACACACAAAAAATTATATTATTTTTTTTGTTTATCATTACTTGTTGTATATGTCTGTTTAGCAGTTATCCACACTTCTCAATTAATATGCAAAACATAAGATGAAAATATATAATTGAAAAAAAGAAAAACAAAATATATAGCTGATAGCAAGAGCTGTGTGTTTTCTTTCTGAAGTGGTATGTTTGTAATTTTGCTGCAACCATGTACATGTATAGTGCTTTAAACCCAGCCTTTCCTATGTGTTATCTACATGTGCATTGTACATATAGATACTTAATGGTGCTATTGCTATTTAAAGAGATTAATATATTTTTGTCATAATTTAAAATCGGAAAAAAGTTGATAGGCCAAAGAGGGAATAATATCAGAAAGAAGAACACATTCTGTGAAAGGTATTTCAATTTTCATAAATAAATGATCTGATTAACATGGTATTCATTTGTTTTGTCATTCAAAAAGGAAATGTGAAAATGATGAATAAAATATTGAAATCAAATCAAAATTAGAAGTTTCGGCTTTGAAATTTTGTAGGCTGTTGGTAGACATGTTTCCTTAACTCCTCAGAAAGAAAAAAAAAATCAATTTTTTATATCATTAGTAAATGCTTAAATTAAATTCATTTCATGTACTGTTGATATTATTATGAAAAGATATATTATTATAGTATTATAGGTATATTTTTAGGTGTAATCAATGATATTTTCATACAGTATAGAATACAACACCTAGTGACAAATATATGTGGAAATAATAAAAGTATTAGTTTGAAGATATAGAATTGAATGTGATACATGTATGTTTAGAATGTTGCACGTTTGAGGAATATTTGTATTTTTATTTATTGCTTGCTTTGCTTGTATGTATATCAGCATGCTATAGGTCAATGTTGCATGAGCTGTTGTATGTGTACTTATACATGCCATTTCTCTGTGTGTAGCATGTAGCATCCCTTTCCTTATATACATCTTTGTGATTGAGAAAGGGATTACCCAAACCATAAATGGTATCTTCTGAATAATACTGAATTCAATTGATTATCAGGCTTTTCCATTTCTGTTTAGGGGTGTTTTGGTCAGTTATTAATTTCCCATTTTGCTTTACTTTATTTACCGTTTTAGCGCATACAAGCACATGGGAAAAACGCTACCTTGTTAATATAGGCCTGATTTAGAATGATACAAAAAGAACATATGATTACAAAAAAGAGGGGCTAAATTGTTCATGAATATGATTTTAGTGTAGAAATTCCTTCTTTCATTTGCTTGTTCTGCAACACCATCACAGGAAAAATGTTTATTTAGAATTTAGACACATTCACCAAAGAAATACAATTTTTTTTCTTTATCATTTGGAAGATACACTTGTGGTTGAGGTCTTTCCTACTGCATTATGAGCTTGCATCTTTCTTTTACAGTACTATTTCTTAATTCTTATAAAGTACTATTTCTTAGTACTATCTATCGGTGAAGGACTGTAGAGTGAGGTGTTATATTCAGGTGATGGCCTACTCATGATCAAGCTATTAAATACGGACATTCTCTGTCAAACTATTTCCTCTCATTCCAAATCTTTTGTTCAGTTCATCTCTCCTTGGAAGTTAATGATTTGTCCATGTATAATGGAAATTAAGGAACATCATTGCTTTTTGTTGTAGCGAAGCACTTGAGAAATAAGTGCATGTTTAAGAAAAAGGACTTTTTTTTTTTTTTAGATTTTTTTAAAGATTATTTTTCAAAATTTGAGAATATGTGTTTCACCAAAGATTCATTAGATCTGTCAAGATTCACTGAGTGAATAAATAAAAATAAAAATACATGTATGTGGTTTTCCTATGAGGCTATGACAGTGACACCAAATCTAATTTTAAGATGAAGATATGTTGTGATTGGAATTCAGGATAAAATTCCTAAGCTTTAAATAGGCTTAATAACATTCAAATCTTTCTTTTATTTCCTATATATTTGAAGCCAGAATATAATATTTGCTTAACATGGGCAGGGTTGAAATCTTGTGTAAAAACATGAATCAATTGAACCTTTCAAGTGATTTACTTTTGTTATGTAATCAGGGGCGGATCCAGGTGCGCCCCTTTTCCTTCCGAAAAGAAAAGCTAATAAATATTCACATACCGGTAACTGTTGTTTACGCATTCAGAAATGCCTCAGAATGTACCACAGAGCATCTTAAGGTTCAAAATTTTCCGGGGCCCTTAAGTTGGCACTGGACCCCATGCCGTAAAACTTTGCGCTAGCAATATCGTAATTTCACCCCTTTTGGAAAACCATGGATCCGCCCCTGGTAATGTGTTTGAATACGGTGAGACAAATTGACCCCATGCGGTACATGGCAACTGGTCATCTCCACAATTTAAATAAACAACAAACAATTTGAATACAAACAATATTCTGAAAGTGCTTATTTGTTTTGATAGGCCTGTATGTACACACTGGAATGGTAGAGGTCGCAAGAGAAGCCACATCTTTATACATTTACTTCAAAGATTCATTTTAATCTTTGATTTTCTTTCTCAAGACAGATTATATTCTCACCCATAATGGTTAATATTAAATACTATACTCTGGCTTTACTATCTAACAAGCTACCTGCTATACAAAGCAAACCTGTTTAATCTACATATAAACTCTATGCTAACTTTGATGCTGCTATTATTTTTAATATCTTTTCAAACCATTTTATTTTCCTAGTTTTAGTATTGATTTATTTTTCATTTACCCATATAAACTTTTATTTTCTATTCTAAAGCAAGTGTATCTATTTTGTGACAGTGCCTCCTATCTAGACTTATATTTTGTTAACTTATGATTTGTGGAATTAATTTTAGTTGGAACTTATTTTAGTTGGAACTTATCTTTTATTTCATACCTTATTTGTCATTGTACATTAAACTTTCATTGTGTGCCCTTTGCCTACCCATCATGCAATACAGAGTCAGCAGCACTAAATATTACCCTCTTTTCTAAGGTCACATGGTAGAAATAATTTTCTGTTGTTCTCACTAAGCTAAGAATATTTGTTTCTGACCCCTGACCCCTGAACCCTGACCTCAAGCTCTCTTGCACCAGACACCCTTTTCATCTGCTGCAGATCCCCTCCTTTTTGTGTTCCTCATCTTCACAAAAATACATCCCTTTATCAACAAAATCCCTTTTGTGCCAGCCAGTCCCCCCCTCCCCCCTGCCTCTCCTTTCTTTTCATACTTTATATTTCTTGAATCTGATTAATTCATTTATAGTAGACTTAAATGGGCTCCTATTTTGCAAATGTTTCTCTTTCTCTTAATTTTCCTCCTTTCTTAACAAAATCTTGCAGACCTGAATTCCTGTGTATTCTAAACCAATAATTCACAGGCAAACACTGTATTTCAGATGAGTTCTGTTGTATACGTGTATTTCTCAAAATTTACTTTTGACCAGTTTATGGGGATAACTTTTTCTCAAAGATCATTAAGCCCCATTGAACTTTTCTGACATTTTGAAATGTTTTTGCTGTAAAAAGAGCATTGTTTTTCAGTTTGATTAACTACTTTATATATTATTTAAATAACCTATTTAACAAAAAATAGATCTTTTCATAAAGTGGAGACAAGAAAAAAGATAATATACAGTTTTGAAGTTTGATAGTTTGCAACTCAATGTCTAGCATAAATTTCTGAGCTTATTTCCTTTGTTCCTTTTGGCACCCTAAAAATCAAAGTGCCCCTACCCTCTTCTCTTTCATCAAACCTGTAATCAAATACCCTGCCATGCCCCCCCCCCTCCCTCCTATTTTCCCCAGATCTGGTAGGATTTCCAAGTCATGTAGAATTACAGAGACTCTTTCAATCATTCTCTTAGTTAGTATGGTAGAATAGGGAATTCCCCTTTGCTTGGGGATTCCCCTATGGTAGGGACTTGCCCATATGCAATCTTGATCTGTAGAGGTATGGTGGTTTACTTTACTTTGGTTTCAAGGGAACCCTAACACAGATTCAATATCCATCAGGTTATCAAAATGTTTATCTTATTTTGATTTATTTAGGGGGAAATTGTTTTAATCCAATTGGAATATATCACATAATATCAGGCATTTTATTTTATTATATTCATTCATCTTTCATTATAAAAATAAGAAAGACAAAACTGCATTATAAAACATTAAAGCAGGGATAAAGAAATCACACTATTATTATTTGCATTTTTTTTGAAGAAAATAATGGCATATAATTTCCCTCTCTTTCATTTTAAGGACTATACATTCATCAGCTCAGATCATTAAAATTGCATGTAAATCAATTCGATAAAAAAATACATCTGTTATCAACCATCAAGTTTTCATCAGTTTATTATGTCAATGACCATTTCATTCAAAATATTTAACATATTTAGTACATTTTACAGATTTAAAGCTTTAGTTCTGTGATTGGAAATGTTTTTTGGTACCGTGGTACACTTAAATTTGAAAAAGAATAATTCAGATTGACTGATTCAACTATTTGTAAAATATAGTAAGGAACAAAAAAAATAACACATTAAAAAAGTTTTGTGTCAACTCTCTCAAATGTGAGATATTAAAGTGAGTGGATCGTCAGTTTTCATGTGCAGAAGGCCATAATTCGCTGACACCAGACTTGGTGGAAATAACATTAATGGGAGTACAAATCTGCACACAGCAAACCCGTAGGCCAGTCAAGAATTACCCCCTAATCTCTCGGAGAGTCTAGCTTCGGATCCTGCTTCCGATCGGATGAAGGAAAAGCAAAGCATTACATAAGGTCAATGGTCATAAAACTGAAGGCTAACCCTGGTGATTGACAACACCTGTTATTGGGTAAACACCCGAACGGTGTCGAATTCCCCATGAGAGCTGACTTCTATGTGTCTTTAACATGCACTTGCTCCATATATCATTCCTTATACAGCCAAGAAACTTGAAAACAAAGCACGGCATACCATAATAAATAGCTCAAAATATGGGGCAATGGGACGCTCTTGATACTCACTATGCACACAGTATGGTTCCACAAAATGTAGTTTCTGCAGTATCTTAATTAAAGTTTTGCATTTGTGATTGTACATGTGTAGTAGACCTATGAACCTCAAAGTTTGAGAGAATGTTTGTAAGTTTGTAATCAAAAGGGTCAAATAATAATTCTTTTCTTGAGAGTGTGAAAAGTGATCTATTTGACCTGAGAGAAAACTGGTTTTATAATCAATCTTTATTCACATGACTATACTAAATGTAAATTCTTGGTTGTAAAGTACTTCTGATGACTCTCAATTGCATCGTAAATGTAATGTCGTTTGTTTTAAATACAGTAACGTAAATAATTTTTATAAATAAGTGTTAATACTGTACATGTATTGTGAATTTTGTACCTCAAAATGTATATCTTTTAGATATCTCTAGTCTATGATAAGGAGTGCACTGTTCTTAATTGATACACATGTTTTTGTTCTTTTTCAGCTTGTACATGTAGGTGTAATGTATTACATCTCTTCTCTACCTGTCTCACAACTTTCATATTTATCATTTTATGTTTCTTGTACTCACAGTCTTAACCTAGCCTCCACTTGCCAGCCTTCTTTTCAGAATGTTTGTGTTTTCATAGAAGTTGTGTTGATGTTCCTGCATGCGTGTATTGCTACTTAGAAAAATCGTAGAGCTGTAGTGCCTGGATTACCAAGTCTATGTTGTGTGTTGTTGGTGGTTCATTGTTGTGGTCGAATGGAGTTTTGGGCTAACACTTTGGTTAAGGGTTGACCATGCTTCAAGTGATTTGTAAATTAATTCACGCTCCGGGCAATTACCAGACCGGGGCTCGTACCAGCCTTATCAACAGCAGTGTAGGAGTAAGTTTATTGTTTTTATTGATGCTTGTATTTCATATGTTTGAAAACAAGTGAGAGAATGTCCGTTCACTCTGTCTCTTAAAGGAATGGCAGACGTGGAAGAAGGAGAAGAAGAGGAGGAGGAGGAGGAGTATGAAGAGGATTATGAAGAGGAGTACGAAGGGGAGGAGGAAGAATCCGGGGAGGAATATGAAGAAGGGGAAGAAGAAGAAGTAGAAGATGAAGAGGAGGAAGAAGAAAATTCAGAGATGGAGTATGAAGAAGAAGAAGAAGACGAAGAAGAAGAGAGCTCAGGGGAGTACTACACTGACACCAGCGGAGAATATGAGGATGAGGATGAGGAGGAAGAGGAGGAAGAGGAGGAGACCCCAAAAGAACCGTCATACAGTCACGTCCATACACTGACAAGTTTGAAGCTGCAATGGCTGAATGATACCAAGGCTCCTCAGATGGCGCCATGGAAACCACCGGAAGTCATCCAGAGGGAGAAGGAAGAGGCAGAGAGAAAGAGGAGAGAAGAAGAGGAGGAGAGGAGAAGGATAGAGGAGGAAGAGAGGTTACAGAAAGAAGAGGAGGAGAGGAAAGAGAAGGAGGAGGAGGAGAGAAGGCGATTAGAGGAAGAGGAGAGAAGGCGACTAGAGCCAGACGAGAATCAAGATGGGGATGAAGTGGAAGAAGATGAGGATGCAGAAAAAAACATCACTGAAGAGGATGTCATCAACGCTCTCAGATCTCCCACAGATGGAGGGAAGAGTGGAGCGATAGGAGGAAAAAATGGCGAGATAAATTCGCTACAAAGTTTGCATCATATGAAGATGATACTGAGATTGGTAGAAGGCAGAAAGCAGAGATGGAAGGAGGACATGCAGCAGCTAATGAGGAGGGTGATGATCAGAGTGTAGAGATGACCAAGCTTGACTCAGATGCTCATAGCAATGCAAAGACCGAGTCTATAGATGATTATCATGAAGAAGAAGAAGATAGCAAAGAACAGATGTACTCAGGAGAGGAAGATTTAGAGGAGATAGAAAGCATGGGAGAAGTAGAAGAAGAAGAAGAAGATGCAGAAGAGGTAGAAGAGGAAGAGGAGGAGGAAGAAAGAGAACTTGAAGAAGAAGAAGGTAATGAAGGAGAAGGTGATGAAACAGAAGCGATCTCAGATGAAGCAGAAAGAATTGTGATGGGAGGTCATTTAGCACAAGAAGATGATTTTTCAGAAAGTCTTTCAAGAACAGAAGAATTAAGCGGTGCAGTGGAAAGCCTTGACACTGATGACAGGGATCTGAAAGCCGATCTTGCTGAACAGGAAGATGACGACTATGGAGAAACAACCGAAGAACAGACGGAAGAGGAAGAAATTGAAGTGGAAGAATCCGAGGAAGAAGAAGATATGGTTGTTGGAGATTTAATCAGTACAACTGATTACATGGAAGAGTCAGCAAGCCACAGTTTTGACCCACAGAACAGTGCGCAGGATACTGAACAAAGTGAGAGTCTTCTGGTTGATGATATCCCTGTAACGGATAAGGTTGTTATCTCCCAAATGCATGGGGTCATACAGGGTGAGGTAGTCAATGTGGAATGTTCCAGTTCTGAAGCAGAAGAGATTGACATTGATGAACTCATTAGTAGTCCTGAGGTGAGCAAGCGCTCCTCATCGTCCTTCAGCCATCCTGCTCTATTGGATGTCAAACCTGATCTGTCACCGCTCAAGCCCAACGTGGTTGATATTGACTTTGGTGATACAGAAACTAACGATGAGAGCTCTGCGTTATATGAACCTAGTCCAGTACCATATGATACAGAGACTGATGATCGTAGTGTAGAACCATCAGACACCAGTGCAGTACTATCCTACATGAGTGATCAGGTCCAGGAAACTAGTGCAGCTTCTGGACCCTCAGAACCAAAGACTTATGGAACAGTTTCCACATCACAACTCAGTACTGATGAAGAAATTCTCTCCAAGCATTCCACACAAGGGATCACAAGCAGAGACTCTGCAAGTGACAGGCAAGATTATGAGGAAAGTGAATCCGATGGAGACATGGGTGCAACGGAAGCAGCAGGACTGCTTCAGGAAGCAAGGACAAAGGGTTATGACTCAGGGACACCAGAAGACAACTCTCAATCCAGTCCTCTTCCTACTCATCTAGATGATATCAACCTAGACTCAGGGACACCAGAAGACAACTCTCAATCCAGTCCTCTTCCTACTCATCTAGATGATATCAACCTAGACCTGTTACCGGAAACTGCTTTCGCAGCAAACACTGACACTGAACGATCTGATGTAGAGGCCACCGAGGAGGATGAAGATTCCAATATTTGTGATAAATCTGAAGCTGTTGCTTCTCCGGAAGTTGATCTTAATGTTGTGCCATCTGGTGATGCATACAGGACTTCATATAATAGTTTACCCAATAGAAAGAATCAACGATTTAGTGTAGGATTTGAGGGTGATATAGATGGAGGATCTAGTGTGGATATCAAACCTGAGATGACGGCAAGTCCATCGTTACCAGAAAAATTGAGTGAAGCAAAAGAGACACCTAAGCCTAAACCCAAGTATAAATGTATGTACCCTAGAGCTAGTGGTGTTAGGTCGTTACTGTCATCATCGTTTTCTGAATCCTTTAGTCAGATACCTTCGCTTGATGATATCGGTAGTAGTCCACAAAGTAAGGAAGCTGCAATAGATGATGGTGCTAATAAGAATATGAACAATGCCACAGTAAGTGCAAATACGGATGAAGTTACAATCAGGATAGATTCCCCAGAAGAAGATTATGTTTCCCCTCCAAGTGCAATTCAATCAGAGAGTATCTGCAGAGACACGCTGTCCAACAAGCAGGCAAAGGTGTACACCCCGACCACGAAAGCCAAGCTTGACAAGCAGCGTGGAAAGAAAGCGAGTCCTAAGAAGCGCCTGCTGAAGCGATCCAAGGACAAAAGGAAGAGTGAGAGTGAGGTTGTTGTGAGAGAGAAGGGAGAGAGGAAGAAACATTATGAAGTGGAGGATGAAAAGGAGGCTAGGCAGGTGAGCCTTAGGGCAGGGTATCAGGGTATGCATTCAGGACTCTCCCTGATATATGTCGATCTTGTACTCCTTCCGATTCAGAGCGTGGCAGCAGCAAGCGAAAAAAGGGTTCCAGTAGAAAGAAGGAAGGCACCCCGTCCAATCTCCAAGTGCCTTCTGATCTCAACATACATGATGATGATCTTTCTCCAACAAGCGATGTCCCACCTTGTACCTTTGATGGAGGTATCCCACGCTCGGGTCCAGCTCCAAGGAGAAAAAGTCACGTCTTAGTCGTATGCGCATGGACCTCCCTCGTCGCAGAGACGCAACAAAGGCCAATAAAAGTGGACGGAGGACAAACTCTGGGCTGCAACAGGTAGAGGAGCCCAACAAAGACAAGAAAGGTATGCAGCGATCAACAAGCACCAAAGTAGACAGTAGTAGACCACTAGATGGCGCCATACCAAAGCAACGAAAGAGTAGATCTCTCAAGCTAAAGAAGCATGTGAGTGCAGGAAAACTGGGTTTGTCTTCGACGGAAGGTGACAGCGATAGAGAAGAAAGACCACTCTCCCCGAGCAGTCTAGACTTGCCTCTGGGCCAGTTTGGAGAGGAAGGGGCCAGGTCGAAGAGGAAGGTTCCAGATGTTGTTGCTGATCTAGGTTTAGGAACTCCAGAAGCAGCTGCTACAGAACAACTCCCAAGACTCAGTAAGTTAGACATTCTTCATAGCTTTAAATCTGATTATTATCCATGTGATAGTTTCCCTTTGTATGAATTTGTAAAGAAATGTCATATCTTTGCCAGGATTGGTTTGCTATTATCACACCTCTAAAGAAATATCTCTTGATGCAGCAGATACACGCAAAGAGACAAACATGTGCATGGAGTGTG